>OY755040.1:5343870-5774740 GCA_963576565.1 Aspidapion aeneum
GCACTTTTTGGGTAACCCTTTTGTCAGGAAAATTTTCGTCAAAAATTTCAAAAAAAAATTTTTGTTGATACTGTGCCACAAAGAAGCTACCGAGTCCCTTATACTAACCTGAAAATATTACAGTTGTAGATGTAATGGTTATCGAGAAAAATAGAATCAAAATTGGTAAATTTTCAAAAAATTAAAAATTTTGTCAAAAAAAAGTCAACTTTTTTGCTATTGGATATACGTCAAAACAATTGTTATATTTTTATTGCTTGCCTCACAAAGTAATAAAAAAGACGCCAAAAGTTGGTCTAAAGGTTTGTGTTTGTAAGAAATAAATAAAAGTTTAAATTGCTAAAACTCAAAACTGAAGTGACTTTGGCGGCCTCTCGCGGCATTATTATAAACACTTATCCTTAACCATTTTAATGGTGATAGAGAGGGACCCGAGAAGTTTAATTTAATGTATTATAATATATATTTTTACAAAGTTAACAATTTAAAAAAATTAAAAACTGCACTTTTTGGGTAACCCTTTTGTCAGGAAAATTTTCGTCAAAAATTTCAAAAAAAAATTTTTGTTGATACTGTGCCACAAAGAAGCTACCGAGTCCCTTATACTAACCTGAAAATATTACAGTTGTAGATGTAATGGTTACCGAGAAAAATAGAATCAAAAGTTGAAAATTTTCAAAAAATTCAAAATTTTGAAAAAAAAAGTCAACTTTTTTGCTATTGGATATACGTCAAAACAATTGATATATTTTTATTGCTTGCCTCACAAAGAAATAAAAAATACCCCAAAAGTTGGTCTAAAGGTTTGTGTTTGTAAGAAATAAATAAAAGTTTAAATTGCCAAAACTCAAAACTGAAGTGATTTTGGCGGTCTCTCTCGGAATTATTATAAATACCTGTCCTTTAACTTTTACATCGTTATATAGAGGGGCCCGAGAAGCTTAATTTAATGTATCATAATATATATTTTTACAAAGTTAACAATTTATAAAAATTAAAAAACTACACTTTTTGGGTACCCCTTTGGTCAGGAAAATTTTCGTCAAAAATTTCAAAAAAAACATTTAATTGATACTGTGCCACAAAGAAGCTACCGAGTCCCTTATACTAACCTGAAAATATTACAGTTGTAGATGTAATGGTGTTCGAGAAAACTAATATCAAAAGTTGTAAATTTTCAAAAAATTAAAAATTTTGTCAAAAAAAAGTCAACTTTTTTGCTATTGGATATAAGTCAAAACAATTGTTATATTTTTATTGCTTGCCTCACAAAGTAATAAAAAAGACGCCAAAAGTTGGTCGAAAGGTTTCTGTTTGTAAGAAATAAATAAAAGTTTAAATTGCCAAAACTCAAAACTGAAGTGACTTTGGCGGCCTCTCGCGGCATTATTATAAACACTTATCCTTAACCTTTTGTATGGTGATAGAGAGGGACCCGAGTAGTTTAGTTTAATTTATTATAATATATATTTTTACAAAGTTAACAATTTAAAAAAATTAAAAAACTGCACTTTTTAGGTACCCCTTTGGTCAGGAAAATTTTCGTCAAAAATTTCAAAAAAAACTTTTAGTTGATACTGTGCCACAAAGAAGCTACCGAGTCCCTTATACTAACCTGAAAATATTACAGTTGTAGATGTAATGGTGTTCGAGAAAAATAAAATCAAAAGTTGTAAATTTTCAAAAAATTAAAAATTTTGTTAAAAAAAAGTCAACTTTTTTGCTATTGGATATACGTCAAAACAATTGTTATATTTTTATTGCTTGCCTCACAAAGTAATAAAAAAGACCCCAAAAGTTGGTCTAAAAGTTTGTGTTTGTAAGAAATAAATAAAAGTTTAAATTGCCAAAACTCAAAACTGAAGTGACTTAGGCGGTCTCTCTCGGCATTATTATAAACACCTGTCCTTTTACTTTTATATCGTTATATAGAAGGACCCAAGAAGCTTAATTTAATGTAGTATAATATATATTTTAACAAAGTTACCAATTTATAAAAATTAAAAAACTGCACTTTTTGGGTACCCCTTTGGTCAGGAAAATTTTCGTCAAAAATTTCAAAAAAAACATTTGTTGACACTGTGCCACAAAGAAGCTACCGAGTCCCTTATACTAACCTGAAAATATTACAGTTGTAGATGTAATGGTTATCGAGAAAAATAGAATCAAAAGTTGAAAATTTTCAAAAAATTCAAAATTTTGAAAAAAAAAGTCAACTTTTTTGCTATTGGATATACGTCAAAACAATTGTTATATTTTTATTGCTTGCCTCACAAAGAAATAAAAAAGACCCCAAAGTTGATTTAAAGGTTTGTTTTTGTAAGAAATAAATAAAAGTTTAAATTGCCAAAACTCAAAACTGAAGTGACTTTGGCGGTCTCTCTCGGCATTATTATAAATACCTGTCCTTTAACTTTTACATCTTTATATAGAGGGGCCTGAGAAGCTTAATTTAATGTATTATAATATATATTTTTAGATAGTTAACAATTTAAAAAAATTAAAAAACTGCACTTTTTGGGTACTCCTTTGGTCAGGAAAATTTTCGTCAAAAATTTCAAAAAAAACATTTTGTTGATACTATGCCACAAAGAAGCTACCGAGTCTCTTATACTAACCTGAAAATATTAGTTTTGCTACCAAATCCGGCTGTGAAGCCACCGTCCATGCAGTTCGAAAATTTATGTCTTCCTCATAATAGCCCAAAAATATTGCTAAAAGTTGATTTTTTCAATGCATTCAATATGATTGATAGAGGCGATATGCTACTTAAAGTAAAAGAGAGTATTCCCCAATTATATAATTTCATTTCTTCTTGTTACAGGGATAAATCATTTTTATCATTTAATAAGGAGCTAATTTTTTCTCAGCGAGGAGTGCAACAAGGAGATCAATTCAACTTATCATTCTTTCCTTAAAATCAGAAATAAACTTATGGTACCTAGATGACGGTAGCGTTGCTGGTGAGCCAGAAATCGTATTAAATGATTTTAGAAAAATTCTTAAAGAATGTTCGTCTGCTGGCCTACAAGTAAATTTGAAAAAATGTGAGTTATCTTGTCTTTCATAAGATTTTAGAATTAATAATTTTGTAATACAAAATCCTGAGCTTTCATCAATATTACAAATAGATAAAGATGACCTAACACTTTTAGGAAGCCCTTTTTCTAATTAATCTACTTTTGACTGTTTACAAAAGAAAATTAATATTTTTAATAAATTATCAAAAAAACTATTTTTAATTGATTCACACTCTGCCTATTATCTTTTAAAACATTCTTTTGCAGTACCTCGAATAAGTTATTTACTTCGCTGTGCTCCTTGCTGGAAAGTCCAAAATCTTTTATCAGATTTTGGTAAAAATTTAAAAATAACTTTGGAAAATATTACCAACTGCCATATAGGTATTACCTATGCTTGGTCTCAATGTAATATTCCCATAAAAATGGGAGGCATCGGCATTCGTGATGTTTCTAGTCTTTGTTTTTCTGCATTCCTTGGCTCAGTTAATGATACTTCAAATCTTCTTAAAACTATATTATCACCTGAAATTTTAAGTTATCCTGACTGAGATTTCAAAGAAGCTTTTGATTTTTTTACTTCTTTTTCTAATATCAATAATATCCCTTTCAATAATGTCTATCGTCAAAAAGATTTTGATAATATAATTTGTCGTTCTAAATTTGATACAATTTTTAATCCATCCAGTGATCCCAAACATCATGCTAGGCTTCTAGCTCTGCAAGAACCGGAGAGCAACGCCTGGTTACAGGCTCTACCTGCTCTAGGGAACCTTTTGGATAATTCCTCTTTTCATATTTCCATCTCGTTACGTTTGGGCCAACCTTTGTGCGAGATACACGACTGCACACACTAAGCTGCTACAAAAGTGCAGGTCGTTTATCTCGCCACGGGTTGCTCAACAATATTATCAGGAGGGCTCTTGTATCTGCAGGAATACCCTCAGTGCTTGAACCTCCTGGTATGTTCAGGGGAGATGGAAAGCGAGTAGATGGTTTGTCTTTGTTTCCCTGGTGCAGAGGAAAATCCCTAATTTGGGACGCCACTTGCAGAGATACTTTTTCATTTTCTTATCTTGACAAAACATCAATAAAATCAGGAGAAGCTGCCCGTAACGGAGAAAAACAAAAGCAAAAAAAATACGAAGAGCTGGAGGCCAAAGGGTACATTTTCGTACCCTTTAGCGTCGAAACATTGGGGCCCTGGGGTGAAGAAGCTAAATCTTTAGTTCAAAAATTATCAAAATTAATAAACAATAAAAATGCAAATTGCTTCATTAAACAACAAATAGATCTTGCAATTCAACGCGGCAACGCAGCTTCAATTCTAGGAGCAATCCCAGACGATACTGGAGGTGATCCGTGATACTGGTTTAGAGGAAATTTTTTTATTGTTGATGTTTCCTTTTTTTTTTGTTTTTTTTTAAGTTTTACAATTTTATTTATTTCTTTGATTTTATTATTAATTTTATCAATTGTTATACATTAATTATACCTTGTTTTATGTAAAAAAAAATATATATTTATTTCCAAACGATATTTTATTTGTATAATTGAAGACCTTGGTACAATAACCGGCCAGGTGCACTTTTAGTTTCAGACAAGTCCAAATTTTCAAAAATAATTTTTGGTGTACTTAATTTTTACAAAATATCTATTTTATACTGGGCCATATTATGACAAATACCAATAATATCTATATTAGGACCAAAATTTGAGACAGTTGCAAGTTTGTTTTCAAACTCAGACAGTTTTTTTTTTCCATTTCCCACAAATTTGAATTTTAGCACCTGGCCGGTTTTTGCACCAAGGCCTACAATTGTTGTAATGACGTTTAAAAATAAATTACAAAATGTACAACACATAAAAAGTCTCCCATATCAGTTTTGCGTTATACTAAAATATCACTTGTTGGGCAAATAACTATAAAGGTGTAAAAAAAGTTCACATAACATAACCTATAAAGTGTTTTTTAAATTACTTTTTCAACAATCGTTTTTTAAGAACACCTGTCATATTATTTTCATACTGGTATATAGTTATTTTCTTTAAAAAATGTCCACTAAAAATTTGATAAAATATGACAAATTAAACACTTACTTAGCACTACCACCCCAGAAAAAAATTAAGATTTTTAAAAACTAATCTATGGAATAATTGTCGAAAATTTATCGTAAATTTATCGTAAAAAATTAAATTTTTTCGCGCCACCCGTTTTCCTAAAAATAAGTGATAATGCTAAGTTGAGACTCAACTTAGCATTACCACTTAAGAACTGGATATTCACAATAAATGCATTAGTTGTCGTGAATTTGTCGTAAATTTGTAGTGAAAGAAAAAAATAGTCGCATCAGCCGTTTTCCTGGAAACAGGCAGTGAGCAACTTAAGATTTTCAGGTCATATCTCAGTGAACTATGGGTTCTTTATCTTATCTATATCTTTAATTTTTATGATGTTTAACCTTTTCGCGCAAATGTAAATTTTTCGTGAAATAATCGTTATAATACGTCCCGCTTTTACCTTTCGATATAACCCTTTGTTGTGTATATAAATATTCGTTGCTCGTTGTTTTCAACTATCAAACTAACGAACACCAGGATTTTGCGTTATTTTAGAAATTACGAAAAAAAGGGAACTTTATAATAACACTACAAAGGGTTATATTGAAAAGTAAAAGAGGCAGGAAAAATGTACTATTGCGCGAAAAGGTTAAACATCATAACCTAAATCAACGCATGTTTTGTGAAACAACTTAAATATCACTGAGATATGCCCAGAAAATCTCAAATTGCTCACTGCCCGTTTCCGAGAAAACGGCTGACGCGACAATTTTTTTTCTTTCACGACAAATTGACGACAAATTCACGACAATTAATGCATTTTTTGGGAATATTCAGCTCTTAAGTGGTAATGACAAGTTGAGACTCAACTCAACAGGTGGCACGAGCAAATTTTTGTTTTCATGACAAATTTGCGACAATTATTCCATAGATTAGTTCTTTAAAATTTTAATTTTTTCTAAGGTGGTAGTGCTAAGTTGATACTCCACTTAGCATTACCACCCCTTTCTAGGAAAACGGGGGCGCGACAAATTTTTTTCTCTTACGACAAATTTACGACGAATTTACGACAATTAATGCATATATTGCGAATTTACAATTCTTAAGTGGTAATGCTAAATTTAAGGTCCTAAGAAAATGGGAAATGGTCAGTTGCTAAAATTAAAATTGTGGTGCAGGTCTAGCTCTGCTGGTCTAGTTTGCTGCTTGCTTCTAAATTTATGATTTATTAAAATAATTATAAACTAAAATTGAAAGGTTGACGATAAGTATTTATAATTTTCTCCCTGTCTTTTTGATCGCGAAAAATTATAATGTTTTATGTCTAACTGGATTTAATTTTTCAACCAAAGTCCGTTGGATTAGTTTTCTGTTCATACTTCCGGCTTAGTTCTCTTTACTTCCTTCAGCTTGGTTTCAGAGTTCTTTTTAGTGAAAGTTTGCTTAGATTAATTTCCTTTTTTTCGAAAGTTCTGCTTTTTCTTTCTAATTAGTTTTTGTTTTCGCCTTTTATTTCGATTACCTAAATAGTTTCTCGCTAAAGTTTATTATTAGTTGTTTTGTCCTGAAACATTTTGTTTTGATTTGTTTTTGTTTGTCCCACTATATTTTATATGCCAAGATTGTGCTTTAAATACCGGGTAGGCATTGGCGTAGCTAGCCTTGCTTTTCAGGGGGGGCCGTGGCCCCGGTCTATCTTGAACAAAAAGCAAACATAGGTTTTAAAGAGTCGTGTAAAGTGTGCAATGAATAAAAAAAAATACGCGCATTAAATGTTCTAATATTTTAATATAACAAATTTAATAATACATTTACCAACTTATTTATATGTATACACAGGAAGTATGTAATTCAGCAATTCTACAAAGAAAGTTTTCTACGTCGTTGACTGAAAGCGTCTACCACACTGTCTAAGTCGACCTCAACATCTTTTTCTATGAATAACAATGACAAACCTGAGTGTCTCTCTTGAGTCATAGTTGTTCTAAGCCAATTAAAAACTCTCCTCATGGCAGAGAAAGACCTCTCGCAAGTTGCACTTGAAATTGGAAGAATACTCGCAACTTTAAAAAGTTGGTAGAGGTTTGGATAGGTGTTTTCTGCTATATGTTGTTTGATAGAATCATGACCAACAGTTTGATTTAACCAAAAAATACAATTCTTTAAAACGGTAGTTTCTGCTCTTAGAGTAGAAGTATTAATATTAGAAATTCCCAGTATTGCTCGACGAATTTATTCCATTTAACGACGTGGGAAAACTTAATATGAAAATGGTTATGAAATTGTCACCAAAATCGGAAAATTTTCATAAGACACTAAACGCTAACCTCAAAAAAACTAAAAAGATTATTATATTTATTTTAGAAAAACAGTTTAAAAAGGTCTTTTATAACCTTACGACATCTACAACCCGATTTCGGAAACAGAGGGGCAAAGGTCGTTGTCTTTATTAAATGCGAAATTTAACTTACACTTCTATAATATTTTACAAGATGTCGCCAATATGTATGAAATATTCAATATGCATAATTATGTTTAAATTTAAAAAATATTTTCGGGAAATTGCATAAGTGCAGAAAAGTTACCGATAATTTAAAGAGAAAAAGCCTAATTCCGCAAGACAAGGGATTTTCCTGAAATGTAAACATTATCTGAATGATTTTAAATTTTAATGCACCTATTTTATTTGAATATTTCCCGAATAATAATAGAAAAGTATGTATTTTCAGCGTCATGTTCTTTTACTAGTAGTCGTTAGGGGAGGCCTAAAATATCTTAGGGGGGGCCTAAGGGACTTCAGGGGGGGGCCAGGCCCCCCTGCCCCCCCCCTAGCTACGCCAAATGCGAGTAGGCCAAAAAAAAAAACCGGAATTTTTTGACATAATCGTGTATAAAACGTTGTGCACACAGCGTGCGCAAAATGCCGTTTTTCAAACCAGTCGTATAAAAAGTTTTTTACATACAAAAGCGGCAATAATTAGAAGATATGTAATCTAAATAAGTATTGAGGATTACTTTATGTAGCATAATAAGAAAAAAAAGAGCCAGGCTTTCACATCATAATACCAAATAAATCAAGTGTTTTTCAGTACCTTAATATATGCCGGATTTTCCGTTGATGCCGGCACTTCACTCGACGAAGCGTATTTGCATATTTGCTTGATTTGCCTAAAAACGGCGATGTGTAGAGAAGCCATGGCGTACATAGCATCAAATCTAGGGAGGGGAAATGTAAAAAGTTAAAAAGAAAATCGGTATTTATTGAAAATAAAAAAAAACGAACATTTCTAAGTATGTATCTACAAATCATTTGTAGAAAAACCGAAAAGAAAATAGCGTCGTTGCGGAAATTTAAGGAACATGGTACACTTACAGGTACAGAAAAAAACCTTTCGAAAAATTAATAATTCAAGAAATAATTGCGGCAAAAATGACAAATGTAGATAGACCAAACAAATGAAGGTGAAAATTTTAGAAAAATAAGGTAGGTACTTTTTGGAAAAAATTGCGCAGCAGAAAATAAAATTGAAAAAAAAAAATTTCGGGAAAAATGGCACAAACTGCAAAAGTTTTTGTTGGTTTCACAAGTATAAGTGCCGGCGCCGCAGGAAATTATAGTAATTTCGTTTGAAGAAGTCAATTTTGAGCTAATATAAGCCCCTGTAGCCCTTCTGTAATTGCGCCCCTAGATCTAATTTTGCAGTTCTTACTGAATACATTATAAGATCAGTTAGAGTAAAATCAAAGAAATTCTATATATCTTCTTTGGTAAAATATAGTTAGGAATTAGTGTATCTCGAGGTGTATCTATTGTATATTATTATAGGTAAGAATAAGTTTAAAGTTCAACTTTATTGTTTGATTGTCTTGTTTGAAAATTAGGAAACTAATCAATAATTTTAACATTTAGTGGTAGGTAAATATCCCCCCCCCCCTGCACCCCTTTGCGCACGTCCATAAGAGAAGCTGTTCGCTACATTTGCTTTATTTGTCGAAATACGGCAAATAGTGCTAACAGCAAACACGAGTTTCCACCGTCTTATCGGTTTTTAATCAACATCAAAGGAATCAAGTAAGCCAAACATGCCAAATATTCGCATATACCGTTCACAATTCCTCATTAACAAAACGAACAGGTGTATCTCAAACCAACAAGTTTTGAGTAATTCCAATAAAAAGATTTTTATTAATTTCAATCTGAGTTTGTTTAACCGTAAAAAATGCTTATAAAATGCTGATAATGTAAAATATTGCAATAGAGATACGCCCCCTCGCCGTAAATCCGGATTTTTTCAGATACTCCCCTTCGTCATGTTAGCGACGAATTGGTTTCCTCATTAAGCAAATCTATACCCTGCAGCGGCCGTGTTCAGCACAACATGTATTGCTTTGATCGTGAAAGTGAAAAGTAATTTTTGTTGACAAAATAGACTGCACAAACCCAAACGAATATAGCTTGTTCAGTGGAAAGAGAGAGGCTTTGTCTCGTCTCGTTATGCGAGATAAAATGGTTCTCTCGTCTCGACGATAGGACTATTCTCTCGTCTCGTCCCGTCTCGTCTCTTGTGTTTCGCGATTTATATTAGCTATAAAAAGTTTTTGAGACACCCTGTGTAAAATTATTTTTTTCTTTATGGTATTTACTTTCTTTCAAAATAAAGTGTTAAGTCCATTCTGGGATATACATACTACTACTACTTACCCACTTCCAGAAACGCTAGAGAGCTGAGCATTGGAAGACTGATAGGAACTATGATAAAACTATAGGAAAAAATTCAAAAACACGAAAATTTTAGTTTGGTTCCCTTCCCTATACATGTAAATTTATGTAAAAGTAATGTCCACTTTCAGAAACGCTAGAGAGCTGAGCTTTGGAAGCATGATACGAACTATGATAAGACCATGGGAAAAAATTAAAAAACCTCAAAATTTTAAGTAAGGCGTTGCAAAAGTTTTGAACAATATTCCGCATATTTTACTACTTTAAAAACTAAATATTATCTAATCCCTTTAATAAATAAGTGAAATCATAACAAAAACATTTCATGTAAAAAAAGCCAAGACGCGAAAATGGCATTCCGTAAAAAGAATTGAGATAAAAGTAGAGCCAAGTTCTCCAATACAAATTTTAAAATGAAAGGTTCTTACTAGTTTGGAAATGTTTTTCTAAACTTGGCTATTACGGCTGTAAATGACTCTTATGCACAGTGCTAAATTGAACATAACGAAGATTTCCAAACTAGTAAGAACCTTTCATTTTGTAATTTGTACTGGAGAACTTGACTTTACTTTTATCTCAATTCTCTTTACGGAATGCCATTTTCGCGTACTTGGCTTTTTTTACTTGAAATGTTCTTGGTATGATATGTAATTAATTAGGAATCAAAATCCAATACAATATATTTTTTCTTAGGTACATAGTGCAAAAGTATCCATTCTTTAAAAGAGAGAAAATCAAAAGACTTTATACACACTAAACAGCTAACATATAACTCATATTTTCGATACTAAAATAGGCACAATATTTTAGTCTCATAACACTTTACAGTGACAGATAGCAAGGAGTTAGACGATAAATATCAATTTTAGATCTAGAGAGAATGTTGCGAATATTTGAATTTTAAATTTTGTTGAACACTTGTGCGAACTCTAAAAAGGTAAATAAATACATACAAAATGAGTATGGATTGCCGTAGGAAATAAAATAATCTAATTTTAAGGACTTCTTAAGAATATTTTGGTCCTTAGATAGACACATGATTACTGGGACCAATTTGTTTTCTATACAATATGACGTGTGTAAGTATTGAAAACGGCTCTGGTACAAAATAGCGCAGGACAAAATAGCGCGGACCAAATAGCGCGGGACAAAATAGCGCAGGACAAAATAGCGCAGTAAAAATAGCGCAGGACAAAATATCGCAAGACAAAATAGCAAAGGACAAAATAGTGCAGGACAAAATAGCGTGGGACAAAATAGCGCAGGACAAAACAGCGCAGGACAAAATAGCGCAAATAGAGCAAAATAGCGCAGACCTCAAAAAGATACTAAAAAAATAATCTAACATTACTTGGTTAGTTTATTATACTAAAACCTTACCTGCAGACCTAACCTGACCTGATTAAGTTAGTATACTAAAAAATAAACTAACCTGTCTTGGTTAGGTTGGGCCTAATATATTAAAAGCTAACCTGCAGACCTTACCTGACCTGGTTAGGCTAGTTTTGTTTATGTTATTGTTATTCTTACGGCAGTGGTACAAAATAGCGCAGGTCCAAATCGCGCGAACAAAATCGCGCAGGTAATAATAGTGCATGACCAAAATAGCGCAAGCCCTAAAAGCGCATTACTAAAATAGCGCATTACTGAAATAGTGAAGGCCTAACCTTATCAATCAAATTACCCCAGCCGAAGTGGACCAGGGGCCGAGGATCGGTTAGGTTAGTATTCCAACCTGACTCGGTTAGGTTGGGATACTAATCTAACCTATCCGCGGCTCCTGGTCCACTTCAGCTGGACGGGGCAAATCAGCAAAACGACTTGGGATTTTTTAGGTGCGCTATTTTGTCCTGCGCTATTTTGTCCTGCGCTAATTTGTCCTGCGCTAATTTGTCCTGCGCTATTTTGTCCTGCGCTATTTTGTCCACGCTATTTTGTCCTGCGCTATTTTGTCCTGTGCTATTTTGTACCAGAGCCTTGAAAACATATATTTCTGCTTCAAAATTTGATCATTAGAGAAACAAGAAAAAAATATACAGGGTGTCCCAAAAGTCCGAGTCCGCCCAAAAATTTTCTGAACTATTGAAGATAACTGAACCATATTTGGCAGTGACCGATAACATCAAGAGATCTATTTTATGAAAGGGCGGGTGTGTTGCTCCTACATTGGGGGGGCGGTGAACTTTAATTTTTTTATTAAAATCCCTGTCGAGTAATACCACGTTTTAAAAGGCTTTAAAAAACGTAGATTGTCACCTATCTGCCAATTGTCTACGTAAAATATGTCAAAAGCTATGCCAAAACTTATATTTTTCAGCTTTTGTCAAAATTAGCAAGTTTGTGGTTTTTAAACAAAAACTCTATTTAGTGATACCTTGTTTGAAAGGTCTTTGAAAATTCAACATCTTGGCATAACTGTCCTTTGTCTATGTCAAACTTCTCAACATCTATCGACAGTCAAACTTATTATTTTACTATTTTTGACAAATTTCAAGTTTTGTCTAACCATAGCTTGTTCGAAAGGTCTTTCAAAAACTAACATCTTGACGTAATTGTCGTTTGTTTACCTCAAACATTTTTTCTACATTTTTGACAAACTTCAGCTTAAAATATTTTAAGATGCCACGATCTAAATGAAGATAAAGTTAAAATTATTTTTTTATGGGACACAGGTCTCTCGGTAAAAGCATTATTAAAAATGCGTTTTGTTTCCCTATAACATCTTGTTCGCCTAAAAAAAAATTATGTCAACTTTATCTTTATTTTAGTTGATCGTGGCATTTTAAACAATTCAAAGTGAAGTTTTTCTAAAAGTTTAGAAAAAATGTTTGACAAAAACAAGTGATAGTTACGTCAACATGTTAGTTTTTGAAAGACCTTTTGAACAAGCTATGGATAGACAAAACTTATGATGTTTGTCAAAAATTGTGAAAGAATAAATTGGGGTACGTTCAGATTGAAACGTCGGGCGAGACGTCTTGCCGAGCGAATGACGTCATGGGTAAATCGCCGGACGTCTTGCCTTTGTGAACGGTATGGTGTAATAAACATAACCTTAAATTTTAAATTATTAGCTTGTCTAACAAACTGTCATGATCAGCTGTTTTTCGATCCAAGATGGTTGCCATAGGACAAACAAAGCGTTTTCCCATAAGCCGTAATGTTAACAAAAACGTAATTTTAAAAAAAAGTGAAACGATTTAATTTACAACAAAGATGCTGTTTTAAGTATTGACCCTTTGTACACATGGGAAAAATGCGTTTTTCTTTAAAAAAATCAATTAAAGCCAGTAAATCTCAAATAAAAGGGACCATGTTTTGTTCAAAAAGTAAGGTTATGTTTTTATTTACTTTTGTTTTTTTTTAACTTTTTTTCCAGTTTTTTGCTCAGTTTTAATCATTATTATTAGTTTCTGTGCTGTTATGAATTGTGGCAGCTGGGGAGATCTTGATAATGTTAGTTTTGATGGAATACCAAGTATTTTGACCTTAAAAAATCATCTTCATTTAAATGAACTAGGTATCAGCTCAAAGAAGGGAAAAGACAGTGGATAAGTGCTCTATTACCTGACTTAACAGAGGATAAATTGAAATAAGTTTTTTGTCAGGTTTGTTTTGAATAAATATGTAACTGCCATTTTGGCAACATTTTCTATTGGGATCTTTTTTTGTGCTCGAGTGGACCTTTTGCAGAAGTGTAACATAGAATTGTGTTAAACTGTAAGAAATACTTCACTATGATTGCAAGCAACTTTCAAAACTAGAATACAGCAATGATCCTGACTGGGTCTCTCCTGAATGGATTGTTGTTTCAAAACGGTTGAAAAATTGAAAAAAATATGGTTGAAAAAAGGGTCTAGAGAAGAAAGAAAAGGAAAACAATATGAGGTTGTGTGGGTAATGAGCTGAACCAAATTTGTACACCATCCTACAGAACTCTTAAATAAACTCTTGATAGTGTAGCGTCCTGTATAGTGTCCAGTGGAGTCCTGTATCATCAAAGTTTCTTTTTCTTTAATAAATATTTATTTTACAGACCTCAAAACAGTTTAGAATAAACTGGTGAATTTGACAATCTCCCTAACAAACCTCTTTTTATCTTAAACTATTTTGGTGCAAATTTTCCTTTATTTCCATGCTTTTTGACACCTGAAACTTGTACACCATAAAATTTGTATAGCATCTGACTGGACCTACTATGAGTCCTGTTGTGAAATTTCTACGGTACTGTTCTGAGCTTATTACCAAAAAATTTTTTTTATGGCATCAAAAAATAGATGGAAAAATAGTCATCTTTGTCGACTTTGATGACCACAAGAAAAACAAATAAGTTCTCTCAGATTTTTTTTTCAATTTCTCTCAAAAAAACTTGGGTCCTAATGGGTCATATGCTGTTACGCCCAATTGTAGAGTAGAGTATATATTTATTTGCATAAACTTTTAGATACATAATTGAGCAAATGTTGTTACAAAAAAACAGTAATAAAAGTAATAGTAACAGTAGTAATACAACAGCGAATATTGTACTGTTGTAAAATTTGAACAGTACTGTTGTGAGCTGATGAACCTTAGGTTTGACTGTACTTAAGCCCTATGTATTATAGTTCATGGAAAATCATATGGTGATGTACAGTGTGTGAGGCCAATGACAAGGAAAAACTGTATTTTAATTTTGTAAGTTTTTTTTATATAATGTTTACTTATATTTTTTTAAATAAACATATTTTTTAAAGTACTTATTAGAAGTTTGCTTGACCAACCTCGGTTGGAAGTTATATATGCATATTGATCTGTTGGACTGACCTACCTATAAGTTGTGCCTCTTTTTCATGTCACTACTGGAGGGTTAACACAATTAAACTTTGTATAAACCGAAAAATCATAGTGAAATATTTTTCACAGTTTAACGCTATAGAAGGCCTATTACTTAGTAAAAGGTTTAGTCAAGTACAACAATAGATCCTAATAGAAAACCTGAATCTGATGAGAAAAGTTTAGTGTATTTCAATTTCGTCTCTGTTAAGTGAGCCTTGAAGTGAGCTCTTTGAATAGAACTACTTATCCACTTTCCCCTACCTTGGGTTGATAGTTTATTGATTCATTGGTCAAAAAACTTCATATTCAATGAAAACTAACATTATCATTACTTCCTCCGCTGCCACAATTCACAACAGCAAAAAAACTTGACATAATAATATGTCTTGGGGGGACCCGAAACCTTTGGAGGCCCGATATCCTTGGGGGGCCCCCAGTGGTCCCATGATGTTGTACTATTTTTTCTGTTTATTCATGAAATATATGGAAAATATCTAAAAAAATATGTGGTTTAGGGGGGTCCGGGCCCCTAGCCCCTCACCCCTCGCCCCCTTGGTGCGCCCATGTAATAATTCAAAATAAGTAAAAAAAAACTAGAAAAAAAGTTTAAAAAAAAAACAAAATAAACAAAAATATAACCTACTTTTTTGAAGAAAACATGGACCCTTTTATTTTAGATTTTCTCGCTTTAGTTTAATATTTTTCTGTTCTTAAAACTGATTAATTTTTGAGACTAAAGCTCTTGTCGTTTTTGTGAAATTTACGTTTTTGTTAATATTACGGCATATGGGAAATCGGTTTGTTTGTCCTATGGAAGACATCTTGGATTTGATCATATTTTGTTAGACAGCCCTATTGATAAATTTGATCAGATTTAAAAATTTGTTACAGTTTATTTAGTAGAGTTAACATAAACACAAATAAGTGTTTTTTTTTGTTTTGAAGAATGGAAATAAACAGTCTTTTGGAGTACCCGATTTTTTATTTCAAATAAAATGCAACTTTTATGTAATATATTTTCGAAAATATAAAACAAAAAATAAAAAAATTGGGGGGTTGATTTATATACCTACTGCACAAGTCGAGCGTTTGTCACCCACCTCATAGAGAAGGGTGTAAAAGGCGATTCGCCCGACGTAATTTTCGGCCAAATTGAACGAGAGTAACTTTCACCCAGTATGTAATCTGAACGGAATTGAGCGCGCCCGACTACATCCGACGTGCTATCGAACGTACCCTTGGACAGTCAGCAGATTTTGACACGTTTGACATGGGCAACGGACAGGTATTTTGAAATATTGGTTTTTCAAAGACCATTCCAAAGATTATAGATTATAATCATAAAGTTCTGACTAATTATTGGGTAAACTAGGCATTAATTTTTCACGAAAATTAAATTGTTTTTCAATAAGACACAGAAAATATTATTTAAAAACTATGCGGCAAAACAACCTTGAATTTATACGTTTTTTGGCTGATAAGGAAAACAATTCCTTGTGCACACATACACATAAATATATACATTTTTTAAAAACATTTCCAAACTAGTAAGAACCTTTCATTTTGAAATTTGTATTGGAGAACTTGGCTTTATTTTTATCTCAATTCTTTTTACGGAACCACTTTCACGTACACTACTACGGCTTTTTTTAGAAGAAATGTTTTTGTTATGATTTATTATTCCACAACCTAAAAAGATATTACCAACGATTATTCTAGGCTACAATCCTTTCGCAAAACTATTTATTAAATTAAGCAAGGTGCTTTGTCATGCCAGTAAGAAAATGAAATTTGTCGTCAGGCAAAGCAAAGACAGCCAAACAAATGATAAAGCGTAAAAGCTTTTGTTTTCACAAGAAGTACGTTTCACAAACAGCAATATATCAAAACCGCGTTTAGCCACAAATTTATCCAACATAACACTTTCTCAGGTATAGGGTGATTTTTAGTTCAATAACGGAGAGAAATAGGGACACAAATACACAAATTGTACTATTTTTTAGGTCGCTATAATTTGTTCAAAAACAACATGTTCGAATTAATTTTGATTGAAAGCGTCTTTTTTTCGAATAACATTTTGTTTCATTGGCATTTTTTGAAAACATCTTTATAGAAAAAAATTTTCTAAACTTTTTTATCGAATGGAAAACTCTACGTAAATATAGCTCTCCTGTTATCTTTTTGGGAGTTCTACATTATTGTTAACCTAACATTTATTAATTATCCTAAGCTGTTAACCTAATCCTGGTAAATTGATCGCAAACCTATCCTAACCTGTATATTGGGGACATTTTGTTCTAGGAAAAAATATCAGGGCGCGTATCTGCAGTGGTTTGGGTAAGTTTGCGATTAATTGACCAGGATTATCTTAACAGGTTAGAATACGTTTGCGATTAGTTGACAAAGGTTAGGTTAACAACGATTTCGATCTTCCAGAACGAGAAAAGAGTTTTACGTTCGAAGAAAATGTTTGCGAATAAAATACCATTCGAACAAAATGTCATTTTAAAAAACGGTTTTGAATAAAACAGAATGTCTTTGTTCAAAATGTCATTCAAACGATGTTTTCGAAAAATAACTTTTTGATAAATATGCCATTTGAACAAAATGTCATTCAAAATAGATGTTTTTAAACAAAATGCTATTTGATTTTTGTTTTCAATTAAACTGCTTTTGAACATTTTGTTTTCGATCAAGTTACAGTTAGACCGTAATTTTTTATACACGTCTCTAAGATTTTATTTTTAAATATTTTCTATGTCTCTTACAAATAACAAATTAAGTGGAAAAGGGGGACATTTATAGTGTATCACCCGGTATGTATTTTTATATGAAGAATATTTTTGGAAACAGCTTCTTTCTGTCTGTCGAAAAGTCGGTTTGTATTATTTATATATTTTTCATTTCAGGTCTGCAACAAAACAGCGTTGATATTTCCATTCAAATAAAAGGGTTTAGAATTCCGTTTTCTTCTTAAATCATTTAAAGCAGGGGTCTCCAAACAGCCAGATTCATATTTTCCTCCCATTGTTGGTACCCCGGTACCCCCACTGGCTAACGAGCTTTTTTCGAGATTACGATATCGTTTGACATCACATAACAAGGCATTATGTATCACAAGACGCTAGCCCTACCAAGTCTACTTCCAATCCTTGACTTCGCATGCGTAGATCTACCAATATTATTTACCTCATGTATTAGAATAGATGTACAGGGTGATTTTCACTTGAATGATTCTAACCACATGAAAATAGAAAGTTTCAAAAACCTAACCTAACGAAACCTAATCAGATCTAACCGAACCGAACCACAGCAAACTAAACCAATATTTTTTTTCAAAAAAAAACTTTCTTGACTTCCTACCCGGGATCCTAGAGGATGTCAATCCGAACCGGACCGTACCGAACCGAACTTATCCAACCCTAACCCTACCCAACTAAACCTAATTAGCAGTACGTGTTGTAGTTTGTTTGGTTAGGTTAGGTTTGGTTCAGTTTAGTTAGGTTCGGTTTGGTTCGGTTCGGATTCACATCCTCTAGAATCCCGGGCAGGAAGTCAGGAATGTTTTTTTTTTTAAATTATTGGTTCAGTTTGCTTTGGTTCGGTTCGGTTAGATTTGATTAGGTTTTGTTAGGTTAGGTTTTTGAAACTTTCTATTTTCATGTGGTTAGAATCATTCAAGTGAAAATCACCCTGTATTCATCTATTCTAATACATGAGTAAATAATATTGGTAGATCTGCGCATGCGAAGTCAGGGATTGAAAGTGGACTTGGTAACGCTAGCGTCTTGTATTATGTATCCATTAAAAAATTTTACAACACTGATTTTAAACAGCTGAAATATTTGTTTTGGTTATTTTTCTATATTTTATGGACACTAAAAGCTGGCGTGTTACTTTTACGCCCTGGAGGGCGTAATAGCACATTATATACTCAGGGGCTAAAATAGTGCTGTTTTATTCCGAGGCGAAATATTTTTAGCCCGAGATTAGCGAGGGCTACAATTTGCTGAGGGAAAAAATTTCCATGTCAACCCGGCTTTTTGCACTTAAAAATTTTTATAAAAAGATAAAAGATAAAAGATCGTTTATTGACTGTAGGACAATATAAAAATATGTTTACAGCAAGTCAAAATTTTCAAAATAGTAATGTTTAGCAGTAACTTAATATTTAACCTAGGCTAATTTATTATGTATAAGGTAGATTACAAACAATCATGCTCTAAAAACCATAAATACAATAATGGGTAGACTAACATACAAAAATTTATAAAAAAATGGTATAAATATAAAACATATTTTGGTACTTATTTACAACAGTTCTAAAATTAGATACCTTTAATTTTAGCTCACACATATACTATACTATAGTAGTGTGAGCTATGGTGATCCTAATTTTTTCGAGAAAAAAAAAGTTGCTCCGATTTCAAAAATTTTTATATGTCTTTGCGTTTCAGATGATTTTGAAACTTTTTTGTCGCGCCGTCTGTCTGTCTGTATGTCTGTCTGTCTGTCTGTCTGTCTGTATGTCTGTCTGTAACGACCAACGCGCATAACTCAAAAACCGCTTGGCCGATTTTAATGAAATTTGGTACCTAGGCTGGGTCTTGGGTCGAGATGGTCCCATTTAAAAATGAACAAAATCCACCGAACAGAAGCCAAATAAAAGGGTGGGGGAAGATTTCAAAAATTAGAGTTTTTGTGAAAATATGGCTTGTGTGATATCAAACGAAAGTTAATTGAGTATGGAGTTAAACAAAATACATTTTAGTTTTTTTTTCTTCAAAAAGGGTGGGGGTAGATTTCAAAAATTAGAGTTTACGTGAAAATATGGCGTGTGTGATACGAAAGGTAATTGAGTCCGGAGTTAAACAAAATACATTTTAGTTTTTGTTTTTTAAGGGTGGGGGTAGATTTCAAAAATTGAATTTAAGAACATGGCTTGTGTGGTATCAAACAAAAGGTAATTTAGTCTCGAGTTGAATAAGATATGTTTCAGGTTTTAGTTTTATTATCTCGCACGTACACTATAACTATAGTACCTAGTGTGGGATTAGGGGCCCATATATTGGCAGAGTATTTTGTAGGTGCTCTTCGACGGAATAAAAGCAATTTTCTAAAATGAACATTTTTATTTTACTTTTAAAATTTTTAATTGGCAAGCATTTAATATTGTTTGAATTGAATTATAAATATTCAGATTAAGTGAGTTTTTAACATTTTTTGTGTACTTTAATTTTTTCTGCCGAAGTAATAACGCAGATGAGGTTGGATAACTATGGAAGTCTGAGTTTGCGCTGTATAACTGTCGATTGTTATGTATTTCCAGTACAGTCTGGTATATGTGCACAGATGGAAGCGGCATGATTTTTAGTTTTTTAAACAAGGGCTGGCAATGATCTCTGTATTCAGCATTAGCTATAATTCTTATGGCTCTCTTTTGAATTCGGAAAACCTTTATGGAATCGGTAGAATTACCCCATAGTACAACTGCGTAATTTAAAATCGAGTGAAAAAGGGCATGGTAACATGAGATAAGGTAGTGTTCTTGAATAATGTGTTTTAATCTTCTTAATAAAAAAATTGTACTAGATAGTCGTTTAATGAGGTAATCAACATGGTTTTTCCAGGAGAGGCGGTCATCCAGAACCACACCTAATAATTTTGCAGACTCCCCCTTAACAACTGTATTGTTTGTCGAAAATGTTAGTGATTGCGTTTTTCCCTCATTTAATTTAAGTTTGTTTGAGGAAAATTTATTTTTTGGTTCCTCTATGCATACCGATTCCTTAAATCTACAGGGTGTTTTATCTTCTGAAGTGGCCAAAACATATTTATGGTATATGATTTTTCTCGTGAAAAAATACGAACTTTGAAAAAAAAATTACTACTGTTTAAAAATAAGAACAAGCTTTAAGAAAAAGTATTGAAAATGACAAATAATCGCATCAGTGACAGAGTTAGTACAAGACAATAAATAAAAAAAATCGCCATTTTGAAAATGCGACCATTTCGAGCGAGAAGACTCAGTAACAACAATAACGGCAACAAAGCGTAAAATAGGAAACCCAAAATATCCCTATTACCTAACCATGTTTACCTTTAATAATTCTTGAGCTAATTTCTAAAAGCTTACAAAAGCAACTTACTGAATAATAATAATGCTTTAAAATCATAAGGGCTAAATGGAATAATTCGTAATGCGCCGTTGTTCGTGTCTGTGGGGCCGTAGTGCGAATGCTAGTAGGGATAATGAAGAGTTTGGTAACTTATTTTGTTAGTCAGCAAACATCGATAGAATTGTTAGTTGATCAATTCTTAGCAAATGAATAGGAGAAACTTATTTTATTAGTAATAAAATTAGTTGTATTTACTAGTAAAGTGTGTACTTAAGTTAACTAAAAAAAATATTCTCGCTAATCTTAAAGGAGGGCAAATATTTTTGGCAAGTAAAAAGGGATAAAAGACTTAGACAAATATTTCCATACTAGTAAGAACCTTTCATTTTGAAATTTGTATTGGAGAACTTTGCTTTACTTTTATCTGAATTCTTTTTACGGAATGCCATTTTGGCGTACTTGGCTTTTTTTTACATGAAATGTTTTTGTTATGATTTCACTTCTTTTTTAAAGAAATTCGATAATACTTGATTTTTAAAGTAGTGAAATATGCGGAATATTGTTCAAAACTTTTGCAATGCCTTATTTAAATTTTTGAGGTCTTTTAATTTTTTTCCATGATTTTATCGTAGTTCCTATTAGCCTTCCGAAACTCTCGCGTTTCTGAAAGTGTACAATGCTACTTTTAAATAACTTTACATGTATAGGGGAGGGAAATAAATTAAAATTGTCGTGTTTTTAAATTTTGTCCTATAGTTTTATCATAGTTTATATCAGTCTTCCAATGCTTAGCTCTCTAGCGTTTCTGAAAGTGGGTAATGTTAGTTTTACATAAATTTACATTTATAGGAGAGGGAAGTAAATTAAAATGTTGGTGTTTTTAAATTTTTTCATATAGTTTTATCATATTGTCTTTCAGTCTTAAAAAGTTCAGCTCTCTAGCGTTTCTGGAAGTGGGCAGTGTTACTTTTACATAACTGTACATTTATAGGGGAGGAAAGTAAATTAGAATATTGGGGTGTTTTAATTTTTTCCTATAGTTTTATCATAGTTCCTATCAGTCTGCCAAAGTTCAACTCTCTAGCATTTCTGGAAGTGGGCAATGCTACTTTTACATATCTTGAAATGTATAGGGGAAGGGAGTAAATTAAAACTTTTGGGTTTTTTGATTTTTTCCAGGGGTTTGGTCATAATTTCTATCAGTCTGCCAAATTTCAGCTTTGTAGCATGTCTGGAAGTACAGTAGAATATTGATGATCTATACATGAGTGAGTGAGTGAGTGAGTGAGTCAGTGAGTGGCAATTTCGACGTTTTTTGAAATTTCGTAACTACTTTACTACTTTATGGAATTCCATGAAACTTGGAGGGGTTGTTAACTCCATGGAGATCTACGACTGTGCGAAGCTTGAGATTCGTAGCTCATTCCGAAGTAGTGTTTTAGATAGATCAAATATCGGCTGAAATGTTTCAAGAAAAGATGGTTACGGCGCGCGAACTTGGCGAGGCACTGCCGTGCCCTCAGGTAATGTCTACGAAGTATAAATAATTTATATTGGGTTTTCTTGAGCACATATTATTTTGCATTTATAAAAACTTCTTTGTAAAATATGTATTTATTTTAAAATTCCCACGAAACCGACGCGAGACTGCTAAGTAATAACTAATTCCTTACAATTTATTCTCAACAGAATTACAGCCATACTCCTCATATTTGAGCCCCTTTGAAGAAGGTAGTTATTAATTTACTTACTTTAATATTAGAAGCTGTTTTACCCCAATTTATGTACACTGTAAATTAAAGCGATGAAACGCAGGAATACATAAATACGCAAGTAGGTATAATAACCGTCAGACCTATCGAGGTATGGATAAAAGAATATACCAAACTTATCACTTCATTGATAGGACTTAATTTTTACCTTCCTAGCCCGTACGGCAACGGCTAGAGAAGGTATTGTTTTCGAGGAAATTTTTTTTTTTTGAGATAACGCTGAAAATGTGTTATTTGGGTGTATTTTGACCTACCCTAGCAATATTGTCGTGACGTCTGTCTCTGTGTGTGTGTGTGTGTATTTTAGCTCACACATATACTAAACTATAGTAGTGTGAGCTATGGTGATCCTAATTTTTTCGAGAAAAAAAAGTTGCTCTGATTTCAAAATTTTTTATATATCTTTGCGTTTCAGATGATTTTGAAACTTTTTGGTTGCGCCGTCTGTCTGTCTGTCTGTCTGTATGTCTGTCTGTCTGTCTGTATGTCTGTCTGTAACGACCAACGCGCATAACTCAAAAACTGCTTGGCCAATTTTAATGAAATTTGGTACCTAGGCTGGGTCTTGGGTCGAGATGATCCCATTTAAAAATGAACAAAATCCACCGAACACAAACCAAATAAAAGGGTGGGGGTAGATTTCAAAACTTAGAGTTTAAGTGAAAATATGGCTTGTGTGATATCAAACGAAAGGTAATTGAGTCTGGAGTTTAACAAAATACATTTTAGTTTTTTGTTTTTTTTAAGGGTGGGGGTAGATTTCAAAAACTTGAGTTTAAGTCAAAACATGGCTTGTGTGGTATCAAACAAAAAGTAATTTAGTCTGGAGTTGAATAAAATATATTTCAGTTTTTAGTTATATTAGCTCACATGTACACTATAACTATAGTACCTAGTGTGAGCTTAGGGGCCCATATATTGGCAGAGTATTTTTTTTGTCTGTAACACGATAGCTCCTAAACCGCTGAACCGATTTTTGGGTTTATACCAGCCAAAAACTGCTTAAACCTAGTAAAGGTTTTTCAAATGAATGTGAAAAAACCAAGAGCTGAAAGTGATTGTCTAAATTCACTAGAGTGTAATGCACTAGTTTTTAAAATCGACGCTGCTTTACCCCGTATTTTTTTAAGAATTTTCTAAAAAAAACTGACATATAATTAATATTATTTAATTATTTATTTAATACGTAGCTTAAACATGAAAGATAGAGTATCCGGGATAGTATTTTTTAGGTTTTTGAAAAGCTATAGTGTTAAGGTTAATTTATTGCAATAAAAATAAAATTATTATATCTTTTAGGTCCTTTTACTTGCAATAAGTAAACCATACCACTAAAAAAATTAAAAAAAAAACTGTAGCTCTGTCTCACTGATAAAATATGTACAGTGAAACCTCCCATAAGCGGACACTCACGGTTCCGTCGATTTTGTTCGCTTATTGGAGGTGTCCGCTTATGAGAGGGAACTGCGAAATTGTTGTAGCACTCCGATGGCTCAGATTGGGTTTTGGTTGATACAGTGGACTATAATTAACATTGGCGCAAAAAATTCATTTAACTAGAGAAAGTAAATAATTTAACAATTGTAGGTTAAATTTGAAAGAGAAATAAAATTGTAATATAGCCTCATGGAGAGGGACTTACCGCTGTTTTGAAGTTCCAAAGTGCAAGGTGTGCACCTTTCCATAAGAGCTATGTGACTTGAAGTTCCAACAGGATGATGGCACGATAATTTTAATTATTTGCGGTATTTTAAAGTGAATTTTCACTATTTTTTAAATTTAAAATTTAAGGTTGTCGTTTTCTAGACATGGCGACGCGCAGCACACTTTGTCTGTCTCTCAATCCTGCGCTTGCATTTTTTTCGCACATGCGCACAGCACTTCACCCTCTATAGGAAACCATATCACTATATTTTAAATTTTATGGATATGTGAAAAACACGATAGAGGACGCTTGTAGTGCCAAAGTATATAAAAATAAAGAAATAAGAAATAAAATGATAATTCTTAAATTTAGAATAGAAATTACATTTTTTGCGTTTAATTCTCGCATTTTAATGCAATTTTGCTTTAGGTAAATTTTATAATAACTAATAGTTGACCCATTTACTTAGGATTAATATAAATTTAAGACTAATAATTTTATGTTCAAGACAAAATTTTAGTCCATGAAAAATAGGAAAAATAAAAGTAAAATTCAAAAATAAAAGAAAAATAAAGAGGTTTTTTATGGAAAACAAACAATTGAAATATATATTTATTAACAATTTCCGCTGCTTGAGTTTTTCCGATATTAAATTTTTCAACGACCTTTCGTGCTGATAGATGTTCCTTCTCCAAAACGTTAATTTAATTTGTTCACGTAAACTAAGAAGTTTTTCACTAGGCACTATTTCAAAGAGATCTATTACTACCCAATTGAACAATAAAAATAAAACACAGCAGTCCCGCCCCCGCCGAATAAAATATGCTGTAAATACGACAGAAGTATTAAGTCTCCGCATTAAAACGGAAAGAGGTAATTCCTCGACTGCAGAGTGCGTTCTTGCCAGCATACTACATAATGTTTATGCCCATGTCGTGCAGCACTCCGTCCCGTTGTCAGAGGTTCGTGTCCGGTTAAAGGAGGTTTCAAAATTTTTTAACCAAAAAAAATTGTCCGCGTCCCGTTATTAGAGTGTCCGGTTATAGGAGTGAATTTTACATGTAAAGAAATAGGGAAAAGCTTGGTTCCAAAAAATTTGTCCGGTTAAAGGGACTGTCCGCTTAATAGATGTGTCCGCAAGGAGAGGTTTCACTGTACTTATTAAATCCCCATCTGCATGCCAACCTCATCCCCACTCGCTATCACTTCGAGTAGTCCCCTCTCCAACTTATCCTACCACCGAGTAACCAAAGTTGTATCGGTATTTTAAAAAAAGAGCTGCCTGAAAGGCCTACCACATCGTTCTACCCAAAAACGGTTGTAGCTGGGGTGTCACAGGGGAAGGAAAAAAGTTATGGGCCTAGGAAAAGCTGGAATAGAGGTGAAGGAAAGACCTACACAACTAACTGTATGTGTGGTCGTTTGTGTCTATATCTGATCCGAGGATCATAGTCAGAAACTTGTCGTATCACTTGTTTTCGTTGCTTGGTTCACCGTACGTTTTATAAGTTGTTAACAAAATCTATGTTTATATTTAAAAAAAATAAATATGGGTCCTATAAGTCCTAGATTTAAATGTGACTCTTATTTAAATAGATAACATAGAATGTGGAACAAATCCTCAAGTTAATATTCGAGAATCTTTATAAGAATTACGATGAAATAGATGCAAGGTTCCCGAATATAAGGAAGAAAGTAGAAAAATGTTTAAAATGTTTAAAAAACATTTTTTTTAAAACAAAAAGACTTAGTAGCGTTCTTCGTTTAGATGGCATGGTATAAATGCCAGTAAAACTTTAAAATGATTGCAAATTGAAAATGTGAATTGCCCCATGCACATCCCAAAACTACACGATTCGTTTTGCGGGTTTAAAAAACCATTACCTGCACTTATCAGACGGAATTCATTTTACAACAAAACCTTACATATTTTTGCCTTGGTAAAAAATCTTTCAAAAAATAAATCAAAACCCACTGCTGTTTTAAAAATACATTACCTAATTTAACGGTTTAAAATGATATACCGCAAAAATAAATAAGTACAGGGTGTCTCATTATATTTTTTCCCACCCTTTTAAACAATTAATAATTGATATAGGAATATACAAGAAATTGTGTTCGAATTCGCGAAATTTTTACTATTAAATTGCATCTTGACTTTATTCCTGATGCTTACCATATTTGACAGGCGCACAAATTTATAGTTTTTGTAAATTGGATGCTCCTTATATTATTTAATTAATAGATTAGGCTTGGAACATATTTTCAAAAAATATGTCGTAGTTTAGAGACATAGGTTCTGAGATATTAGCAATTATAACAGTACCGCTCTTATGTTAATTTTAGTATCCTTATTCCAAATTATGTTAGTCCCCATGTAACAACAGTGGCAATGACACAACTTTGTTGTCGTTACCGGTTGTCAGTTTGAGCATCATTTAAAAAAAAATAGTTGTCATTGTCACTGTTTATACATGGGGACTAACATGGGTCGAAATAAGGACACTGAAATTAACACAAAAGTGGTAATGTTATTTTTTAAGTAAGTAAGTATCAGGAATAAAGTCAAGATGCAATTTAAAAGTAAAAATTTCGCGAATTCGAACACAATTTCTTTTATATTCCTACATCAATTATTATTGGTCTAAAAGGGTGGGAAAAAATATACTTAGACACCCTGTACATTAATATTTGTGCCGAATTTAGCCAGCATCTATCCATCTATTTAGCCTTTTTCGATCTATCTTTGGACATAGGCCTCCTCCGCACTCTTTCTTCAAATCGTCCACCCATCTCATTTAGCGTCTTCCCCTACTTATTTTATTTTCCCAAGATCTTCAGTTTACAATATATTTGTTCCATCGATCGTCTTTCTGTCTGATATTATGACTGGCGAATTCCCATATCATTTTTGCTAATTCTCCTCTGATATCCCTTACTTTTGTTTTATTTCTTATCTTATAAAAAAAGGAATGAATGGATAAGGATAAGGATAAGATATACTTTAATAATAATAATTAATAAGTTTGAAACTCGTAGACAATGATTGTGTAAAAATAAAATTTCGGATTTCCATTGTCTTGTCCATTTATTGTTGCTACAAAACAAGAAGTTATAAGAAGTTTGTATTTAAGAGCCATAAATATTTGTAGTAATAATGAAGAATTAACCACAGAAATTAACAAAATTAAAAAGGACTTACAACAGAATGGTTATTCCGAGAAATTAATAAACTCAACGATATTTAAAATTAAAAACTAAATGTACCAAATTCTCAAAATAATAATCCGTTAGGTGTTATTAACATTCCATATGTTCAAGGGATTTCAGAAAACATAAGACGAATAGCTAAACATTATAATAGAAAAACAGTATTTTCTTCAGGAAATACGATAAGAAGTTTTGTAACTAAAACTAAACCAGACAACCCCTCAAATAATAAGGAATGTATTTACCAAATCCCGTGTGAGTGTGGTAAATCATATGTAGGTGAAACGAAACGCCCTCTTCAGGTTAGAGTAAATGAACATCTAAAAAGTACCCAATTAGGGGATATTGAAAAATCCGGTTTAGCACATCATGCATGGATTCAGTGGTCAGAAGCTAAAGTTTTACATAAGGAGTCGCATTGGCGAAAACGAAAGTTTATTGAAGCTGCGTTTATATTGCAGAATAAAGAAGTTTTCATTCAACCAAGCATGGACATACCAAACATATGGAAACCACTCCTTAAGGAAAACAGGCGTCTTAGGATTAAAAAAGTAGGCGGGCCGTCACACCTGACTGCACACCAAGTAGTATAAGTAGTAGCCTAAAGACTAGATTGTTTAGTTTACACTTGATAACGGTTAGAGATACTTACTAACCGAAACGTCGTGTTTTAAAATAAATAAAGACAATGGAAGTCCTAAATTTTATTTTTAATAATTAATAATTAATTGTTAAAAACTACTGCTTACTTTCGAAAAATAAATTTGTCAGTCCAGCTCAGTAGTTTTTTACAAAAACAAATATTTCCCAAAAACAACTTATAAAACTACATTTATTGCCTTAACCTTGGTAATATTAATCCGATTAGTACGTACGTACGCTCCACTTTGCAAACAAAATATTTGGAAATGGCACACTCACTATTTTTACCTCATAGCAAAAACCAATGGCACTGTATAAAGTGGGCGTAATTTTGTTGTATTTATTTTTTTTACCTTTATTTAGGTTGGTTATTTCTAAAATAGCCTTACCGAAAAAGCTAGATAATTCAAGCGCAAAAAATGTCTTAAATTATTAAAGATTTGGATTTCAAACTGTACCAATATGGTATAGTTTTACACATTTGATATTTTGTAATTTCCTTTGGCCTCATTTATTGCGTTTTTTTTGTTCATATATATGATGGGTCCGCTTCGCTGCAAACACTTAAATATTTTGTGGTATTTATAACATACCCAATAGGTATGGGTAAAAACTGTTCTATTTGTAACCTTCATGAGCCTAAAACACCCAATCACATTATCTTTACTTGTCCAGTTTACAAATAGGTTAAACCTGCTTGCTTTAACCAAGGTATTGGAATACTGGTAAAACACTTATATAATCCAACTTCAAAGACTAAAAAAATTATCTGCTCAATGCTACTGGAAATTCTGAAACGCCGCTCAGTTTTTATTAATAAATGGTTTTAAAAAAAGAAAAAAAAAACAATAAATTACAATATTACATATGATAAAAACATATATTGATTATTTTTGGACTGCTTTTGTTAATTTTTTTTCTTAAACGTATTAATGTTATAATTTTTAAATTTTTTACTTTTTTTTCAAGGATCTTTTTTTTCTTCTTTTTTAATAACTCACTCAGGTTTTTCTTTTGTTAAATTTAATTATAATTAAGAATCTTTATTATAGAAATTGTAAATTTCTTAGAAACAAATAAACAAAAACTGATTTTTTTTTTAACTTAAAAAGCTTTAAGTTCTTCCAAGAAAAATTATTACCCCTTCCAAGAAAAAAGTCGATGCTTCTTTGAATGGCCGGGATTTTTAAAGTCGCTTATTATGATTTTTGACTTAAACCAAAAAAAAATTAACATGGTGTCTCAAAATTTGTAATTAGGTTTGTTTTTTGGTTTACCGTAAAAACGACACAACAGGAATTTTTAAAAGGACAGGGGGATTGCCTTAATAAAACGTGAAATAAAAATTAAACATCAAATGCATTGGGGTATACTGCGAGGAGCAGGGAGGAGAATTTGTTCCAGCTAAATGTTTGAAATAATTTAATAATTTTCTAATTTCCAAACAAAACAATCAATCAAGTTAGAACTTTAAACTTTTTGCTATCTACATAATATTACACAATAGACACACTTATTTCTAATGATATATCCTGTGAAGGACATAATTCGTTTTTTATGTAAACTAGTTTAAAGCATGGTCCAAATATTCAAAAATACAAAAGTATTGCTCTATGTAAACACAGCTTTTTTAAACTATTAGAAGAAGGCAATTCTGCAACCAGAAAGATAGTATTCTGCGCTTTTGGAATCTGTGGCCAATGTCTTGGAATCTAAAAGTTTCGATTTATCGCAAGTTGAGTTACGGGGCGAAACAAGAACAATTGCCTTAGATATATCAAAAGCATTCGATAAAGTCTGGCATGAAAATCTGCTCAACAAGCTCAAAGCAATGGGATTGTCGTCGAAACTTTGCACTTGGTTTGAAAGTTACCTCAAGGATAGATCCATTTATGTTGCACTGGATGGCCGGAACTCCAACTCTTACCAAATAAATGCTGGTGTGCCACAGGGAGCAATCCTTTCGCCAACACTTTTTCTGATTTACATAAATGACCTCATAGATAAAACAGTAAATCCACTTTATTGCTTTGCAGATGATGGCAATGTAGTCTCCTCAGTCATACCACCCACTCAGTGTCTATCCGCACGTGAATTCCATCATCTTAGACTAACTCAAATATCGCAGATAAATAACGACCTGGAGATAATAGGGGACTGGGGCAACAAAACCTTGTACAGTTCAACGCGCAGAAAACCCAAGCAGCCCTTTTTTCAAAAAAGACCAGCACCGGTGAGCCAAACATCATGCTATCTGGAAGTGCTGTCACATTGCAGAGCCAGTTGAATATCTTAGGAGTCACTGCAGAGACCAACATGTCTTGGCACAGTCACGTGGCAGATATAGCTAAACGGGAATCCCAAAAGCTTGGGGTGCTATTTCGTACAAGACATCTGTATACACCAAGCCAACTGCTGACACTCTACAAAGCCCAGATTCGACCAACTATGGAGTACTGCTCACATATATGGAGTGCGGCACCCAAACATACCTTAATGTTTTTGAACACCGTGCAAAAACGAACTATCAAGCTGATCAATGACCCCGCACTTATCCGTAGCTTGGATAGTCTCGAACATCGAAGAACTGTGGGCGATCTATCTCTCTTCTACAGGTATTATCACGGAAAATGCTCTGAAGAGTTGGCACGTATGATCCCCCCAGGAGTAGCACCTACTAGGCGAACACGTCAAACAGACGGTAACCATCAACTTACTGTTAAAATAGAGGCACGAAGAACCTCATTACATCAGAATTCATATTTCTGGAGAACAGCATCGCTGTGGAATAAGCTCCATGCGACAGTTTTCCCTGCAGTTTACAACCTGAACCGTTTCAAAACCAACACACACCAACATTTCCGCGCACTGGCCGCTTTTCGAGCGTGATAGGGATCTCCTTGCGAGTGCGCTTAACCTTAAAAAAAAAAGTGGAAATCACATTTAAAGAGTATTAGATCTAATTAAACATCATCGCGAATCAGCAGAAGAATTTATGAACACTGTCCTTAATGAAGAGAGAGAAACCTTGGAGAAGAGTTAGAGGTGCCAAGGATAGTTGGGAGACAGCAAAATCGTATGAACGTTCCCGCAAATAATCCACCAGAGCACTGGAAAAAATATTTATTAATACTTTATTTGAACCCTCTGATAATAATGTCTTTAAAGAATCGCTTTTTTAATGACAACCTACCAGTTTTTGAACTGTTGGCACCACATCCGGTTGTTATGCTGGACTTGTAATTCAGTAAACGGGCTTGACGATGAGGCCAAATTATGGCACAAATTGTGGAGAGACATAAAAATCAATAAAGAGGAGTTAAAAAGTTTGAAAAAAGAAAAAAATAAACATATAAAAGAATTTAGGCAGATTTGCTGAATATTTCAGACGTTTCGTTTTAATGTAATAGGTTAAGATTTAGCAAACTGATTCGTTTTTTCATTTTGTGTTTTTTTTTGTTTATTTGCCCCTCCCTAAGTTTCATGCTGCGTACGCCTATGATAAAAGAAGTGTTGTGCTACGTATTTTTACGTAAGCATGAGATTTGACAGATACGCAAGAGCACTTCGTCACACCGTCCTCAAGGTCACGTTAGGAGCTTACGTATTTACGTTAGCTTACGGCAGTCTGCGGGCACCTTAACGTTACCAAAGAATAGAATTAGTTGATTGAACGATCGAAAAATGAGGCCTAGACGATAATATCCGCTTCCAGTACAAAAAAGACAAAAAACAAAATTGTAACATCAAAAAAACACAGTGCCGCATTCCATATTCTCTGCTATTAGCAGACTTTTTATGTTAACGTAAAAACATTCAACTTAAACTCAAATTTGGAACAAAACGTAGAGCGCTTAACGTGCAACTTATCGTAAAAATACGCAGCACAACTTAAACTATCTACTATCTGAACTATGCTTTACTTTGAATTTTTTTCTTGCACGAAGGCTTAAGCTCTGAAAATACAGTGCATTGTATGGGAATCCGCACCATAATTTTAGTCCATATATCAGTTTGTCCTACTAACTTAACACATGTGCTTTGTGTGCTGCTAGCGTGTAGTAGACGGTCTTATCTTATCTTTTTACTCTACCTAAATTAACTCTAACCATGTAAATCTGGGAAATGGAAAAAGTTTTGGAGTTATTTTAAAAGCTATTTCCAGTTTACGGTTCTTTATGGTTTCCTGTATAGAAAGCTGAAAGCTTAAAGCCATTATCTCCAAGATGACTTGTAAAATATTTTTTTTTAGCTCATAGCTTGGGCAAATTTAATTTTGTTGACTATTGCCATCAATGTCATCCATCGATGGGATAAGCTATTAGATAGTTTTTGGTCGTGCCAAAAACGGCCGACGACGCAGTCAACGAGAAAGACCGGCCCGGGCGCGGAAATATCACGTGACCGTAGGAGTCCCACAAAAAAACGCCTCACGGCCCGCTGTCATTATAAAACATGTGTGTGTTCAGTTTTGGTATGTTTGTTTACGTCGATTTTTTTTTAATTCGGGCACGAATTTTATGTGAATTTTATCAAAGTTATTAAATTAGCGCAGCCCACGAAAAAGACTGTAGTGGGCTGCGTTAAAATAATTAATGGCTAATGAGTGAATTATAAAGAAAATACCTATAAGATAAACAATGCCGCGAACGTGTAATTCCTTGTAATTAAAGTGTTGTTCCTTGTCGGTCCAACTATAAACCTGAAACCTAATATGTTGGAAACGGGAAAGAAGTGGTAAAAAATAAGATCTTGGATAAGATTGATCAAGTAATAGACATCCTTAGTCACATTTTCGATAGTGAGAGTGAAAAATGTGTTCATTTCTCATTTCTTTTTGAACAATTAGGTCTCTTGAAAAGGTAACCTGAGAATCGAAGATATGGTGGATACACTTTAATGTTGGCTTCATCTTTGTTTATCCAGTTATCCAGTACATACACGTCAATTTACAATTCTAAGGTAATATGTCTTCCGCACCCTCGCAATATTAAAAAACTGATTTGTAAAATATTGTTAACAGATAGTAATCTCTCTGGTAGTGTGAAATATTCAAAAAGTAAGATACAGCTTTTAAAAGAACATGAGTTGGTAGTTAACTTACACTTTATTGAAATAGATATTAAACTTTGTGCTGGGTAATTTTTCAAAAAATTATTGGCGACCACTACATTCAGTTCATTGAATGGGAAAACCATCTCACTTATTCACAAAATCACTTGTTTCTTTTTAATAAATTATTGTGAAATGTTTTATATTGAAAATTTTTCTCCAGATAACTCTAGCGAGTGTTTTTGTGGAGAAAAAGCTTGAAAAAATTAGTTTAAGGAAATGGAAAGTTTTTTAAAATAATTTTATTAAAAAGCACAATGATTTAGTGTCTGCTAATAAATCTTTGAATAAGAACTCAAAGATGATGACAGTCAAAGAAAAATTAAAAAACTAAAAGCTTAGGTTTGATATGTCCAATTTTGAAAGACTTGTATAGATTTGAAGTTACTAACGATATTATCTACCTAATATATGTACCTGAAGATATTAGAGTGCAAATTTTGTATAACTTTTTATTTTATAGATTCAGTTCTTTTATCCATAATAAACACATATATCAGCAAAATATTTTTTTCAATTTTTGCCTATAAAAGAACAAAAATTTTTTATAAGGTTGATTTTTTGTCGCTGTGTACACGTAAATTTTTTGTTAATTTTTTTAAATTATGTAAAAACATATAATATATTAAGCAATACAATAAGAATCCTGGGACTCCTAAGATCACGTGACCGCCGACTTGAATATAACGCGCCATGCCCGGTCTTTATCATTGGCTGCGGGTCGACGACTAAAGCAACTTGAGACTGTTGACACTTGAACGTCGCATGTCGTTAGCGGCTTCCGTGGAACGCCGCAAACTCACGGTTAACCCAAGGAACATTTCTTTATTTATAGCAGAAGCTAAAAGGTTGCCAGCGTCTTTCCTTAAAACCATTAGTTTCCATGATTGGTCGCTAGCACGTTCCCATTACCCTTATATACCCCTTAGACCTCCTAAATGGGACTCCCCAATTGGTGGTGGCAACCTATGTATTAAACTCACTATAAAACCATAAGAAATAAACTCTAGCTTCGCCCTCTAGCGGTTCCACCAGTATAGAACCTTTTAGAGCCTAAAGCTATTATGCCAGGTTCTAAAAGTAACTCAGAAACGTCCTCTATCCTATTATAAAACTAGATTTGGTAATTTGGTATCCTGGCGATTCTGTTGAATACCATATTACCTTTAGAGTAAAGAATTTTTCCTATAAAAGCTTTAGCGATATTTTAGATTCACAATGGCTATATAAAATAATTTAGGTCACAAAATTGCCAAAAATCTCAGAGTTCCGGCCGTTTATGGTATGACCCAAATATACCATCTAATAAATGTGTAGACGGTAAGACTGAGTTGATAAAGCGTATTATCCGCGTTTATTTTTTTTCTCAGGCTTTGATTGGCTAAGATTTTTAAATCAACCAATCAGAGCCGAAGAAACGATAAATTTCGCGGATAATACGCTTCATGGACACTCAGCCTAATGGAGGGAATTAATATTAGTGTGTTAAAAGTCATAAATCTACTTGCAAAATTCCATATTGTTCGAAATGAGTAAAGTTTCCGTCAACCTTAATCTGCTCAAACCCGAACCTGCAAATTTAAATTTTAGAAGTTTCGGATGGATTTTAGCGTTAATTAGGATTCAGCTATTTTTATCTATAGGCAAAAACTTACATCACGTGCAGGAATGCAAAAGTGTGTTTCGCAATAAAAAATACTCTGCCAATATATGGGCCCCTAAGCTCACACTAGGTACTATAGTTATAGTGTACGTGTGAGCTAATATAACAAAAAACTGAAATATATTTTATTCAACTCCAGACTAAATTACCTTTTGTTTGATACCACACAAGCCATGTTTTGACTTAAACTCAAATTTTTGAAATCTACTACTTACAAAAAAAAAACAAAAACTAAAATGTATTTTGTTAAAGTCCGGACTCAATTACCTTTCGTTTGATATCACACACGCCATATTTTCACTTAAACTCTAATTTTTAAAATATACCCCCACCCTTTTTTTTAAGTAAATTAAAATGTATTTTGTTTAACTGCAGACTCAATTACCTTTCGTTTAATATCACACACGCCATATTTTCACATAAACACTAACTTTTGAAATCTACCCCCACCCTTTTATTTGGTTTGTGTTCGGTGGATTTTGTTCATTTTTAAATGGGACCATCTTGACCCAAGACCCAGCCTACGTACTAAATTTCATTAAAATCGGCCAAGCGGTTTTTGAGTTATGCGCGTTGGTCGTTACAGACAGACATACAGACACACAGACAGACAGACAGACAGACAGACAGACAGACAGACAGACAGACAGACGGCGCAACAAAAAAGTTTCAAAATCATCTGAAACGCAAAGATATATAAAAATTTTTGAAATCGGAGCAACTTTTTTTTTCTCGAAAAAATTAGGATCACCATAGCTCACACTACTATAGTATAGTATATGTGTGAGCTAAAAATTGTAAATTTAAAACGTAGCAAGTTGTGAGGTTCGCCTTAAGTTGAAGGGTATTTAAACTATTTATATGACTATTCCTATTCTGTAAGCTAAATAAAGTTACCTACCTACCTAGCTAGCCTACTAGCACAGTAAAGCCATGATATATCACCCTTAAAAACAGTTTTTTGTAAATATCTCGAAAACTTAAGCTCCTTCATTAGAACATACACACCTGCGATGCTCCGTTAAAAAGATAGGATTTTCTTAATTTTAGCTCACACTACTACTATATAAGTAGTGTGAGCTATGGTGATCCTAATTTTTTCGAGAAAAAAAAAGTTGCTCCGATTTCAAAAAATTTTATGTATCTTTGCGTTTCAGATGATTTTGAAACTTTTTTGTTGCGCCGTCTGTCTGTCTGTATGTCTGTCTGTCTGTCTGTCTGTCTGTCTTTCTGTCTGTCTGTAACAACCAACGCGCATAACTCAAAAACCGCTTGGCCAATTTTAATGAAATTTGGTACCTAGGCTGGGTTTTGGGCCGAGATGGTCCCATTTAAAAATGAACAAAATCCACCGAACACAAACCAAATAAAAGGGTGGGGGTAGATTTCAAAAATTAGAGTTTATGGGGAAATATGGCGTGTGTGATATCAAACGAAAGGTAATTGAGTCTGGAGTTAATCAAAATATATTTTAATTTATTTAAAAAAAAGGGTGGGGGTATATTTCAAAAATTGGAGTTTAAGTGAAAATATGGCGTGTGTGATATCAAACGAAAGGTAATTGAGTCTGGAGTTAAAAAAAAATACATTTTAATTTTTAAAAAAAGGTGGGGGTAGATTTGAAAAATTAGAGTTTATGTCAAAACATGGCTTGTGTGGTATCAAACGAAAGGTAATTGAGTCTGGCGTTCAATAAAATATACTTCAGTTTTTAGTTATATTAGCTTTCAAGTAGATACACTAAAACTATAGTACCCAGTGTGAGCTTATGTGCCCATAGATTGGCAGAGTATTTTATATGTCATTAGAATTAATGGATTTTGACCGAAATCAAATCAGCTTGTTATAGTGTTAAGCATTATTTTACCTCAAAATTTTATAAAAATCGTAATATAAATGTTTGCAATATAAAGAATCTATCGGAAAATTGTAAACAATTGTACAGCAGGTAAAAACGTTGTAAAATTTAAATACATTTCGGGAACAATCGGGTTGTGGAAAACATTTTCCAAATAAGAAAATTTGAGAAAAATTAAGTATTTTTTAAAGAAATTGGCACCACAGTAAGAAAAAGACGGAGGCTAGCGAATATTTTAGAAAAATATACAAATTTATATTTTTGCCAAAAATTGTGTCAAATGAAAAAGTTTTTTTATAGTTTGATGATGATTCATATGTGAGTGGGCCTTGCAGCCCTTCCACTGCGACCACCAGTGGGTCTATTGTGGCTCACTTTTGAGTGGTTTCTCACCACTGTATGCCTAATCCTCCAAAAAGGCCGGCTATCAGTTTGGGTGAGACACTGTTCAGATCTTCTGAGTCGATCTGAGGTTTACCGAAAGTATTCTGACGTAAACGTGCAATAGCCGGACATTCGCACAGTACATGTCTGACTGTTTCGTCATCCTCCATACAGAGTCTACATTCGGTCTCTTCTGTTAGTCCCATTCTGTGCATGGGCACTCTCAGTCGACAGTGACCCGTATAAAGACCAGTCACTATACGTATCTCCTGTCTGGTAAGTCCAATAATGTTCCTGGCTCTGTTTCTACAAGGTCCTTTAATGAACTCTTTAGAATGAGCCAGTCCTGGTTTATAGTTTAGTATGGGAGGACAATTTTGAGCTTAAGGGAGCTAGGCCCGTCCCTATTTGCGCCTCTGCAGTATAGTTTTTGCAAAGTAAGTTGAATAAAGATAAAAATGACCATCAGCATATCCTTTAAAGATAGATAGACATGGGCGGCGGTAGATATACTCATGAAAATTATTTCATTTAATTATGGCGTAAACTAAAGAAATAAAAATAGATAATAAAACTTTCTATTCCTACACCTACAGAAACGACACTGATTTACACTGCCAACTAAAGGTGTTTCGAAACGAACACCTGAAAGCAATTAAAAGCACATCTCAAAAAATCTGCCAATCAGGTGTCGTCCATCCACCTGGCCTCGGTCGGTCGGAAAACAAATACTTTGTGGTCGGACCGCAAAGAGCCGCGCCTTTTCTCTGTCGGTAGGGTTGAAAATATACCATGAAGATTTTATATGAATTTGGATACCTTTTGAAGGGCAGAATGAAGCAAAATTTCATGAAATCGATAGAACCCCGTATTAGGAATTATTCAAGTGACTTTACAAAAACTACCTACCTGTGTTATGAGACTGATAAACAGTGGCGCACCCAGGAATGTGTCTTGGGGGGCCCTACTACTACTACGAAGCGCGCCCTCAAAAAACTTGCGACCAAAAATATCCATGTGTGGGGGGTCCGACAGCTACAAAGCGCAACCAAAAAAAAAAAAAAAAAGGTCATCATGTCTTTTCGCAACTACGCCACTGCTTGGGCTTGGGGGGGGCCCGAAGCCTCCTGATGTCAAATTTTAAGGTATTTTTCATGTTTTATCATCAAATATGTAGAAAATATATTAAAAAATCTAAGGCTTGGGGGGGGCCGGGCCCCGGCCCCCCCCCCCCTGGTTGCGCCCATGTGATAAATATAACAATCAAATTTTATTGAAAAAGATTTCATATGAAGTACGGTTTAAATACGTACATATTTATACATTATAGTCCGGGGCCATAGCGTCAAAATTTGGCCTCCGTGGGCATTTTCAGGAAGATTTTACACCTGTTTTAAACGATTATTAATAATCCCACCAACACTGCCGGACCCAAAATTGTCTCAGTCAAAAAGTATGGTTAGGGGTTAAAACATTTTTTTAAACTCTGAACGGTTTAAGCTATAGTAATGAAACTTGGCACGCACATCGGTCTTCACACACTTATTTTTTGTCTGTCAAAAAAATTATATATTTTGCCCCTAGGGGGCGCAAGGTGGTAAAAGGTGTTTTTAGATTATGCCTTATATCTTCTATCATTGCGGTATAAAAAAAAAGAAGCTCTTAACGAGGCCCCCTATGTATGGAAAAGTTGTAATAAAAATTAAGAAAAAGCTTAATTGACTTATACTCTGTCCTGTGTCAGCAAGTGTACAGTAAACGGTTGCGTTTGACCACTTTCTAATTTTATATACTTTATACTTTGCCCCTGGTTCCCAGGGGCTGTAAGAGGCCAACACCTTATTTTGACACCATGCATCACAAAATCAGAAAAATCACATATTTAAGATATTTTATTGGGTCGGTCACATATCACAAAATAGTCTCTCTCTCTCATTTTTGATAACCGTGACTCTTTCGCCGACACTAAGGCCGCCATTTCGAAACGCCTAATTGCACGAATCATCGGCCACCTTTGGAACCCCAGACCGGGTATTTTTTTTTATCCGGTCCTTTTGTCCCTTAGAATGGCCTACCGACCTCATCCGGCCTGATTACCGGCGTGAATGAAGGGGTAGGACAATATTACATTTTATGCTCCTCAGGAATCCTATAAATGTCTGCCGCACCCGACCTCGGCAACCGACGGGGATCGAACCCGTCACTGTAGCAAGCGAGATTGCTTAACTCACTTGTGTTCAATGCGCGAACGCACCGAGCCACCGCGGCTCACAAAATAGTAAAATTTTCATTTTTTGAGGCGGCTCCGACATAAGGTTTATAAATTTTAAAGTTCTCGCAACTTTGTCAAATGAAATCGTAGCAAATTTAAAAAAAAATAATTTGTGTGGCAATTTATATCGGACTTCGTTTATTGATCCATGTCTGTGACATGTGACAAAAAATTATCTTTATGCACAGGCGGGAGATAAAGTGCACTTTACCGCCCCCATTTGCGAACGTAAAGTGGCACTTTATCGCCCTCGGTCGGTAAAATGGCACTTTATGGCCCTGGGCGGTAAAGTAAGATTTTAACGTGTTTGGCTGACAGAATGAATTTAACCCTTTTTTTTATTTTTTATTTTCAATTTAACCCTTTTTTATTATTTTTTTTTTATATTTTTAATTTTTATTAGAAAAAATAAATAAAAATTGAACAAAATTTTATTTTTATTAAACAATCTTAAATGCTATAATATTTTTTATTCTGATTTAAAATTAAATATACAATTAGAACAATTAACAATACTTAATGGCGATAAAGCTGTAGCTGATGAGGAAGCTGTGGCTCGCGCGTTTGCTACTGCTTGAATCTTGTTTTGTACGTTTGTACTCTGGTTTTGAGGACGTTATCTTGCGCAAAAGATGCCGTTGTGTTCCTAAAAAATTTGTTTGCTATTTTTTCTCTATTGATTTTTGTTTACTTTATGTACTCCTCTGCCACTGAGCTAGACTTCCATCCGGCATGTAATTTGATGTTGGTAAGGCTTTCCTCCGCTTCAGCAAGTAGTGTGGCTGATGTTCGCCGAAAACAGTGCCCTGTAAATTGATCGGCATCAGGAAGATTTAAAAATGAAGCGATCTGCCTTTTCATCTTGCCAAAAATATTTAATTCCTACTACTTGCGTTGAACATTTCATATTTTTGTAAAACATAAGAGTCTGTTATGGTCATTGTTGCTGGTCGTAAGGTCGCATTTTCTGAATGTTCCCAAGAAACTAGGTAGGTCCCTTCGTCCATCAATCCCAAGAAACTAGGTAGGTTCCTTCGTCCATCAATAATCATAAACATTCTGACAATTTCAGTTTTTGACTCTTTGATTGTTACCATCGGAGATTCTCCTGAATATCATTAACTTCAAGTTTCGCTAGTTCTTCGCGGCGACAGGCTCCGCACACGCCAAATAACAAGGCCACTTTGACTAATAAAAAAACCTCTTCTGGTACCTCAATTAAAAAATTTTGGATTTCTTGGGTTTATAACCATTCGATTTTCGTTTTGGAAAAGCAATCAGTTTCGGAAATTTGCTTATATCCACACCAATATGGAGATTTAGGGTAGTTTTAAGCATGGAATAATAGCTTCACAACGAGGACGCTTTGTAATTCTTGGACTTTTCATTAAAATAAGCTAGTATACCGTTTTCATTAAGTTGACTTACGGCTACAGACTTTTCCATAAGCTCAATTTCCGAAGAATTCAATTTTATGTTACTTTACTTAAAAAATTAATGGTTGTTTTTCGGTCGCAATTACGAAACAATAAAATTGAATCGTTGCTAGGGCAGCTAAGCAACTGCCTCCTTTGATGAACAGTGGTTTGACACATATCATTATGTAATATGCTATAGCCCTCGCATAACTTTCACGCCGCGGGCGGTAAACGCCTACTTTACGACCTAGATAAATAACTATTATGGCCCTTAAATTGCTGGAACTTAAAAAAAATTTAATCCTATATGTAGAAGCCACCCTAATACCCTGTTTCCACCAATGCATGCCCACCCCGATTCAAAAAATGCATCACGTGATGGGCCATGGATTTGCACCGATTTTAAATGCAGCGTCACCTGATACGTTTTTCGAATCGGGGTGGGCATGCATTAGTGGAAACAGGGTGTGAGGATAAAAATTGTTGTATTTTATGGTATGTGAACGACCTAATAAAATATCTTGAATAAGTGATTTTCAGATTTTGCGGTGGAGACAAAATAAGATGTTGGCCCCTTACCCCCCTTAGAGCCGGGGCCAAAGTATAAAGTATATTAAATTAAGAAGTGGTCAACCGCATCTGTTTGGTATAATTTCTTTTTTATAAAATAACATTTTAAGCGCGTACCCTGGAAGAGCGTCATTGCCGTTATCAGTATACCTTTTTAAAAAAACGCATACCCTGGAAGAGCATCATTACCGCTATCAGTATAACATTTTTAAGCGCGCACCCTGGAAGAGCGTCATTACCGTTATCAGTTTGTAATTCCTACATATCTACCGCTAGAGACGTCTTAAGCGAGCGCGCGCGAATTGTTCGTATTCCTTCAACATCTCTCAATACAGAGATCGCAACGCCCGAGTAAGGCCACATATAATTCTTGGACTTTTCATTAAAATAAGCTAGCATAACGTTTTCATTAAGTTGACTTACGGCTATAGACTTTTCCATGAGCTCAATTTCCGAAGAATTCATTTTTATGTTACTTTACTTAAAAAATTAATGGTTGTTTTTCGGTTGCTATTACGAAACAATAAAATTGAATCGCTGCTAGGGAAGCTAAGCAACTGCCTTCTTTGATAAACAGTGGTTTGACACATATCATTATGTAATATGCTATAGCCCTCGCATAACTTTCACGCCGCGGGCGGTAAACGCCTACTTTACGACCTAGATAAATAACTATTATGGCCCTTAAATTGCTGGAACTTAAAAAAAATTTAATCCTATATGTAGAAGCCACCCTAATACCCTGTTTCCACCAATGCATGCCCACCCCGATTCAAAAAATGCATCACGTGATGGGCCATGGATTTGCACCGATTTTAAATGCAGCGTCACCTGATGCGTTTTTCGAATCGGGGTGGGCATGCATTGGTGGAAACAGGGTGTAAGGATAAAAATTGTTGTATTTTATGGTATGTAAACGACCTAATAAAATAGAGAATTATTGAAATACAGCCAGGCTATAATTGTGCCAGACACTATTTTGACACATTCACATTGAAAACTGACAGTTGATCCTTCAAAATTGACATACCAAAGTCGAATTTAAAACTTTCATCGTTTATTTTCAATTAATAAAAGAAGGCACTATTTATTCCGGTTCATATAGTAAACAAGGGCCGTGTGTTGAAAGATCACAGCTGATATTAAAATGTGAAGGTGTCAAAATTGTGCCTGGCACAATTATAGCCTGGCTTTTTTTCAATAATTCTCTATTATCTTGAATAAGTGATTTTCAGGTTTTGCGGTGGAGTCAAAATAAGATGTTGGCCCCTTACCCCCCTTAGAGCCGGGGCCAAAGTATAAAGTATATTAAATTAAGAAGTGGTCAACCGCATCTGTTTGGTACAAATTTGCTGAAATAGGACAAAGTATAAGTCAATTAAGCTTTTTTAATTGTAAATTACAAACATTTTTGCCCCTACCTAGGGGGGCTCGTTAATAGCTTCGATTTTTTTTGATATAGCAGACCTGCGGGTGATAATTGTATGAGCTACCAATTGGATAAGAGATAGTTTTGCAGGTGCAATAGTTTAGAAGATATAAGGCATAATTTAAAAACACATTTTTCCCCCTTGCGTCCCCTAGTGGCAAAATATGTAATTTCCACCCAAAGAATAAGTAGGGGAGAGCGGGGCAAGATGACGATGTTAAGGATTAAAGCTTCCTAGAAAATACCCAAACCCGGTTTTGCTAAAAAAACTTCGTTTAATTGTCATATAGATGTTTTGGCTTATAAACAATATTTAAAAAAAAACACAAAAATTTAAACGTTAAAAATCTACACAACAAAAAAACTTTAAAAATGCATTTTTGTCATCTTGCCCCACTAGCGGGGTAAGTTGACGAGCCTATTGGGGCAAGATGTAGACTAGGCGCATAGGTCCCAAATGAACGTCCCCTTCTTTTCATATGAGGTGCACGCCTCATGCCCGCAACCCTCGCACCTTCCATATTTAATCCTGTCCGCTACTGGCGGTTCATCCAAGGTTCGTGGTACCCCGAACAAAAATATTTTCGTTTTTTTTTTGTTTCGCTAGGTTCTGCCATGAGTTTTCTTTTTATTTTCTTGTTCAATTTTTTCTTCAAGCTTATTTTTTTCGTCATCATGCCCCCGCCAACTTGCCCCAAGGTATAGTTTTTTAGTAAAAAATAAAAACGACCAAAGATAGTCATGTACATGTTCTAATATTGAATTATAATAAATAATTTCCTAGTTAGGACTAACAAATATTATTCTTCGATTAGATTTTTGCGCAAAAGCTTATTTTTTGGCATAAAATTTTATAAGCGACCACTCGAATTATAGGTTTTGAGCCACTGTACTATTATTAATCTCCATCTATCTTTAACCCATAAAACTTTGACTTTAAAGAGTTCTAACAGCACACTAATAAACTTCTTGCCATTTATAAATTATGTATTAAATTAAGTTCGTTAACTTCTTCATCTTCTTCATAACATCTTGCCCCGCTATCCCCTACGTGAAGGCCGATAAGCTTGCCAAGTTTCATTATTCTAGATTAAACCGTTCAAAATTGAAAGAATATTTTGACACTCTAACCTTATTTTTTGACTGTGATAATTTTGGGTCTGTTAAAACGTCAGACAGTTTCGGTAAGATCATTATTAATCGATTAAAACAGGTATTGTAAAATATTCATCAGAAACATAGGATAGGAACTACCTGTTCCCAAAAACCCGTTTGGGGAATTAACTCGCTTTTATTTATTAATTAACTAACATAAAACCCTTAACATGAAAACTAACTTGCCCAGAAGTTTTGGTCCCCTTGACTTTCTTGTCTGGAAACTCCTCTATCAGTTTCTCATACCTCAGTTTCTTTTAACTTTGTTTTAAAACTTTATTTAACAAGAATAGGACAATTTTATCAGTAGTAAAGTAAACTAAACTATAATCTAATTATTCACTATGTAAAGTATTGATATCCATGTATAGCAAAATAAACAATAATTAATTAATAAATAACACTATACATAATAAATAATAAAAATCCTAAACACACAAATTTAAAAAAATAAGTCTAAAAGTTGTCGTCTAATCCAGGTTCTTCTATCATTGTGCCTAAAACCGATGCTGCATTTCCCCGTTATACTGCCAAGCTTATTCTTTGGATGATATAATTTTGGGATTCTTTTACTGGTAATTTTGCACTTATTTCTCAAATAAATTTTTTTGCCTCATCGTCTAAGGGCCCTAAAGTTTCTACAGCAAATGGTATGAAAATAAATCTGTTTATTAATTTCGAATATTTTCTGATTTTATTTTGTTCCGATAATTTTGCCGCGGCGCCTTTAGATTTCAAAGTTTTGAAATAACTTTTTGCTAAAGTATGGGTGCATGTTGCATCCCATAATAATTGTTTTCCATATTTCCAGGGAATCAACGTCATTCCGTCTGCTCGTTTTCCATCACTTCGGCATATTCCCAAAGGTTCTAATATGGAAGGACATTCAGCCGAAACTAAAGCCCTCTTGATAATATCATTGATCTGCCTGTGCCTTGATGCCTTGATGTTCTGTTAATTTTAAGAGTTTCTTCAGATCTGTTGAAGTTCTGCTGGTGTTTATGAATTTCGATTGCTTCTCTATAGAGTCTTGGATAGTATGAAGAGGAGGCGCAGAGAACTTGTGTGTCTTCGAATTTTATTCAGTGGTCTTCATTGTTTAGTGTGTGGTCTGCAACTGCGGATTTTTTCCGTATGTCCGAGGCGACAGATGGCTTTGTGTTCTTTGATTCTTGTGTTTACGGACCGTTTGGTTGTTCCGATGTAGACACTTCCACAGGTACAGGGAATGCGGTATACCCCCGAAGAACTTAGTGGGTTCCTTATATCCTTCGCAGATCTGAGGTGGTTCTCGATCTTCTTAGATGGCTTGAAGATCGAAACACAACATAAAAACGATTTTCAAGCCATCTAAGAAGATCGAGAACCACCTCAGATCTGCGAAGGATATAAGGAACCCACTAAGTTCTTCGGGGGTATACCGCATTCCCTGTACCTGTGGAAGTGTCTACATCGGAACAACCAAACGGTCCGTAAACACAAGAATCAAAGAACACAAAGCCAACTGTCGCCTCGGACATACGGAAAAATCCGCAGTTGCAGACCACACACTAAACAATGAAGACCACCGAATAAAATTCGAAGACACACAAGTTCTCTGCTTCTCTTCATACTATCCAAGACTCTATAGAGAAGCAATCGAAATTCATAAACACCAGCAGAACTTCAACAGATCTGAAGAAACTCTTAAAATTAACAGAACATGGGTACCGGTTCTTAAAAACACTAAACGGCTCGCTTACAATAATAAAACTGAATCAAGGGAATGTGACCAATCACCGACCAGCTCTGATATACGCCCCGCCCACCATAGTGTATATAACCTGCGCCTGCGACAGACTAACTACCAGTCTTCGAGAAGCCGACAAACAGTCAACATCTCCTGAAGATGCCATCCACTCGAGATGGCGAAACGTCGAGAACGAATTTCCAACGGCGACGGCCGAACAGCCCGAAAGCACACCCACCATTGAAATTTTTCTTGTCAAAAGCCAACACATTTATGATATACCAGAAACAAAATTTAAAAAAATTGCATGCTGTAAGTTTTTTGTTATTAACAGAAAAAAATATGTCATACACGTAACGAATATTGTAACTTTTGCAATAAAATGCAATATTTTCTAAGTAATAATTTTGTTTATTCAGTTTTCGCATTAAATATCTATTCTTTGAGTAATTCTAAAAGGAATAGTTTGTATAGTCATTGGCGTAAATAAAAAACAAAATAATTATATTATTCGTTGTGTTCATCTGCGGAATGCTACTAGACCTAATAATGTTATTCCAGTTAGGCCTAAATTGGCCTCTTACTTCTATAAATAATACTGTCGAATTTCAATAAAGTTGTGTACTTAGTACATGGTAACATTCTTATGAAAAAATTATATTTACAAAAAGGTTTGACGTATCTTGAAATCTATACATTTTTAGACCTAATGTTTATAAGAACGTCTCTTATAAGAGAAAACTTTTTAATATGCTCGGACACAAAAGAAAAGACTAAAAATACCATATTTGTATTTGTTAATAAGTTGTTTAGGATAATTTTTACAGAAGCTCAAAAGGAAGACGTGATAATTTTAAGTGATGGACCATCATCGGAAATCAAAAATAAATACTTTCTTATATTTTTAAAAGAAAAATTTTATCTTAATTTTACATGGAAGTATTTTTCCACAAGCCACGACAAAGGTGTAGTAGACGGTATAGGAGGACGCGTAGAATCTTTGGTTTGGCAACTATCTCAATCTAAAGATGAAAAATTGGTAGTCCAAAATTTGCTTGACTTTTATAAAGCTGCATCAAGTGTTGAAAATCAACTTCTTTATGAAGACAACAACAGCAGATTACCATTTATAAAACTAAATAAGCCTAACCCAAAAAATTTTGGTAAGAAACTTATTTGGTCAAGTAATTATGAAGTTTCTAGTTATAGTTCTTTTTAAAAGTACAATATTTTTGTATTTGTTCAATAGTCACACATGTAACACGTTGTTGTCACACACGTAACTCACTTTTAAGTTTATAAATAAAATAATAAAATGCATAAAGGGGCATTTAAATATAAATCTTATTGTAAAAAATATTACCAAGTATGAAGTTGAATTAAGTATTTGGCAGTTCGCAGAAAATTTGTAAAATAACAAAAATACATTATTCTGTAGAGAAATAAATGTCACACACGTAACGATTTTTTATAATGTTATAAGTAAATTAATATTTTTCAATCAGTGATTTTTTTGGCGTTAACGTAAGCGAAACTAACAACTTAACCCAACAAAATTATATTTAATAATTTCGATGTGTTTTTGTTGGGTTTAAAAGCAATAATTCTAAAAAATAAGTCTGAATGTCACACACGTAACGGTGGAATCACCCTGTAGCGTGTTTTATTTGAATCGATTAAAGACAATGAGTTGTTTAAAAATGCATTTTTTTGGGTCTATGCGTCTTAATCGACAAAAATTAGTTCAACATTTTTCAATAATAAAAAAACAATCATTCTATATATTGCCCACTGTGGAGTGACTTTTTATGCTCTTGTTCTATTCTCACACTTTGCCTGCCTTGTATTACTCCACATTTACAAAGGCTATTGTTATTTTTCTTGGCAGTGTTTTTGTTATTCGCTGATTCTCATCTCCTTCTAGTTAGGTAATTCGAACCTGTTTCCAAGAAGACGGATAGGGCTAAAACAAATATCAATTTTGTGGAAACAAAACCCCAAGTTATTAGCTATACGTCTAGCTAAGTATACGTTATAGTTCAGACGTCAGTTCAAGCTGATAAATTTTAATAACCAAAATCCCGATACCTCTGCGAAAAAATGTATTATTAAGTTTAACCTTTTTGATTGCATGTTGGGTGTATAGGATTTTTTCGTATATTTTTACTTTCCACCTAAATAATTTTTTTAACTAAATTCATATTAAATGTAGGTAATACAAGTTTTATGTTTTTGTATCAACTTTAGGAATTTTAAATGAAAATAATTTAGTGCATAAATGTGAAATTTTGATCGAGAGTTTCTTATTTTAAACGGAGTACAGTACAGCGTGTCCCATTTTCGATGGGATTAAATGGGAAACTCGGTTATTATTAAAGATATTGATTTTTTGATTGCACCTTACCGTGCTCTTTTTTTGAGCCGTTAAAAATGGCGTAATCAGATTTGTGCTATACCCCGTAGTTTCGCTAATACAGGGAGTTTTTGAAAAAATTGTATTTTTAATAATCCCTTGTATCTCGCTTATTTTGCGAGATACTTTTATTCCGTAAAAACATTTTTATGGCAACTTTTTTAGAAGAAAATAATGACGTTATCAATTTTTTTAAATATTGTTTAGTTTTTGAGATATGGTATTTATCATAAAAAATTAAATACGGACCTGGATTTTTTTTACTACTTTTTTGATTGGTTTCATGCTAGTATTATCATAAAATAATAAAAATTTAAAAAAAATTTGTTTTAAGGTAAAAAAAAATATTTAATATTTAAAAAAATTAGTCCGAACCTGGATATTTCCAACATAAATATAAACTAAAAATTGCTAGTTAAACAATTTTTAGTTTAACTGTTTTGATACTTAGCATATTAAAATGGTTTTACGTTAATTTACAGATTTATTTGAAACAAAGTCTACGAAAAATACAAAAAAAATTATAAAAAATAACTAATCTTTCTGATTACCATTATGTGTAAGATATTATTGGCATTTTTCAGTAATTTTTCTTAACGCATTTTGCATAAAAATATTTCTGCCATTTAAATATTGGGATTTTGTTGCTTGAATGAACCAGTCAAACATATCACATTTTTCAAAATCTGGATATGGTCGATTTCTAGCCAGTTTAAAATAATTGTAAGCCATTTACAAAAATGACAAGTAAAATGACAATGTCAATTCCACGCTTTTGTTTTCGTAAATTTCACGACCTCCTGTTTGGTTATCAAATAATTAGTATGATATTATTTTTGTAACTTTTTAACGTTTTTTACTTTATTTATAAATTTTTTAATTATCATTTCAAAACAGATAAAGTAAAAATCGTTCAACTAGTGTGTCTTGCAATTTTTAATTTATAATTACGTTGGAAATTTCCAGGTTCGGACTATAATTTTTTTTCAAATATTAAATAGCTTTTTTTAACCTAAAATCAAAAAAATATTAAAGTTTTATCATTTTAAGGTAATAATAGCATGAAACTAATCAAAGTAGTAATAAAAAAATCCAGGTCCGTATTTAATGTTTTTATGATAAATACCATATCTCAAAAACTAAACAATATTTTAAAAAATTGACAACGTCATTATTTTGCTCTAAAAAGGTTTTTACAGAATAAAAATATCTTGCAAAATAAGCGAGATACAAGGAATTAATTAAAATGCAATTTTTTCAAAAACTTCCTGTATTAGCGAAACTACGGGGTATAGCAAAAATCTGATTACACCATTTTTAAGGGCTCCAAAAAAGAGCACGGTTAGGTGCAATCAGAAAATCGATATCTTTAATAATAACCGAGTTTCCCATTTAATCCCATCGAAAATGGGACACGCTGTACATTTGCTGTCCCGACAAAACAATGATGCAACTGCAAAATTTTGATATTTTGACTTAATTATGTCATAAGTTTCAAAAAACTATCTATATTTAGTTAATAATCCCATAATAATACTTTCATCCCAATGCATTTTCTTTACTTTATTTAAAAGTAATAATAAAAAATTTAATTCTGTTTTTCGCCTCTCCTGAAAAAATCATATTTTTGCATTTGCGTCACTGTTTTGCCGAGACAGCTATATAAGTATGCAGATGCTAAGAAAAACACATTCTGAGATAAGTATAGCGATTTTTATTTTATTCTGTGGCACTTGTCATATAAAACAAAATTATTGAGAAAGATATGATTTATTTTAGATCCTGGGAATCGATCGATAAATAATCTCTCTTTTTAGTTTGTTACATTTCATATATGTCTCATGATGATGGCTAAAACGTGAAAAACTAAAAAAAAAATATTTTTTATAGACGGAATAATCTAAAATAATTTATAATTTCAACGGTCAGGAATATAAAAAAATACATGGATCCATGGTGGATCTGAAACCTTCCTAGGTAGTCTATTATCACACTTCAAGTAAAGCCATGATAATAAATTAGCCTTGAAAACAGTTTTTTGTAAATATCTCAGAAACTAAAGCTCCCGGTAAAAAGTTAGCATTTTTTTCATTTTTTAATTGTCATTAGCCTTAATGGCTTTTGACCAAAATCTAATCAGCTCGTAAGAGTGTCGAACGCTATTTTACCTGAAAATTTTATGAAAATCGGTTCAGCGGTTTAGGAGCTATCGTGTTATGGACAGAAATAATATACACACAAACACACAGCCAGACATCACGACCATATTATTAGGATAGGTCAAAATACATCCAAATAACAAATTTTTGGCGTTATCTCAAAAAAAAGTTTTTCGTCGAAAATAATACCTTCTCCAGACATTGCTACGCTGGCTTGGAAGGTAAAAATATGAAATCTAGGCAGGAATGTGTAACATCGTAGTTAAGAAATAACCAAGAAGATAACACGCCAATCTCAAAAAATATTTATAAGAGCTTACAGCCTATTATACAGAAATGAATTAGGTATAAGAAAATGTAAGATTTCGGCAAAATACTCAGACACATGATTGCATTGAAAATACTCTGCCAATTTATGGGCACTTAAGCTCACACTAGGTACTATAGTTATAGTGTACGTGTGAGGTAATATAACTAAAAACTGAATTATATTTTATTCAACTCTAGACTTAATTACCTGTCGTTTGATACCACACAAGCCATGTTTTGACTTAAACTCTAATTTTTGAAATCTACCCCCACCTTTAAAAAACAAACTAAAATGTATTTTGTTTAACTCCAGACTCAATTACCTTTCGTTTGATATCACACACGCCATCTTTTTACATAAACTCTAATTTTTGAAATTTACCCAAACTCTTTTTTTACTAAATAAACTAAAATGTATTTTGTTTAACTCCAAACTCAATTACCTTTCGTTTGATATCACACACGCCATATTTTTACATAAACTTAATTTGTGAAATCTACCCCCACCCTTTTATTTGGCTTGTGTTTGGTGGATTTTGTTCATTTTTAAATAAGACCATCTCGAGCCAAAACCCAGCCGAAGTACCAAGTTTCATTAAAATCGAGCTAGCGGTTTTTGAGTTATGCGCGTTAGTCGTTACAGACAGACAGACAACACAACAAAAAAGTTGCAAAATCATCTGAAACGCAAAGATATATAAAATACTCTGCCAATATATGGGCCCCTAAGCTCACACTAGGTACTATAGTTATAGTGTACGTGTGAGCTAATATAACTAAAAACTGAAATATATTTTATTCAACTCCAGACTAAATTACCTTTTGTTTGATACCACACAAGCCATGTTTTGACATAAACTCAAATTTTTGAAATCTTCCCCCACCCTTACAAAAAAAAACAAAAACTAAAATGTATTTTGTTAAAGTCCGGACTCAATTACCTTTCGTTTGATATCACACACGCCATATTTTCACTTAAACTCTAATTTTTAAAATATACCCCCACCCTTTTTTTTAAATAAATTAAAATGTATTTCGTTTAACTGCAGACTCAATTACCTTTCGTTTAATATCACACACGGCATATTTTCACATAAACTCTAATTTTTAAAATCTACCCCCACCCTTTTATTTGGTTTGTGTTCGGTGGATTTTGTTCATTTATAAATGGGACCATCTCAACCCAAGACCCAGCCTAGGTACCAAATTTCATTAAAATCGGCCAAGCGATTTTTGAGTTATGCGCGTTGGTCGTTACAGACAGACATACAGACACACAGACAGACAGACAGACAGACAGACAGACATACAGACAGACATACAGACAGACAGACGGCGCAACAAAAAAGTTTCAAATTCATCTGAAACGCAAAGATATGTAAAAATTTTTGAAATCGGAGTAACTTTTTTTTTCTCGAAAAAATTAGGATCACCATTGCTCACACTTCTATAGTATAGTAGTAGTGTGAGCTAAAAATTGTCATGAAATGCATCCCCTTTGAAGTAAACGTCAAATGACAAAGGTAAAGTAATAGCACCTTATCAGTAATGCAATTATTTTAAAAATCTGTTAATTCAGTATCGACATTTTTTGTATTTCATTTTTTGTGCAGTTTGAGGCTTTGAAAATAACCCTAGTAAACCAAAAGCTTTGGAAACACAATTGAATAACATGTTTGTAAGGACTTTCAAAAGACTGAAACGAGATGTGGCTTGACCCACTTTCCCTATTTAAATATAGAAGTCATTAAACGACCCTTTGAAAACGGTTTGTTTGAAAAGTTTAAATTATCTCAAAATGTGTTCAATTTTATTTAAAAGTCTACGTGTTTTTTAAAATCTTACGTTTTATACTTAAAAACAACACAACATCATCTATCATGGGCGCACCCGTGCAATGCGAGTAAACTCAAAGGTGTGGCGTCATCTAGCGAACTGGCTCGAGCCTTCGAAAGTTGCAGCACACTGGCATCGCCTTGTCTGAGACGCAGTTGCGCCATCTATTACAAGTTTCGTCCATTGAATGTGGTTTTAAAACCACGTATTCACGTAGCAACTAAAAGGCCGAACTGCCCGAAGCATATGCAAAGAAAAAAGATGGAAAACGTGCTGTGTGTGGATCGATAAAAAAAAAAATTTCACCACAGCCTTCGTAAACTAACGAGCCACGAACCAGAAGAAACGGCAACACAGCGTAGAGGCCAGTCATTTTCGTCCACGTGCGTCGTCCACCACGCTAGTTACTGGCCGTTTCCGCGCAGATAATGTTTTTTTTTAACTTTTAGTATATTTCAAATCGCGTTACCAACTAAAACAACTGTTCTGGTTTTAGTGAGATGTGTGGTGAACTTAAAATTATATTACCTACTTAATAAAAGCTGTGTAAAAAAGACCTTTTGTACACCGGTAATAAGTGAGGTTAGATGTTTGTTTTTGTTTGGAATTTTTGCTCTGTTTTTTCTTTTTAAATTTTAAACATGCCGCGAAAGTGTTGGGCACCGGGTTGCAAAAGTAACGATGTATCTATGATTAATGAAGAGGGTCACAAAACAACCTTTAGCAAAGAAAATGACCTAAAAAATGCTTGGCTTCAGGCCATACACAGAGAAGATTATGTTGTGACTGCATCTTCAGTGGTTTGTTGGAAACATTTTGACATAAGTTACGTTGTTAGAACCGAGATAATTAGGGATAAAGAGGGAGTACAAAAGGAGGTGCCACTAACATTCCCTAAGTTACACAATGGGGCAATACCTCGGCTATTTGAATCTCAACCCGAGTATATGTCAAACCCCAAACCTCAAGTAAGAGAAAATCCTGACGACAGGCGAAAAAAAATTGAAGAAAGGGAGGGTATGGAAATATATATAAATATATATTGCGTTTATAGACTTCGAAAAAGCTTTCGATAGCATTGAGCACTGGGCAGTAAAAGATCTTTAGTTAATAGCCGAATAGATCACAGATATACAGACTTAATAGACAATATATATAGTGAAGCAACAACATTAATCAAAATCCACAGAGGAACCAAGCCAATCCGAAAAAAAGAAGAGGTGTCAGCGTGACACAATATTCCCTAAATTATTTAACCAGGCCCTAGAAGATGTTTTTAAAAGCTTAGATTGGGAATAAATAGGCATCAAAGTAAACGGACAATTCTGAACCACCAAGATATGCTGATAATATCAATCAATCTAAAAGAAAATAGAACAAGAAGAGGAATATATAGGACCTGGGACAAATTATTAAACTGAAAAAAGAAAAGCAAACAGCTGAAATCAAGAGACGAGTAAGATTGGCCTGGGCAGCATTCGGTAAATTAAGCAACATATTAAGAAATAAAAAATATCCTCAGTACCTCAAAACGGAAGTGTATAACCAATGTATCCTTCCTGTACTTACCTATGAACCCCAGACCTGGACACAAATAAAACAAAAGTAAGGGATGTCAGAGCAGAAGTAGCAAAATTAAAATGGAAATTTGCCGGTCATATTATCAGACAGAAAGACGATTGATGGAACAAATGTATTGTAAACTGGAGAACTTGGCCAAAGATGGATTGACGAAGGCTAAATAGAATAGATAGAAAAAAAAGGTGAGTTCATTTAAAGTTTAAATTAACATGTTACCACTTAAACTAGATTCATAATTCTGTAAAGTAAGCAGTCAGATATAAGAAACTATCCCACAAACATCCTGTTGTTCAAACTTGACAGTAATAACTTAGCAGTAAGAAAGGAACCATTTTTATTTCTTACTGCTCACTCACGGTACTATGAATCGAACTTTAGGGTTGTTCTCACAAATTGTTTAAAAGTAATTTCTCTTCTGTTTATTCTAGGTTTTGTTACATATTTTTTAACATGATTAATGGCCACTGATATTTATTTCCAAATGTTTGTTTTAAAAATTAAATGTAACACGCCTAAACACAGTTTTTTAGTTTTTACAAAAAAAAAATACAAAATTGCCAAACTACAATCAAAACAAATAGCAGATGTTTATATCTCCCATGTATATATCGGCCCACCAGCCGGCCAATTTGCGATGTTGCCTTTTCTGGTTCGTGGCTCGTTAGTTTACGAAGGCTGCGATTTCACACAAAGGTGTGTGTGCCTAACTGGCGAGTGTCACAAAGAGAAGGAAGAGTTGGTTTTGGTTGTTTTCCTACTTACACAAGGTAGCATCTCCAGACGTACGTTTCTGTGCCTAGGTAAGCCAATTTTAACCAAAACCAACTCCTACATATCAAATACACAAGAACTATAGACATAAAGGACTGCTTAGTTTCATTTAACCTATATATATTTATCGGTTTCACAACGTTCTACGTCTTCCGATACCCAATCTCCACTCGTTTCTGTTTGCCCATAATTCATCATCTAGGCCTCTTATTCTTATTTCACTGTCTATTCCTTCTCTCCAGCTTCTCCTTGGCCTTCCTCGTTTTCTTCGGCCAGTTGGTTTCCATTGTAGTATTTGTTTAGGTAGTCTTTCGTCATTCATTCTTTGTACATGTCCGTACCACACCAGTTGTTTTGTTCTTATATAATCCACTAAAGTACGTTCACTTACTGTCATAATTTCTCTTATTCTTTGATTTGTAACTCTTTCTCTTTTTGATTTCCCTGCTGCTCTTCTCCAATAGTCCATCTCCGTAGCGGAAAGCATTTTTTCTGTTCTATCCTTGATTGGCCATACTTCTGAGCCGTATGTAATAATACTTTTTATAATGGTGTTATATATAAGCTTTTTGTTATGTTTTGATATACTTTGGTCCCAAATTATTCCATTTAATAAAGTTATTGCTTTTCTTCCTTGTACGTTTCGATCTTTTATAGCTTTGTCTAGTGTTCCGTCAGCTGTAATTTTTAGACCTAAGTATTTATACTCATCACAGGAGTGAATTCGCTGCCCGGTATTTAAGATTAGATCCTGTTTCATTCCACCGATACACATATACTCTGTCTTATTGAGATTAACCTCTAGTCCCCACTTATTGTACTCTTCTATTAGTTTTCGTGTCATATATTCGAGGTCGTCATAATCCTGAGCCACTACTATCTGATCATCGGCGAAACATAAAGTATACAAAGTGGTTTCGTCCAACGGAATTCCCATGTTTTGGCATTTTCTCTTCCATACTTTAAGGACTTGTTCCAAGTATATCTTGAAGAGCGTAGGCGAGATACAGCAACCTTGTTTAAGACCTTTATTTACTTGAAAGCCTTTGGTTAGTTTTGCTTTTATTTTAACTTTTGCCTTACTATTGCGGTATAACTCTTGGATGGCCTTAATTAGTTGTACGCTTATGTTTGTGTTTTCCAACGCTTTCCAAAGTAGGTTTAGTGGTATACTATCATATGCCTTCTGCAAATCCACGTAAAGCAGATGCAGCTCTTGACCGTATGCCATTTTCTTTTCAATAACTTGGGTTATACAAAAGAGATGATCTGAAGTCGATCTACCCGCCCTGAAACCAGCTTGTTCTTCTGCCTCCATGTCTTTATATTCGCTCTCTACTTTATTTCTTATTATTTTACCGTATATTCTGCTTAGCGTACTAGTCACAGATATACCTCTATAATTGTCACATATATCTTTCCTTCCTTTTTTGTGTATTGTGGATATATATGACGTTTTCCACTCAGTTGGGACTACAGTTCCATTTAAATATTTTTGGAAAAGATTCCGTAATCTCCAAAACAGTTCTTCAGTGCCATATTTAATAAGTTCGGCTGGGATATTTCCGGGTCCGGCAGATTTACCGCTTTTTAAGGTTGTGCACACGTTTTTGACCTCAGAGATTGTGAGGGGTACTGGAGATCCCATCGTTCTAATTATATTGTCTCTTGCGTCTTCCTTGAATTCTGCTCTATCTTCAGTTAAAAGTTTTTTAAAATGCTCATCCCATTCTTTGTCTGGTATTGGTGAAATGATATCTCTGCATGTTTCTTTTTTAATCGATCTTATAGTTTTCCAGCTTTCGGTACTTCTCCTACCTCCTAAGTAAGAATCTATTTTCTGACACTTTTGCGTCCACGAATGATTTTTCTTATCACTGATCATTCTTCTCACCTTTGATTGCGCGATTTTGTATTCTTGTCTGCTTCTATCTTCTTCTTCATTTAACCTGTGTTAACAATTTATGCGGGGCGAGGAGAGCGGCGTGATGTCACCACTTGTGCTAAATCCTTTGTTTTCGTTCGTTGTATATGATGTTATTCGTATTTTCAAGAGAATTTTGTTGATATTTCGCTGAATAGTTTGTGTTTTTTGGATTGTTTCAGTGCAGTGCTACTAAGAAAAGACATATAAGTACATAAACATTTTCACGTTTGGTTTGTTAACAGTGTGTAAAAGTTCGATTCAGGACAAAGAAGAACGTTTGTTTACAGGGTAAAAAAAATGGCCACGATTTTCTCATCAAATGGGCTTCTTGTTTAATAATATCTAATTAATATCTAATTGTTGTTTTTATTATTATTATTATTAATTATTCTCTAATTAGTATCTAAAGTATATTGATAAATAATTTTCACGGTAATTTTTTTAGCTCACTATGCCTGGAAGAATCTGTGAGGTTGCTTATACTTCGAGTTATATCATGGTAACTCATTTAGATTTGGTACCAGAATTGTGGGTAGATTGGCCAGTAAAATTAAAAAAAAGAAACCATGCCACATTTTTGTAAATTCCGTACAATAATAAGAATAAACTTCCATAACGATCAAGCACAGAAAACTAAAAACTCTTAAAAGAAAAAGATGTGAGGACATTGAACGGAGTAGAGCAAGAAAATTACAAAAGATTTTGAATTGAAAAGGAATATTTTTCTAAATAAAATATTATAATTTATATTAATATTTTTAATTTATTGTATGTATCTGTACTTTTCTGTTTTTTTGCAAAAATGTAATAATAAATACTTTTTTTATGTTCTATATTGCCGTTTTGTAATTATCTTTTAAATAATTTCTTAACATGCTTTAAAAAGAGGTTCTAATAATTAAACTATGTATTATGTGCATTTTTCTTTCACTTTGTTTTTTGTTAAGAAAAATATTTGTGCTTTTCCTTTTTTTAAATAAATCAATAAATTTTTCGTCTATATTTCCGTTTTTAATTATTATCGCAAAATAATTTATTTACATACTTTTAAAACAATTGGACAAATTATATAGGTACTACGACATTATGTGTAGTTTTTTTTTCACTTTAAGAATTTAAATTTAATTTATTTAACAGATAGTTCAAATATAAAATCATTTATCATCCTTTTATTTAATGTCAGAACAATATTTTTAAATGTACAATGCTTTAATTTTGCATAAAATTTTATTTGCAAAAGAAAATAGCTCTAAAAGCACATAAAATCCAATATAATGATAGGTGCGCTTTCTGCCCAGCACAAGTGGTGACGTAACAGCGAGTTTGACCTTGAACATCGATTGCAGACAGATTCGGCAACTGAGCAATCCTGTCTAGTGTATACCCAAGTAACATTATTACCACTTAAGGTTTTATTAATTTGGTTCCTAGGTTATTTAGAGGGTGCTGTTATGGGTTTTAGGATCAATTTGGCTACATAAAGGTAATTTATATTGCCAATTACCTAAAGGGGTGTTATACAACCAAAAAGTGATTTATAAAGGGAGTATAATAAAACTGATATTCCTTCTGTTCCTTTTAGATACTTTTGGTTTTATTGATTTCTGATTTATAAAGATGGTCATATAAAACCATTTTACCTAAAGTTTTGAAAAAGAAATAAATATAAACTTTGGTCATTTAGTTTTTTGCATTACTTTAGGTCATCACAAAAGTGTTTTATAATAGAGCTAAAAGGTTATCTTATATCCTTTTGTTTTTATAGTTACCAGTAGTTTAAAAGTAAATATGATTAGATAGGCGGCCATATAGAACCTAGTTTCCTTAAGGTTTTTAAGAGTGGTAAATATAAACTTTACCATTACTTTTAGGCATTTTAAAAAGGTTTTATAGAAAGGCTTAAAGGTAAACTTAATTCTTTTGTATTTATAATTACCCATAGCTGTATATTAAATATTATTTAAATAGGCGGCCATATAAAACCTTGTTTCCTTAAGGGTTCTAACAGAAGTAAGTAAATACTTTCGTGTTTTATTTTTTTTAGGTATTTCCTGTAAAAATAATAGATATACCTAGGTACAGATTGGTACCTACCTATTGCAAGATTGATTATTTAAAGCCCAATAATTAATAATTGTTGAGTTTCCGTCCTCCTGGGTAGGACACCCATGCCTAGATAAGATCTTTTTAGACGGCCAATATAAGAGGTTCATTCATTCAACCTGCAGGCACAACAAATATCATTGCACTGGCCCTCTCGATTGTGTCGAAATTGCACGATAAAAAACATTTAAAAGTGTTGAATTATACGCTTTTAAACACTTTAAAAACAAATACAAAAATCTTAAGTGAGGTTATGTTGACTATGTTTACATTGTTCTTTTTTGTTAGTTTCATAAGGGTACTAAAAAATCCTTGTTGCGATACAGTAACAAATAAATCCAAGTGACCACTATAAAACCATAATGGCGTATATAAATTTATTTAATAAATATTGTAAAGAGAAAATATTTATCTAGTCGTTTTATCAGTGTTTTTTAACAATAATTTTACTTTAATTTTGATTTATGTAAACCAAACAGACTTTTTTAATGGTGAATAGTGTAAATGGTTTTTTTTTAATTTTAAATATTTGTAATTTTGTTATCAAAAAACTATTAAAAAGCATTCTTGTGCTGGCGCGCTTGTTTTGAGAGCTTTTCAGATACGATTTTATCAGAAAAATAAATCTGGCAGGCAATTTGATCATCAACAAATCGACAAACTCGGTATATTTTTATGTGATAAAATAATTTGGGGACTCTGACATTTTTGCCAATTTTGTGACCTAAATTATTTTATATAGCCATTGTGAATCTCAAAATCGCCATAGCTTTTATAGGAAAACTTCTTTACTTTAAAGGTATTGTGGTATTCAACAGAATCGCGAGGATACCAAATTACCAAATCTAGTTTTATAATAGGATAGAGGACGTTTCTGAGTTTCTTTTAGAACCTGGCATAATCGCTTTAGGCTCTAAAAGGTTCTATTCTGGTGGAACCGCTAGAGGGCGAAGCTGGAGTTTATTTCTTATGGTTTTATAGTGAGTTTAATACATAGGTTGCCACCACCAATTGGGGAGTCCCATTTAGGGGGTCTAAGGGGTATATAAGGGTAATGGGAACCTGCTAGCGACCAAACATTGAAACTAATGGTTTTAAGGAAAGGCGCTGGCAACCTTTTAGCTTCTGCTATAAATAAAGAAATGTTACTTGGGTAATCGTTGTCAAATACATGCGTCTGTACAATCCGAGTAAACTCGCTATATTTATTTATTTATTTATTTAATCGACTTTTATTAGAAATAAGGCGAGGTTTAGTCACAGACTATTCTACACCTAACCTTATATGGCGCCACACCTTTGAGTTTACTCGCATTGCACTGACGCGATTATTTCATATGTAGGAGTTGGTTTTGGTTAAAATTGGTTTAGCTAGATGTGCTGTTCTTGATTGATGACGTGAAATACATAGAAACGTACGTCTGGAGATGCTACCTTGTGTAAGTAGGAAAACAACCAAAACCAACTCTTCCTTCTCTTTCTGACACTGGCGAGTTAGGCAGACACACCTTTGTGTGAAGTATAAAATTCGTTTCGATTTTTATTTTAACAGTAGTTAAACAGTAGTTGACCAAAATCGCCAAGAAAGGGATTTGCAAAGTACAGGGAAGCAAACTCGTTCGGTCGTGCTCGCTGTATTGAAAACGCGGCATTACTCAATCCGCGAATAATCAGGTTCGGAAAACCCAGCACCTTTTCCTATTTGAAATCGTTTCGTTTAAATTCAGAACATGACAACCGTCTATTTTTTCACGTACGAAAAAAGGTGCTTCCCCAACGTTACTAATAATAATAATAATACACAAGGGATCATGGACGAAACCGAAACGATAATTTCGTTTGAACGGAAAGGCGTAAACTGAATAAAAATTGTTCGAACTTTTCCATTGTGAAAAAGAAAACTGAAAAATTTATTAAAAATATAACTGTTCTAGTAAGTTCTTTAAAAAAGTTATATTAAGTTTGGCGAAAAATAAAAATTAATAGAATTGATCTAAAAAATGCAACAATAACATACAAATTATCAAATACCAAATTGCAAATAATGCAAGGACCTAAAACTATAAACAACAAGTGAAATTAAAGAAAGAAAAATAAGAAAAAAGTTTTCTGCTTCGGCCGGGGATCGAACCCGGGTCTCTTGCTATCTAGGCAAACATTCTTACCACTGAACCACCGAAGCCACACATAAATTTTTCTGAAAACTTCCACATATGCAGGCTGCGGTGTCTCAATACAAGAACGAGAAAGTACGTTCTTTAGTGTTAATACCCTGAGAGTTTCTCGTTCTTGTTTAGAAGTTTTCCGAAAAATTTATGTGTGGCTCCGGTGGTTCAGTGGTAAGAATGTTTGCCTAGATAGCAAGAGACCCGGGTTCGATCCCCGGCCGAAGCAGAAAACTTTTTTCTTATTTTTCTTTCTTTAATTTCACTTGTTGTTTATAATAACATACAAAGGTATATGTGAACGTGTCAATTGTAATCCACCGATGCCTGTCACAAAATTTTTTATAAAAGAAAATTAGGTGCTAGCAAGGACTGATGAGGGTTATCATCAGTCCTTGGTGCTAGCCTGCCCACTAAGCACAACATCGTAAAAACTTAGAATAAATGCTGAGAAAAAACTTTTTTCCTAAACAAACAAAGGTTAAAATAAAGTCAACTTTTGAAGTTCAAAAAATTATGTAGAAAATCCTAGCTAAAATATCACGTAAAAGCATTGCCCAAAATATATATTTTATTAGTAAATGAGCTAGCTCCTGCACTCAGTTTCACTGCGAGGCTTTGTTAAGCACCCATAGCAAAAATAAAAAAAGTTTGGTCGCGTGATCGAACTCATGTTTGTTTTTCCGCCATATTCAAAAATGGCCGCCAAACTGATATATATATATATTTCTTTAAGCGTATCTCCTTACTCAGTAATCCGATTTTAATTTTTAAAAGCTTGTTTTACTACTTTTTAAAAGGGATTAGTATTTGAGATGTACCAATGCTGGATAGAAGGCTTTAAACACTTTGCAGAAAAGGATATTGAATTTATTTTCCTAACGTTCGATGGATGGACTCCTATAAAGACTGCCCTAAAGGGGGTGGTTCTAAAGAAATTCAAGTAGAATGTTTTTGGGTGGTTCCTAAAACTGTTCACGAGATTATAAAAAAAAGTGAATTTGCATCATAGCGAAAGATTTAATAATAATTTTTTATAGTACTTTTTATTTCGTTTCTTTTGATATATCACTCATGATCCTAGCAATGGTGGGTAGTTTTCCAAGCCAGCTATAAATTTGCAAAAACTCCATTTTTTTGCTCCAAAATTAATTTTTTTCTTAAAAATTGTAAAAGATACGACATTTCTTATAATAACGTTTTTTATAGGCAATGACACGCTTAGTCAAACATGAATAAAAATAGCTTCATAGCTATCGTAGTATAGCTCTGAACAACGATTGAATGTAAAGCATCTTTTAAATTTTCTTACAAAAAATATTTAGCGGTTGTTTCTGCTTAAAAACAAAAACTGGGAAGAAAGATAAATATAAGCATTGCATAGCACAGGTAATTTGCTTTCGAAGAATGTGCCTTGTAGCTACCCAGCTATCATATTAAGGGAGGTAATAAATTTATTATGTAGCCAGTCATCGATTAATTTATGCATAATATATTATGCAATGTTAGGGTTTGTTGTTAACAAATGTGTCTAAAGAACAAAAAAAGCAGTTAAGAGAAAGGAAATTTAGGTAAATATTTAGTGGTCCTCTGAAAAAATTAAAAATAAGTATTAAAAAAATGAAACATGCCAAAACTCCAAAACGTTCCAAATATAATAATTGTCAAAAATTTATAAAATATAGTAGGCATAGGTGGCTCACGGCATCGGTGAATTTTAATTTTAATTTAAAATTTTTTAGTTTTAAAAAAGATAAATTTATAAATTTTTTATAATAGTTAACTAAATTAAAAAAAAACACTGTTTCTTCTTACCCTAAATTATTGCAGACAGCCTTTGTAGATAGGTATCTTTGGTACAAGCATTTACAAAGTTTCACAATTATTTTTTACCACAGTCTACCCTATCCTTGGGCAAATAGTTTTAAAATGAATTTACATTTTAAGTTTATTAATTTTCACCTTTTTTTTTATAATGTTTTGGTATTTTTTTGCAAATGTTAACATCTAACATGATTTTTTTTCTATAGGCCATCTGTATAAATATTATTGCAATAATTTCGTAAGGCCATAATTATACAAATCTTCATATTTCCGAAATTCTTTAAAAAGACGTTCGTTGGAGTCAACATCATTACTCCGAGTCCGCCGGCAGCCGGCCGCGTTTGATACGGTTTCGTATTCACACTATACGTACCGGCAAGCCACCGGCATGTAAAATATTATCTTCGAGAAAACTAGCTGGTGCGGTGTAGAGTCCCTGTATGTTGACATATTTGGTTATAATATATTCAAATATGTCAACATACAGGGACTCTAGTGCGGTGTAATGTAAATACGTCCATCGCTTTCAATGTAAGAATATTTTACGTGTCTTTGACGTGACGGTGGCGGTACGTATAGTGTGAATCGCGCCTTACAGATTACTCAAAGCTCATTATTGACCAAAGCTCTTCTGGATACTTATTCTTGAATTTTTGGGAGGAGAATGTGAGTAATCCTCACCATAAAAAGGTGAATGCTCTATTCTCGAAAGAACGCTCCCGTGAATTTAAGTTCACCACCTCTTACCCGGGAGAAAACGAGTTCCCGGGAAAGTTTCTAACCTCACTTTTGTGTTTTTCTTTATATTGTCAAAGTGATTTGTTTTTTTTTGCCAAACTAAAAATAGGGCTTTTAGGTAAAGCACAAAGATTATAGATTATAATATATATAAAGCCCTATTTAAATATCAGCGGCGTAGCGTGAAGGGGGGGCGCGGGTGGTTCGTCGCCCCCCCCCCCCCGCCCCGAGTGTAGTGGCGCCCCATTGGTGGCCGAAGCGCCCTGAGCTTCATTAAGTCGGGCCGGCAACGGCCAATTGAGTGGGCGCCAAAGGAAACTAACGACATGAAGACCTTTCTTTTTTTTTTTTTGGTCGCAAGATTTGTGAGAGGCGCCCTTTTTAGCTGTCGCCCCCCCCCCCCGCCCTTTTGGGCACGCTACGCCGCTGTTAGATATATGTATATGCATTGAATTGAAACTAAATTGCTATAGTGCGGTGTCTAATATAAATGAGTACCTATACAACACGTTATGTGCGAAAAGCCGCGTGTTTATTAATTTGACACTACAGAGAAACGTTTATCTGAACCTAAACGCGGTTTAAAATAAATAATTCTAAACCTTGCACTCACAAACAGCTTCAAACGTTCAAGAATACGACATTTTCATTCCCGGGAGAAAAAGTGAGTTTGATTTCCCGGGAACATGCCCGGAATCACTCCTTTCACAAACTTTGAAGAATACGGCTCCTGATCACACGATGTGACTTATCACATCTTCCACGGCCCAAAATCACGGATCACCTGAAGCTGATCCGTGCCAGAATGAGCAGTCTAGTATAATGCTCGAGAATACCTGGCATATAAAGCGACTGTTTAATTAAAAGTCAGGAAGAGTGGCTCCAAAAACGCGATAAAGTTTCTAAATATAATTCAAATGTTGTTGATGGAGATCCATGGGCGCACCCAGGGGCCCCGGGCCCCCCCCCCAAGCCTTAGATTTTTGACATATTTCATGATAAAACACAAAAAATAGCTTAAAATTTGACATAATGAGGACTCGGGCCCCCCAAAGCAGCGACTCGTCGTCGCACGATTTTTGAGGGGCGCCCTGTTTAGGTGTCGGCCCCCTCCCACACATGATGACCTTTTGTTTTTGTTTTTTTTTTTTGGTCGCACTATTTTTGAGAGGCGCCCTTTTTAGCTGTCGGCCCCCAAGAGGCCTCGGCCCCCCCCCCCCCAAAACACATTCCTGGGTGCGCCACTGGAGATCTACCAAACAACGATTCAAGTAATTTAAGCCCGTTATTATTATTAAGTTATTGGAATTATTCAGTTTTTTTGCCTAAAATGTCATCTAAAAGCACTTTTTTAGAAATCTTTAAGCTTTTATTTAGCTTAAATAGATGCTGTGACAAGAAAACACATTTTCCCGACGATTACCATGCATTTAAATTGCTCTGTCGTAAGTTAAATGCTTTATTTGAACAGCAAAGTGTGACTCTATTATTTTTCCAAGCTTTAGCCTGAGAGGAACGAAGTTAACTTAAAACTTTTGTTTTCCAAAAATTTTCTCCCTCGGAACATGATAAAAAGGTAGACTATATTTCGATTATTGATAGCATACCTAGTTGAAATAAATATCAGAATGAATGCAAGGCCAATATACTAACACGGCCTTGCATATAATTTTCATTTATAACCTCGTAAATTGTTTCTGGAAATTTTTCAGAAAGAACAGATTTTTTTTAAAGGAATGAGGAAACATTTTTGCAAATTTAATTTAAAGAGATTTGCTAAAGAAATTCCGACATTAAACTTAATTATATTATGGTTGCTATCAACAAAAAAACACTTATTTATTTTTGTGGCCTCTAGGGAAGGAAGTGTCAAGATTTAAACAAAATGATTCAAATAAATTTAGAAAAAAAACTTTTTGAAAACAAACTTTTATAAAATGGACTAAAAAGCATAAAATAATTTTTTGAGTGTTCTGATATCATAATAATAAAAGCGATGGGCGTATTAAAGGAAATTTACCCTTTTTTGTTTTAGCCTTGTTAACTCTAAGTTTAGTGAAAATCCAAATTCATTATATTATAGCAGAGAAATGTAAGGGTAGACAATTTAACCCAACCCAACCCAACCCCACTCAAGCTACCCTTACATTTTTCTGATATGGATGGATATTATTACGCCTGCTTCATATTAGGCAGATCATATGCGACTGGCAGTGTGTCGATTTATTTTGTCACATTGAAAAAGAAGAGTCGGCCCATCATCGGTTGTGGACGATCCACCAAATGCGCATGGAAAGGCATTTACCTAATACTAAATACGCCCATCGCTTTTATTATTATGATATCAGAACACTTAATTATTTTATGCTTTTTAGTCCATTTTATCAAAATTTGTTTTCAAAAAGTTTTTTTTCTAAATTTATTTTTTAATTTTTAGACGTGTCCAAGTTTATGTCTATAGGTTTCCTTCTCCTAGACAGGTTGAATTAACAGTGCTAGCGACGCCCATCTCACCGAATTTTAAAATAGAAAAACACTGTGTGATCGTCCCCTAAAACTGTTCGTTATTATTATGATCATTATACGCAAGGATCAATTAATTTTGGTCGAGATCGAACAAACTAAAGCCTTACCTCTTCTACGCTCCCCCCCCCCTTTTTAGTGGGAGAGCATGTGAATTTTGAAATCAACCAGATAGCTACGTGGAAGTTGAAAGTAATATACGTAATTAGAAAAACTTAACATTAAATCGTCCATTTTGAGTCCGCCATATTGAATTTTTGTAATCTGATCAAAAATTCGTAATCGTCATCCTCAAAAACCCCCAAATATCAATTTTGGTATTTGATATATCAATTTTGGTGGAAATCCAACAAACTAAAATTTTACCCCCTCTCCGCCCTCCAGGTTAGGGGTGAGGTAGGCAGTCAGTAATACCACATTATTGGATTGTCATCGGAACTATAACGGTATGCGAAATTTGAAGTCAATCGGATACGTGGAAGTCAGTTGAAAGTAATCAGAAAAACTTGACATTAAATCGTCCATTTTGAATCCGCCATATTGAATTTTGGTAATCTAATCAAAAATTCGTAATTCTCATCCTCAAAAACCCTCAGATACCAATTTTGGTGGAGATCCAAAAAACTAAAACTTTACCTCTTCTCCGCCCTCCAGGTTAGGGGTGAGGTGGGCAGTCGGATACGTGGAAGTCAGTTGAATGTAATCAGAAAAACTTGACATTAAATCGTCCATTTTGAATCCACCATATTGAATTTTTGTAATCTGATCAAAAATTCGTAATTCTCATCCTCAAAAACCCCCAAATACCAATTTTGGTTGAAATCGGACAAACTAAAGTTTTACCCCCTCTCCACCCCCCACATTAGGGGGGAGGTAGGTATCCGATGAAACCATATTATTGTATTGTCGTCGGAATTAAGACGCTATGCGAAATTTGAAGTCAATCGGAAGTTTGGAAGTTTTTCAAAAATGAGTTGCAAGATTTGATTACATACATACCCACATACATACATACATACATATATACATACAGGTGAAGTTAAATAAAAGCTTGTAATAAAAATCTGAATGAATGCAAGGCCAATATACTAACACGGCCTTGCATATAATTTTCACTTATAACCTCGTAAATTGTTTCTGGAAGTTTTTCAGAAAGAACAGATTTTTTTTAAAGGAATGAGGAAACATTTTTGCAAATTTAATTTAAAGAGATTTGCTAAAGAAATTCCGACATTAATCTTAATTATATTATGGTTGCTATCAACAAAAAAAAACACTTATTTATTTTTGTGGCCACTAGGGAAGGAAGTGTCAAAATTTAAACAAAAGGATTCAAATAAGTGACTGATCACAGATAAAAATTAAATATCAGGATGGAAGTGACAGATGAGAAATATGAAGTAAAAATTTGGGACAAAAAATTGCAGATCAAGGATGTAAAGTAAAATGGCTCTGTAACGAAATAGCGCGTATCAAAATAGCGCGAATCAAAATAGCGCGCTCATTTATGCGCGTGTTCAAAATAGCGCGTGTTCAAAATAGCGCGTATCATAACGGCGCGTTACAAAATAGCGCGTATCATAATGGCGCGTGTTCAAAATAGCGCGTATCAAAATAGCGCGTATTCAAAATAGCGCGTATCAAAATAGCGCGTATTCAAAATAGCGCGTATCATAATAGCGCGTGTTTAAAATAGCGTGTATTTAAAATAGCGGGTCTTAAAATAGCGCGTCTAAAAATATCGCGTTTTAAAAGATCGCCATTACAAACGTCGTTGTTACAAAATAGTTCGAGTAAGGGGTCTCTTTCTAACATATTTTTTCAAAAAAAAAACTTTCCTGACTTTTTTCCCGGGATCCTAAAGGGTGTAACCAAACCGAACCGAATCGATTCAAACCGCACCGAACTGAAATGAACCGAATCAAACCGAAACATTAAAAAAAAATATATTTCCCCATTTTGGTAGGTATCTATTCTAACCTGTGACTTGGGGACATTTTTTTTGGTGGAAAAAGGTCAGGGAGTTACTGAAAAAATGTTTGGGTTCGGTTCGGTTCGGTTCCGTCCGGTTCGGTTCGGTTTGGTTACACACCCTCTAGGATCCCGGAAAAGAATCCAGGGAAGTTTTTTTTTTGAAAAAATATGTTAGAAAGAGACCCCTTAGTCGAATTATATGAGTTGTGTTAAGTATAGCAAGCCATCGGTTTATTTAACGGTTAAGTAAGTATAACTTATCTGACCTCGCTCAAACTGTTTAGGCGCAGCCTTTGTAAACTAACGAGCCACGAACCAGAAAAGGCAACATCGCAAATTGGCCGGCTGGTGGGCCGATATATACATGGGAGATATAAACATCTGCTATTTGTTTTGATTGTAGTTTGGCAATTTTGTATTTTTTTTTGTAAAATCTAATAAACTGTGTTTAGGCGTGTTACATTTAATTTTTAAAACAAACAGAACATTTGGAAATAAATATCAGTGGCCATTAATCATGTTAAAAAATATGTAACAAAACCTAGAATAAACAGAAGAGAAATTACTTTTAAACAATTTGTGAGAACAACCCTAAAGTTCGATTCATAGTACCGTGAAATAAGCTGTATGAAGTGAGCAGTAAGAAATAAAAATGGTTCCTTTCTTACTGCTAAGTTATTACTGTCAAGTTTGAACAACAGGATGTTTGTGGGATAGTTTCTTATGTCTGACTGCTTACTTTACAGAACTATGAATCTAGTTTAAGTGGTAACATGTTAATTTAAAATTTAAATGAACTTACCTTTTTTTCTATCTATTCTACTTAGCCTTCGTCAATCCATCTTTGGCCAAGTTCTCCAGTTTACAATACATTTGTTCCATCAATCGTCTTTCTGTCTGATAATATGACCGGCAAATTTCCATTTTAATTTTGCTACTTCTGCTCTGACATCCCTTACTTTTGTTTTATTTCTTATCAATTCATTCTTTTTTCTACCTGTTAGCTTTACATGTAACATTTGTCTTTCCATTGATCTTTGGGCTTTTCTTGCCTTATCCATGTTTGATTTTGTAAGTGTCCAGGTCTGGGATTCATAGGTAAGTACAGGAAGGATACATTGGTTATACACTTCCGTTTTGAGGTACTGAGGATATTTTTTATTTCTTAATATGTTGCTTAATTTACCGAATGCTGCCCAGGCCAATCTTACTCGTCTCTTGATTTCAGCTGTTTGCTTTTCTTTTTTCAGTTTAATAATTTGTCCCAGGTCCTATATATTCCTCTTCTTGTTCTATTTTCTTTTAGATTGATTGATATTATCAGCATATCTTGGTGGTTCAGAATTGTCCGTTTACTTTGATGCCTATTTCTTCCCAATCTAAGCTTTTAAAAACATCTTCTAAGGCCTGGTTAAATAATTTAGGGAATATTGTGTCACGCTGACACCTCTTCTTATGCGGATTGGCTTGGTTCCTCTGTGGATTTTGATTAATGTTGTTGCTTCACTATATATATTGTCTATTAAGTCTGTATATCTGTGATCTATTCGGCTATTAATTAAAGATCTTTTACGTCCCAGTGCTCAATGCTATCGAAAGCTTTTTCGAAGTCTATAAACGCAATATATATTTATATATATTTCCATACCCTCCCTTTCTTCAATTTTTTTTCGCCTGTCGTCAGGATTTTCTTTTACTGGAGGTTTGGGGTTTGACATATACTCGGGTTGAGATTCAAATAGCCGAGGTATTGCCCCATCGTTTAACTTAGGGAATGTTAGTGGCACCTCCTTTTGTACTCCCTCTTTATCCCTAATTATCTCGGTTCTAACAACATCACTTATGTCAAAATGTTCGGTTCACAACATAATCTTCTCTGTGTATGGCCTGAAGCCAAGCATTTTATTTTTTAGGTCATTTTCTTTGCTAAAGGTTGTTTTGTGACCCTCTTCATTAATCATAGATGCATCGTTACTTTTGCAACCGGGTGCCCAACACTTTCGCGGCATGTTTAAAATTTAAAAAGAAAAAACAGACCAAAAATTCCAAACAAAAACAAACATCTAACCTCACTTATTACCGGTGTACAAAAGGTCTTTTTTACACAGCTTTTATTAAGTAGGTAATATAATTTTAAGTTCACCACACATCTCACTAAAACCAGAACAGTTGTTTTATTTGGTAACGCGATTTGAAATATACTAAAAGTTAAAAAAAACATTATCTCCGCGGAAACGGCCAGTAACTAGCGTGGTGGGCGACGCACGTGGACGAAAATGACTGGCCTCCACGCTGTGTTGCCGTTTCTTCTGGTTCGTGGCTCGTTAGTTTACGAAGGCTGTGGTTTAGGTGAATATACCTCAGCGGACCTGATACGCGCTATTTTGTACACGCGCTATTTTAATACGCGCTATTTTGATACGCGACATTTTGATACGCGCTATTTTAAACACGCGCTATTTTGAACACGCGCTATTATGAACACGTGCTATTTTGATACGCGCTATTTTGATACGCGCTATTTTGATACGTGCTATTTTGAACACGCGCTGTTTTGATACGCCCTATTTTGAACACGCGCTATTCTGAACACGCGCTGTTTTGATACACGCTATTTTAATACACGCTATTTTGATACGCGCTATTTTGATACGCGCTATTTCGTTACAGAGCCAAGTAAAATAAATAGATCCATGACGGATCTGATACCTTCATAGCTAGCCTATTAGCACACAAGTGAAGCTATATTATATCAGCCTTAAATTTTTTCTCTGTGTTTGTCACATTCGCTTCTGCTGTAAATTTAATTTTTGTGTGAGCTAATGAAGCGGCTTAAATTAAAAATTAAGGATTACTATCGATTTAAAAAAAATTGTTCTGAAAGAATACAGTAAAAACAATTTCAAAACCGACTTTATTTTGAAAAAAATCAAATATTCATGAACCGTCATTCTAACTTCAATATTTTAAAGACAATCAGCTGTGTCGTGACGTGACCATCAAAAAAAAATCAGCGCCCGATGTGACGTCAACAAAGAGGAGGATCGTGGCCCGTCTGTTTTGATATAGTCTAAATTATACGCATTTGTAATGACGTCACCATGTGAGAAAAAAACGTATGCCGTAGATATTTTTGCGTTTGCCAATCAATGTTTTTTGATTGACAGTGAAGGATACTTCACATAACCAATTACCTACCTATTTAAATCATAGACACTACTTTTTTTTTAAAGTTTATTGTCACCGCTGTTTATAATATACTAAACAAAGATAAACAAAAATGACGTCATTACAAATGGGTATAATTTGAACTAAAGCCCTGGTTGGGCTTTTAAAAAAGTATAGGGGAAATGTTTCTCTTTTTCAATTTCCATGAATTTTTTTTTTTGCTTTGCCAAAAGTAAATAATTACATTAATAAAGCTTTACACTGTCAAGCATATTAATATCAAAGGAATGTTATTTTCATTTTGATATTGAAGGTCTAAAAGAATAATTAATATGTTTTTTAGCAACTTTTAAGTACATTAAAATTTGAAATAGGTATTTGATTTGACTTAAACTGAGACAACTGAGTAAAGACCCATAGAGTGGTTCTCGGGAAATAAAAATAAGTTTTTATTAATAGTTTCTGGATTTTTAGTGCAAAACAGTAAAACCATGTTAATATGGTGCAACTAAAATAGTAAACGTTTAGATATCGCACTCCCGCTAAAAAATAGTCACAACTCAAAAAACATTGTCTCGAGAAAATCGCTGTTAAAGAATTTAGTTCATTAGAGAGATTCATTTTTCACTAACATGATAAATTACGAGTTAACATGTTATTTTATATCAACAGGAACCTATTAACTCAGTGTAATTGGCGCAGTACGTTTCTCAGAAAAAATGATTTTCGTCGTTTTTAGTTAAAAAAAAGACAAAAACCCGATATTTTGACACTTTTTTAGAACAAGGCATCATGACGTTGTAAATCAGGATGTCACGCAGGATGGTAAATAATATAAAAAAAGAAAACAAACAAAGAAGAAACTTTGTATTTATTTTTACAACGAGTTATAAAATGCTGAATAACAACTGGGAATGTGATTATTCTCTAATAAATTCAAAAGATTTTTTTCTTATTCTCCCTAATTCTAAGTACACAGAACAATTCGAAAAAACAGTCACAACACAAAAAAGAACAGTATTTTACTTGTTATATGGGTCAGATTTAACCAATAGTTCACACGAAAACTTTTACAACTCGAAATGTGACTCTTTTCCGGATGAAACTCGACGTTCACGCTGTTATAAAGTCAAAAGTGACACTGTAAAGGAACGCATCCTCAGCTAAACTGGACAAAATAAAAGAGTCACATCGCCATTTCGCGGTGAATTGTCGAAACATAAATGTGACGCTTTTATGGAAGAAAGTACAAGTTATTTCGTGATGGCAGCAGGTTTATCTCAATAAGGGCGATTTTTGAGTTGTGACTGTTTTTCAGCGGGTGTGCGATATTATAACTAAGCAATTTTATACTTATTATTATAACCTACATATGTCTGGTGTACAGCAACCATTGACTTGATTACTTACTCAACCCTTCGACCCATAGGGCACAAGAATTACATGGCAACCCTGACATTTACGGATTTGGGATAAAATCCGGATAGTATCTGCCGCGCAACAAAAATGAAAAAGTTTAATTTCTGCGCGTTTGCATTTTTTTTAGTGGCGTGCGGAGTTTGTATATACATATTTGGAAAATCCTACTGGACGCTTGCAGTAACAAAAAAAACAATGTAATTAAAAAGGGGCAAAAGTGTCTCGAAGGGAAGTTACACACAAACGCTGTTTATAGTGCAAAAAAAATATTGAAAAACTTTTAATTAAAAACTTCGGTCGTGTCTAAGCAAAATTTGTGTTCAATAATATAGTAAAAAATAAAAATGCGAAAATCAGTTTCAAAAGAAATTGACGTTACAAGTACGTAAGTATGTAAATTTTATTGTTGATGAATTTCTTGTGTACCTCTTAATGTTAAAATCCTAATTTATATCGCTACATTCTGCATGGTGGTAGTTACTGGTTTAAAGTTACGTAAAACTTACCGAAGATGTCTTAAAAGAAACATTAGAAGAAGTGTATATTTAAGACCTCCAACCGTTGAAGAGGCTTAATGGTTATGGATGTTTTCGAAAAGGACATTGGTTTTAAGATTAGTGAAAAAAAATCTTCTGTAAATAAATGAATTTGCTGAATTTAATTGGAAAATGAGAATTTCAAAGAAAATAAATGATTGGGTTTCTTGTTGTTTATTTTATATTAAGTTAGGGCAGTTACTAATTTAATAATTTTATATTTGTAATAATTAAGTAAGTTAAAATATTTAATAATGAATTTGGAAAAAAACCTACTGTTTTAAAAGATACGGGTAATGAAATTTAATATTATTGTTATGTCATCTGTAAAAGTGTCCAGGGAGGAAATTTTAGCCAAGTTGTCAAATTTAAAAGATTATATAAAAGAGTCTGAAGAGTTCTGAAGCAAAAAGTGCCCAAGTCACTATCCACCAGAAACCAAGTCTAAGACAATTTATAATAATAATAATAATAATAATAATAACTAATGTCTTTATTTCACAATTTAGAAATCAAACTTTATTGGTACAAATTTTTATTTTTCAAAAAAAACAATTGTAAAAAAGGCGAAATTCAGCCCTTTCGACATGCTCAATGCCAAAAGCGCTGATCAGTTAACCTTGAAAAACTCAAAAACAAAATATTTATACTTTTCATAATCACCAGCCCATTCGTTTGTAGGTATTTCATAGGTACCTACCTACAATAAACTTAAAACTAAATTGCCCCAAAAATTTTTTTATTAGTTTTGAGTTAATGGTTTTGTGGAAGAAAAAAAACTATATTACAATATAAAGTAAAAAGAAAGAAAGAAAGAGTAAAAGAAAGAAAGAGTTTGCAGAAAATAGAATTAGATATAGAGAGTTAAATTTAGATAAATTTTGTATTACACAATATTTAACAGTCACCTACTCCAATTTCGTTCTTCTTGAACATAGTCTGGATAAGTTTCTTTAAAATTTGTTACAGGCTTTGCCTTTATTTCATCAGGGACGGAATTTACATAGTGCAACCATTTTGTATTCAAATCGAGGAGAAAATAGGGGACAATTTCATGGAAGATCTTTTCATCGTCAAGGAAATTCTTTCCAGCACCCTTACCATAGTAATCCTACCTACACAAATAATAATTATCACCAAAATAGGTATGGGCCAAATTATCAGAATAGAGGCTTTTCTAATTATTCTAACAGAGACAGACATAATAATAGATATGTAAGAGCATATGAAGCAGAAACAGAGCAGGAAAACAGACAGGAGCATCAACAGGGTCCTTTGGAGCTCTCCTAAAAGTATTTAATATAAACCTAACACTTTCAAATTTTGTATACAGGGTGTCCCAAATTGGGCACTTTTAGGGGGTTTAAGGTACTTCTAGGGGAGACAGAGAAAAACTGACCACGCATTGCGAGGCTCAAATTCCAAGAGAAGGCTTATAGTGAAAACCGTATTTTGAAATATCGTCTCGTCTTTGAGCTACGGGGGCTTTTTGAAAAGTCTGCATTTTGGAAGGGGGTCTATAACTTCGTTATTAGTGGAAATTTTGATTTAGAGTAAATTGCAATTTTATAGACTTTGTCACGAGCAATCCACCCGCTAAATTAAGTTTTAACTGTCACTTTTAGTTTTTGAGATATGACATAAAGTTGCATTTTTTCTTATGGAATGGCCTATATTTTAATTAATTTTCGAATTCGTCATTGAATTCTTTTCAAAATAATGTATCATATGTTATAGTTTGATTGAGTGGTTTCGGAGATAATTAAAGTTTTTCATTTTTGTCTAGTGTGCGTTGAATGACGTCATGCGCCATTGACATGAAAGCCTTGCTGTTAAATCCTACTTCAATGCTCCTATAGTTTTGTTGTCTTATACTATGAAAATCAAGTTGGCCTTGCGTCTTGGCGTTTTGTCATTGTTTTCAATTGTTTAAATAATTTGACATTACGCTTTGATATGAAATTATTTTGCACAAAAGCGTTTTTAAATTTATTTTTAAATATGTATCAAAACGATGAAAAGTATGACATGCTAAAATGTTACTGGGAAAGTAATGATAATCGACAGGACGCTGGAAACTTATATCTTCAAAGGTATCCCCAAATACGTTACTGCTTTAAGGTATTATATTTGGGTATCCCGAACGAAGACAAAGTTGAAAAGGAATCTTGTTCAGTATGGCTCTTTTTCAAAACCGCGGGCCAAAATATATGACCTTAGGAGGGACCGTGAGGTAGAGGAGATAGGCATTAATAATAATAAATAAATGAAAATTTAAATCAAGAGCGGTATTTAGAAAACATTTTACAAGATGTGGTTGAGCCATATATCGAAAACTTGTCGATAGTAGAAAATATGCAGTGCTACTTCCAACAAGATGGCGCACCACCGTATGCGGCTGGAATTATTACCAATTATTTGAATAATACCTTTCACAACCAGTGGATTGGATTAAGAGGCCCAATACCGTGGTCAGCAAGGTCTCCAGACATCACCTTGTGTGATTTCTGTTTTTACGTCAAGATTTGAAAAGCGATGCCATCTGTGCTTGAGGCAAAACGGGCGCCATTTTGAACATAGGTTGTAAAATAGTATGAATATCATATAAAAATTGGTATTTATAAAGGTTAATTAGTATTAGCTTAAGTTACTATAGGTATATAGTAGGTTGGTTATTTTTTCTGTTGATCTATGACGCAATGATTATTGATAATTTTTAATAATATCGAATTTCTATTGAGTCTGTAATTTTTGTTTCTTTTTATAATTAGGCTTTGAAGGCCGTCAGCTGAATTATAATTTTTGACTGTGTAAAATAATAAAAATACTGGAGTGTCTTGACCTGCTTCAGCAGAAAATCATAGCGCACTAGAAATAAGTGAAAAAGCTGAATATCTCCGAAACCGCTCAATCAAACTATGACATATGATACATCATTTTGAAAAGAATTCAATGACAAATTCGAAAATTAATTAAAATATAGGACATTCCATAAGAAAAAATGCAACTTTATGTCATATCTCAAAAACTAAAAGTGACAGTTAAAATTTAATTTAGCGGGTGGATTTCTCGTGACAAAGTCTATAAAATTACAATTTACTCCAAATCAAAATTTCCACCAATAACGAAGTTATAGACCCCCTTCCAAAATGCACACTTTTCAAAAAGCCCCCGTAGCTCAAAGACGAGACGATATTTCAAAATACGGGTTTCACTATAAGTCTTCTCTTGAAATTTGAGCCTCGCAATGCGTGGTCAGTTTTTCTCTGTCTCTCCTAGAAGTACCTTAGACCCCTAAAAGTGCCCAATTTGGGACACCCTGTACAAACAGAAATGACAGGAAAACAATCTGTCACACAGTGGCGCACCCAGGAATGTGTCTTGGGGGGGCTGAGGCCTCTTGGGGGGGGGGGAGACCTCATGATGTCGTATTTTATGCTATTTTATCTTTTGATTCACGAAATATGTGAAAAATATCTGAAAAAATCTAAGGCTTTGGAGGGGCGGAACTCCAACTTATATTGTTGATTGACAACAACAAAAATCACAATGATGAGAGCAAAAATGAGATAAGTTATATTTCATAACATTATTTTTGAGACAACTTTATACAACTTTTTTTCGTTGGTCTATGCTATTTCTTATGGTAAACAGCTAATAACTGTCAAAAAGTTATTTCAAAAATTATGAAATGGAGTATAGTTCCATATATTGGAAGCAATTCGATTTTAATTTAAGCTGTTACTAATTTTTTCCTTTTTGCCCCCACTGCAGCACGGCGAAAAGAATGGTAATGTTTTTCGCTTGGGGATATATATGTTTTATGTAAACGGACATCCAGTACCTGATGATTGGAAAATTGCAATTCATATCCTCAATACATAAAAAAGGAAACAAGCTGGATTGCAACAATTACAGAGGAATTTCAGTAACTAGTACTCTCAGTAGATTGTACGGTAGGATTCTTAGAGATCTAATAGAGAAGGATTTTCATGAACAAGAAGAAGAAGAGCAAAGTGGGTTTCGTGCAGGCAGATCTTGTAGTGATAATGTTTTTTGTCTTAAACAAGTAATTGAGAAAAGGAGCGCCAGAAATATAGAGACTCATGTTACCTGTGTGGACCTACAAAAAGCATATGATACCGTTCCAGTAGAAAAACTATGGACAGTGCTAGAGCAGACTAATATCAATCATACATACATAAAAGCGATAAAAGAACTATACAAAGGGTCAAAATCTAAAAGTAAAATTGGAAATCGACTTTCAAAAGAATTCCTGGTAACAAAAGGCTTAAGACAGGGATGTTGTATTTCTCCAACTCGTTTTAAAATATATATCGCAGTAGCTCTAAAAAACTGGAAACGGAAAGTGCACGGCATGGGAATACAACTTAACGACCGATTTACCATATACACACTACAGTTTGCTGACGACCAAGTAATTGTAGCTAATGATAAGGAGGACATGGAGTATATGATGAGAAAATTAATGAAGAATACCAAAAGTGGGGATTAACAGTGAACGTGGACAAGACACAGTACTTATGTATTGAAAACGAATCCAGTGAGTTAGAACTAGACAATGGACAAGTAATATCTCCATGCAATGAGTATGTATACTTGGGTGTCACATTTGATAAGACAGGAACAGACTGTAAAGAACTGGAAAAAAGAATAGTAAAAGCAAAAAAAGTTATTGGATGTCTTAACAGTATTTTATGGAGCAGAGAGATAAAAAAGAATGTAAAATTTAACACATATGAAACAATGGTGAAAAGCACGCTGTTGTATGGAATAGAGACTTGTCGCGTAACAGAAAAATACAAAACAAAAATGAAAAGTGTCGAAATGGATGCAATAAGAAGATCAATGAGAATATCTAGAACAGATCACATAAGAAATGAGATCATAAAAGAAAGAATGGGAATCGAAGGGAGTATAACGGATGACATCACTAAAAGACAACTGATATGGTACGGCCATGTACAACGGATGAACGACGGAAGATTTCCAAAGCAGGTCCTAGAATGGCAACCAATAGGGCGCAGAAAAAGAGGGCGTCCTAAACTAGAATGGCAACAGTCAATCCAAAGTTCAATGAGTCAAAAGAATCTGATAGAAGATTACTGTCAGGTTCGAAGGAGGTGGAGAATAGGCGTCGGACAACGTAGAAAAACGTTCTAAACCGACTAAAAAAAAAATAATAAAATATGTATGTAAGTATGTATGTATGTAAATATGTATGTTTGTGTCGCGCTAGAGGCTAAACGGCTAAACCGATTTTGACGAAAAAATATTGTTGAATTGCTACTGATCCCGAAGGTACCATAGGCTATAGGAGTCAATATCGCAGTCGTCAGATGCGATTTTGTCACATGATGTCGGCTTTTAGGCATACAAATTACCTAAATTTCAGGCGATTTTATTGAACCCATTGCAAATGTCTTTAATTTGCTGTAATTACTTTGTAGTCCTTTCTGCTCCCATCTATCTGTCATTCTCTCCCCCCCCCACTCTCTTAAAAAACCATATTCGCATAATTTTATCAAATATAGGGCGATTTCAAAAATTGTTTCTGCACACGCTTTAAGATTTTTTTAACACCATTTTACTAGTTCCCTCCTCCCTCTCCTCCCCGTCTTCAGTAAATGCATAGTGCTTTTTATAAGGCTGAATAAGAATTAAACCTAAAAGTTGGAAATAAAAAATAATAATAAAAAAAAACCCAACTGTTAAATCTAGTTGTAACTACTAGGCGCGGTTGGGTACAAAATTACCCAATAACCTGATTCATAAAAATACAAAACTGTATAATTTCGTAAAGTGCGCTTTGGGCATCAAAACTAAAAGTTGAACCATATCGTATATTATAGGTATACCTTGTATACCTATCAATTTTGTACCCAACAGCGACTAGTAGTTACAACTAGATTTAGCAGTTGGGTGTTTTTTTTTTGTAAAAGTTTTTTTTGCCTTTTTAAAAGGTATCTGCACTGGTCTGTTATATTCTTTACTTAACATGCATGCGTTATAATTCTTTTTCGTTTTATTTTAGATCAGAGGCGCAAATATTTGCCATCCATCCAGCGAGTTTGGTGTTGACATTACGTAAGTAAGCGCATGATATGAGAATTTTTTTCTGCAATGCAAACGAATCCATTTGGGAGATACTAAAGCCTTTGTAAAAAGGGTTTCCTTGCAAAAAATGTAAAGAATGAATAAAAATTATACATTAAAAAAATAGAGATTTAAAATAAATTGGGCGAAAATAGGTTTTTTTTTTACGGTTAAGCGCACTCGCAAGGAGATCCCTATCACGCTCGAGAAGCGGCCAGTGCGCGGAAATGTTGGTGTGTGTTGGTTTTGAAACGGTTCAGGTTGTAATCTGCAGGGAAAACTGTCGCAGGTAGTTTATTCCACAGCGATGCTGTTCTCCAGAGATATGAATTCTGATCTAATGAGGTTCTTGCTGCCTCTATTTTGACAGTAAATTGATGGTTTACCGTCTGTTTGACGTGTTCGCCTAGTAGGTGCTACTCCCGGGGGGATCATACGTGCCAACTCTTCAGAGCATTTTCCGTGATAATACCTGTAGAAGAGAGATAGATCGCCCACAGTTTTTCGATGTTCGAGACTATCCAAGCTACGGGTAAGTGCGGGGTCATTGATCAGCTTGATAGCTCGTTTTTGCACGGTGTTCAAAAGCATTAAGGTATGTTGCCGCACTCCATATATGTGAGCAGTACTCCATAGTTGGTCGAATCTGGATTTTGTAGAGTGTCAGCAGTTGGCTTGGTGTATACAGATGTCTTGTACGAAATAGCACCCCAAGCTTTTGGGACGCCCTTTTAGCTATATCTGCCACGTGACTGTGCCAAGACATGTTGGTCTCTGCAGTGACTCCTAAGATCGAGGCTAGTTTTTGTATAAGCGCGGTGCCGAAGGAAGGTTCAGATTCTATGTATTGTAAAATTCTATTGGGGCATGTCGTCCTCTCTTTCAATATTTCGTAATTAGCATGCGACATAACATCCACGGTGCATAGAATTTGGTTCCAGTAAATTACCGTAAAGAATTAGATTCGAGCTTGGTTTGAACACGAATACAAACACACACATACCGGGTATTAATTTCTAGATAATACAGTGGCGGATCCAGGGGGGGGGGGGCACTAGGGGCACTTGCCCCCCCCGAGAATTTTTTCCGTATACAAAAAATGAGTAAAAAGTAAGGTTTTTGCTAATAAAAATTCAAAATTTTGTTTGCGGCGCATGAAAGTGTCTATTGGATATTGAACTTTTAAGTTCTGACTAATTTAATAAAATGCTGCTTAAAAAAATATATACCATTTTTTACCAAGAGAGAACCCACTAAACATAAAAACATTTTAATAACGTCACAATAATGTTTAATTTAAAAACATAACGTTAGGTTGGATGTTAGTTTTAACGTCATATTCATAGTGAAAAAGAAGCTTAATAACCCATTTTCTGACGTTGGAAAAGTTATCTTATGTTTTATAACGTTTTTTTTAAAGTGTTTTTCGAACGTTAAAAAAATATTGATTTTTAACAGTGGAATGTTTTTCTAACATTGAAAAATATTTTTTTTTTAACAATGAAAAAATATATTTTTTGCAAATATCTCTAAAGATAAAGTAACATAAATAACGTAAATAAAATTCTTCTATTTTGGAAACGCGAAGCAGCAACAGTCTGTTGAGGTTTTCGTGAACTCGACACTCAGTAAAGGAAAATCGGATCCGTAGCTTCTGAAAATAACATTTAAAATTCTATGTAAACAATAATTTTGTAGTAAGTGCCTCGCTACGAGGCCAAACAATTCATCCTCAAGCTTACTTTAGCTTAAATGCAAACGAAGCATTCGTTTGGTCCCACTGCGAGGCGTGCGAATTTTGCCTCAAATGAATATGCGGCTTAAGGTCGGCGACTAATCGTCCGCGGTGAATTGTCGCATTCCCTGTCTGATTACCTATAACGTTAGGTATGCGATATTCCATACAAAACAATTTTTTTACTTTTGTTTACTTTTCTTACCTAATTTTGTGATGCTTCATTTAAATCACTGCATCCTTTCCACACAACTGGTGTATATTCCTATCCAAATATGTATTCACTATCATTATTAATAAATGTGCTTTTAATTTACCATGTTTGTTTCTACAAAAGGTAAATATTTTAACGAAAATTGCAGAAAGCCTCAGCGAAACGCAACTAAAAATGGCGATGGCCCGTTCTGGTAGTGAAAATATGCGGCAGCGCCCTCTATAGTATCATTTTTTTTAATGTTTAAAAAACAAAACATTTATTAGCTTCATATATCTTAAATTCAACGTTAGAAATGAGAGGAAAAACATTATAAACATAACCATATATTGATGGTATTATTTTAAATGTTAATAAAATCATGGTTTTTTAAATATTGGTTTCTTAACGTTTTTAAGAAATATATTTTTGGTAATGCTTTTACATAAAATTTTCGTTAGGATTTTCTACATGTTTTTTTAATGTCAAAAGTACTTAATTTTAACACAAATATGTGCTGGAAATTTTTTTTTTCAACATTTATTTTACGTTTTTTACGATTTTGTGCTTAATGGGAATGTCACCTAAAGTGCCCCTCCCCCCCCGAGAAGCACCTCTGGATCCGCCCTTGAGATAATATTCCAGTCTTTAGTGAATTCCTTTTGGGGTAATTATTAATTAAATTAAGCAATGATCAAAGTTTAATATTTTTTAAGTATAATTTGGGTGTGCACGTGCACATGTGCACTTATGGAGCAACCGCCACTGTTTATAAGCCTGAAATTCGGAGGTTTCCGGGCGAGTTTATGCAATTTTAAGGTGACATTATAAAAGTGGGCGACCGTACATATGTTTAGCCGCGTTAACGAACCTCGGGCTTCGAGCAACGAGCGGAATTTATTCTCTAGTATGGACGCTAGCATTGAGTAAATAACCCATATAGAGGAGCCACCGGCAAACTTTACCTTATTGAGGGACAGATGGCGCTGAAATAAATTCGCCTGGTTCGCAATATTCAGAGACAACTACTATGATCTAATGGCATTTGTATGATAGGCATGAGCCTCGGAACTCGCACATGTAACTAAATCGTACAAGCAGTCCCTGAATATTGCGTACTAGACCAATTTATTTCAGCGCCATCTGCTTTTCGATATAGTAAAGCTCGCCGGTGGCTCCTCTATATGGGTTATTTACTCAATGACGCTAGTACCATTCGCAAAGCCCGCATTGTTCGAAACTCGCAGAGCGATATCGAAATCTTAAATTAAAACAAAATATTCATTGAATTTGATACATAAATACACATCTCTTGACATTTCTTGAAAAAGTGTTTCTACTATCTATAATTACAAATAAAATATTTAAGTAAAAAAAAACATTTAGCTAAATCTATTTGAAATAGTCTACTTGTAAGAAAATAGTATTTGCACTTGCCCCACCCTGGCTTGTCACCTGCCCCATCTTGGCTTAAGCTCATTAAGTAAGACGTTTTATCCAGGTTTATTCGCAATTCTCGCAAGTTAATATTAAATTAAGTTTAGGTTATTTGATTGTACATTTTTTGCTTTTTTGCCCCACCCTGAGCGAGACCCTGACTACGCCCATGCGTCAAGGGGTCAAAGCTACCAAGTGTCCAAGGATTTTTTAAAAAATTTATTTACTTTAAATACTCATAATGGCATCCCGTATACGTTTTCGGTGAGCCACCCGGTATATTACTTAAAATGAAATGTTTTACCTCTTTAGAAAATCTACAAAGAGGCCTTGATAATGATCATGGTAACGAAAATGATGACACGCATGTTTTATCGCTCTACTTGTTTTGTTAACAGAGTTTTTCTTTTCTTTCTAGGTAATAAATTTTGTATTTATAATACTTATTTTACTATTACAAAAATCTTTTTTTTGTCTTGCCTTGAGCGCCAAAATTGTCTTCTAGTTCTAGTCTTAAACTAGTGAACTTTTAGAACTTCCTTTCGCGTCGTTTTTAAGTTAAAAAAACATATAGAGAAAAAACATGACAAAATAATACGCAAAAAGTTAGTAGGTTTGAGAAGTCTTAATCTAGTGGCATTTTAGAACATGTGGTGAAGGACTTTTCAAGTGTGAATTTGACACATGAAAATAACGTTGGTAAAAAAGACGTTATATACACAGCACCAGAAACTTCAGCAAAAATGACATTTTTATAGCGTGATTCCTCCTTATTTTTATGTTATCTTTAAGCATGTAGGTTTAACAAAGCAAATATTGCGTGGTATGAGGTTGTTTTCAAGTAAAAAATAACTATTTTTGTAGTAATAATTATTTTTGTTCACGTTAGTTTAACGTTGATGTGATTTGTGTGCTATGTGGGTAAACATTTTTTTGACATTAGTTCAACTTGCTTAACGGCTCTCTAATTTATGTCGTGTTCTACTGTATTAGTTAAGTCAGTCTAAAATATATATATGTAAAATTTTTACGTATAAACTAGCTTCTACGGTAAAACTTACACCGTAAATGTTAAACAACGAAAAAGGCTGCAAAATGCATGCAAACAGAAAAACAAAGAAAGCTCTGTAGTTGACACAAAAAAAGCAATTTGCGTACAATGACTGTTCGGAAAAACAGTTAAAAAAAGGGGCCCCTAGAGTGATAGTCTCGGCTGAGGCTATTATACCTACATTTTTAAGGGTTAAAACAAAGGCTGGTAGTGGCAGGTTAAAAAAAGTATGATTAGAAACCTGTAAAAAAATATGACAGAGAAATGTTTATGCCATTATGAAAAACTTTATAGGTAGGTGACATATAATATAATTATAGACAAAATTAAATAAATCCCTGATATCTTTCTAGCTTACAACCAAAACCGATAAAACTTTTTTATTTATATATTTATGAAACTTAAGTTTTGACCAATTAAAAAAAATACTCTGCCAATATATGGGCTCCTAAGCTCACACTAGGTACTATAGTTATAGTGTACATGTGAGCTAATAAAACTAAAACCTGAAATATATCTTATTCAACTCCAGACTAAATTACCTTTTGCTTGATACCACACAAGCCATGTTTTGACTTAAACTAAAAATTTTTAAATCTACCCCCACCCTTAAAAAAACAAAAACTAAAATGTATTTTGTTTAACTCCATACTCAATTACCTTTCGTTTGATATCACACACGCCATATTTTCACATAAACTCTAATTTTTGAAATCTTTCCCCACCCTTTTATTTGGCTTGTGTTCAGTGGATTTTGCTCATTTTTAAATGGGACCATCTCGACCCAAGACCCAGCCTAGGTACCAAATTTCATTAAAATCGGCCTAGCGATTTTTGAGTTATGCGCGTTGGTCGCTACAAACAGACCTACAAACAGACATACAGACAGACAGACAGACAGACAGACAGACAGACAGACAGACAGACAGACAGACAGACAGACAGACAGACAGACAGACAGACAGACAGACAGACAGACAGACAGACAGACAGACAGACAGACAGACAGACAGACAGACAGACAGACAGACAGACAGACAGACAGACAGACAGACAGACAGACAGACAGACAGACAGACAGACAGACAGACAGACAGACAGACAGACAGACAGACAGACAGACAGACAGACAGACAGACAGACAGACAGACAGACAGACAGACAGACAGACAGACAGACAGACAGACAGACAGACAGACAGACAGACAGACAGACAGACAGACAGACAGACAGACAGACAGACAGACAGACAGACAGACAGACAGACAGACAGACAGACAGACAGACAGACAGACAGACAGACAGACAGACAGACAGACAGACAGACAGACAGACAGACAGACAGACAGACAGACAGACAGACAGACAGACAGACAGACAGACAGACAGACAGACAGACAGACAGACAGACAGACAGACAGACAGACAGACAGACAGACAGACAGACAGACAGACAGACAGACAGACGGCGCGACAAAAAATTTCAAAATCATCTGAAACGCAAAGATATATAAAAATTTTTGAAATCGGAGCAACTCTTTTTTTCTCAAAAAAATTTGGATCACCATAGCTCACACTACTATAGTATAGTATATGTGTAAGCTAATAAATTGTTGATTCCATATCTGTAATGGGGTACTTCACAGCCATACAGCTTGTGTGGGCTTGGTCAAAAACTTTCTCAAAGGACGCCAGGGGCGCCAAAAGCAGAGGGGCTGGGGAGGGGGGGTGTTCGCCCCCTTTGGCCCCCTATACGACACGCCACTGCTAAAAGGGTGGGAAAAATATAATGAGACACCCTGTACAGACTTTGGTAAAGAGGTAAGATTGTTTAGACATTTTTGCCTGGTTCATAATTTACGTTATGAAATATTGTTTTATTTTCCAGTTAGTATACAGGGTGTCCTATAACGTAGGGGTCATAGTGCAGCAAGTGATAGAGGAGGTTATTTCCGAGAGAAATGTTTATATAACATAGGGATCAACACACATCTGTTTTTAAGATATAGGATTTTTTAAAAAGAAAATCTGTCACAGCCAGCTAAATACCCAGCTAATTGTGATTCAAAAATTTGATATTCCTTTTTTTGATAAAATTACAAGTTGAGGAGATACAGGCTGTCAAAGTAATCTTCAAAAATGTATAAAAAATAATAATTTTGTAAAAAAAATAATGTTTGTTTACTTATTTTTTAAAATATATCAATAATATTTTATTATTATGTCTCGCTAGAGACATGTTTTTATTAACAAAAAATATAAAAAAAAACATTGCGTTTAATATGACATTCATAAAAGTAAATACCAAAAAAATAGTAAAAAAACATTTTTTTATATCAAATTATTGCTCTTGTCCTAATACACAAGGTTATCCAATTTCATATTTTTACTGAGTTTTTTTTAAAAGTTATTATCAAAAAAGTTTAAAAAATCGCCAACTTTGATGCTCTGTATCTCGACAAAAAAAGAGTTTTCACCCATGAATCATCTGTTGGCCTATGGCCCCTAAGATATGGGACACCCTGTATATGTGTCCACCGTAGCTTACCGTAGTTTTGCAAAATTTTTATTCATGCTTTAGTTTATTAAACATGTATAGCACATAAATATATTTTTACGGAAGCGTTTTTTTCCCCAATATTTTATATATCAGTTTGCTTGCATGTCAATGATACAAAAAAATCAATGGATCCATGACGGATCTGATATTTTCTAGCTAGCCTATTAGCATACCTTCAAGTGAAGCCATGATATATCAGCCTTGGAAACATCTCAGAAACAAAAGCTCTTACGAAGTTTTTGGTTTTGACCGCATATTGATACGATGCTCCGTTAAAAACTTAGCATTTTTTATATTTTTAAATGTCAAAATACTGTCATTAGCGTTAAGGGATTTTGACCAAAATCTAATCAGCTATAAAGTCGTCCTCACACGATCAGTATTACTGACAGTATTTTTATATATGTCTTTATTTGTCAAAAGTTATAAACAATGTCTTTATTTGTCAAAAGTTATAAACAAAGACATATATAAAAATACTGTCAGTAACACTGATCGTGTGATGGCCGCTTTAGAGTGTAGAGTTGAAAACTTTTTTACCTGAACATTTTATAAAAATCGGTTTAGCGGCTTAGGAGCTATCGTGCGTACACACAAAGGGAGACATCACGACGAAATTGCTAAGATAGATCAAAATACACCCAAATAACACATGTTCGGCGTTATCTCAAAAAAAATGTTTTCGTAGAAAATAATACCTTCTCTACTCATTGCTACGCGGGCTAGGAAGGTAAAAATGAAACTAATAAGACATTGACAAATTTCCACCTGTGTAGTTGGTTTTGATATGATGATTAAATAATAATAAAGAAAAAAAACGGTAGAATTAAGTATTATTTATTTTATAGTATTATTTTTCAACGCTGCTGCAGTTGGGGTTGGAAAAAGTCCCATAACTTCTGGAATTTTCTCTAGTACCAAAATCTGCCCCTAAACAAAGAGGTGAAAATTAAGTAACGGATGATAGAACCATAGTTTTGCTATAGTGACAAACCAAGTTCAAAAGTTCTCTAGACTTTTGGAGTTCATTCATGGGCTCAAAAACTACCCCTTAAAAAGGCAGAAATTGAGTTTTCGAAGATATGTGACATTTATTTGTAAAAGTTGAAAGTCAGCACATCGCAAATATTTTATAATCTACAGTTTTGGTCCAAAAAAACTAAGCTTAAGAAATTTTATGATAGCAATATTTTAAGTCATTAACTAAATTGGTGTTGGTGAGTAGTTAGTTTTGATAGATGAGAAATTAAAACCGTAATTTTTACGATAACGCAGTTTTAACGTAAATCATTATTAAATTTAAATAAAATATAATTTTTTCAAATTAAAATCCACAGAAAAAGTAACACATTTTGATTCCAAAATTGCAATCTGAAAATGCTAAGACATTTTGACCCAAATTGAGCACGTATTACACTGTAGTATTCTATTAGTATTGCAGTAGGGCAATTTTTTAACAGCTCCAAAACAGTGCAGTGGACCAAGCGTAGCGCATTAACTTTCTCAAAAGAATTCGCAACTAGTTAAAGGTTGTTTATTTTAAGTTAAAACAATCCATCATATTTTTTTTGTTCAAAGTTAAACATGTCCCAAAAAAGACCGTCGACTCTGATCCATCTCCATCCCATTGGTTTCAATCAAAATATTTTTCAATAAAACATTCTAAAAGATCACACCAGTGATGTTTACATAAGTGACATTTAGCTAAATGTCTAAAGTTCTCTAATACAAATTTCAAAATGAAAGGTTCTTACTAGTTTGGAAATGTTTCTTTAAAGTTTGCTATAGCCAAGTTTAGAAAAACATTTTCAAACTACTAAGAACCTTGCATTAACAAAACAAACGATTGCAATTTGTAAAAAAAGAGTTATTTTTATTTTTTATTTGTCAAACACACTGTGTTTATTGTATTACAATCTAGTCAGTAAGACTAATTAGCAATTTTGTTTTAACTTAATTTACTAGAAAAGTCAGATTTAAACTTAGGGTTCACTCAACAGTTCTCCCCGCTTTGTTTAGTCTGTAACTCACAATTTTGTTTTATGTGTAATTCACTTAGTTTACTAGCTCAAACGGCTTCAATCTTTTTAGTCTTCGAACTAGCATAGTATTGTCTAGAAGCTGAATTGCTTCCACATTCACATGCCGATGGAGTCTATCTTCATGGCTTTTTGCGTACTTTTTTATAGTCTCTGCTACAGTTTCGATTTTTAGATCTCGATGAAGGTCACTATTTCGAACGTACCAAGGTGCATTCACAATGTTTCTTAATACTTTATTTTGAAATCTCTGTACAACTAGAATGTTACTCTCTTTAGCACAACCCCATAGTTGAATACCATATGTCCATACTGGTTTCAGTATTTGTCTATAAAGCAGTAACTTATTATGAATTGTTAAATTGGACTTCCTTCCAATTAGCCAGTTCATTTTTCTATACCTTATCTCAAGTTCTTCCTTTTTTTTCTTAACATGTGCTTTCCAGCGCAATTTGGCATCAAGTGTCATACCTAGATATTTTGCCTGATTCGAATATGGTACTGGAATGTTGTTAATTGTTATTTGTATGTGATTTATATTTTTATTTGTAAAATCAACATGAATTGATTTGGTTTCATTTAATTTTATTCGCCACTTTGTGGTCCAACTGTGAACTTGGGTGACTGCATCCTGAAGTTTTTCTATGCATTTTTCAATAGATTTTTCTACCGTCAATAAACCAGTATCATCGGCAAATGTTGCTAAGTGACAATTTTCTGGCTTTGGGATATCACAAGTGAATAATAAGTATAGATAAGGGCCTAGTACGCTACCCTGGGGCACGCCTGCTTGAATTTCTCTTAAATTTGAGTATGAGTCTTCCTGTTTTACTCTAAAATGTCTATCAGATATGTATGATTCCAAAATATCCGAATATTGTTTTGGCAGAAACCGTTTTAGTTTAAAATTAAGGCCTTCATGTCACACTTTTCCCTCTTCTAGTGCTTTTTCTATTATATTAGTAATTCTGTGTACTTGATCTATCGTGGAATGCTTGTCTCGAAAACCAAATTGATGAGATGGAATAATTTCTTGTCTTTCTATGATGGGTTTTATTCTTTTAAGCAATAATTTTTCATAGAGCTTGGATATAATTGGCAGCAAAGATATTGGCCTGTAAGATGACACGTCATGGAGTGGTTTTCCCGGTTTTGGAATCATGATAACTTCTGCAACTTTCCACAGTTTAGGTACATACCTAAGCCTAAAAGACGCATTAATTAGGTTGCATAGTTTTACGATAGCTTTTCTGGGGAGTTGTTTTATGACTACCCCGTTAATAAGATCATACCCTAAATGTCTTAATAACAAAAAATGCAAAACTGTCACTATTAATGTATTTTACTCTTAGTAAAATGCCTCCTTGTTGTATTTAAGGAACAGTTTTGAAAATAAATATTTTAATATTTACTCCTTATATTTGTAGAAACACGTGTGACACTTATCTCGGCCAAAACGTTAAATCTGTTTAACATCACTAAAACTGTACCTTTACGGGGCAGCGCCGTTAACAGGTAAATCAGATGGGTAAAGTAGGCAGTGATGGCAGAATAAAAAAAAACCTGTGACTGCATGTTATCACGCCAGTGACAGTCAAATTAATTACAGGTGGATTTTTTGTTTTTTGGTAAAGACTAGAAACTGATATCAACAAATATTTTTCAGAAATTAAAATTTTTGAGACGTGGTCCACTTTAATAATCCCTAAAATCAATTTTATTATCTCGAAATATTTTTTTCTACTACTCAAATCTATTAACTATGAAAATTACAGATCACTCCACGTGACATGTCACATAGTGTAAACAATTTTACTTTCATGGAGACATTTTGTGGAGAGTTAATTCATTGCTGCTGGAAAATGTAAGCCTTTGGGTACATTAACTATACACATTTTTTGATTTCAAAAGAATAAGTGGTTTTAACCAATTACATGCAATGTTACCATTTTTCAAGAACAACTCATATAGCCCTCGGTTTTTCCCGTTTCCTTCCAAATGAAATCTAACCCTCAGCTAGTGTTTGGGAGTTTAGCCAATAGGGAACTTGCCCATTTTTTTTATATTGCTAAAATGTGTGTTTCTGTATGAAAACGCATTATACCAAATATTAGCCCTTAAATCGCAATACTTATTTTACAATAAATAATTAAAGTTGGAATCGCTGACTGGTATATTCAAACACAAAAAAATCCCGGGCCCCTTATGAGTATAACTTGGTAATAACCTATATATTCTGTGGTATAACGGCCATTCGGTTCATAACTTTTTTATTTATGAATATTTTTTATTTCTTTAAAAACATTCTTTAGACACTTTTTTAAGAGCAATTCAACTGTCAAATTAAAGTTTATTTGTCACTTTTAGTTTTTGAGATATTACATAAAGTTTATATTTTACTTATGGATTGATCCTTACTTTATTCGCTTTTTAAAATTAACGTAAAATTTCCTTTAAAATGACGTTTCACACTTAATATTTAATTTTTTTATTTTTTTATATTTTTATTTTTTTATAACTTTATTTTTTTTTAAATAATTTAAAAATAATTTAAACCAATTCTTATTCAGCAAACTAAAAAAAAAGTTAAGAGGTAACTAAAAACTAAAAATATAATAAACAATAAAAAAAATTAAAAATAAAATGTAAAGTCATTTAAAAAAAAATTACGCTGATTTCAAAAATCGAATAAAAAAAAGGTCATTCCATAAGAAAAATACAAACCTTATGTAATATCTCAAAAACTAAAAGTGACAGATAAAATTTAATTTGACAGTTGAATTGCTCTTAAAAAAGTGCATCAGGAATCTTTTTACAGTAATAAAAAATATTCATAAATAAAAAAGTTACGGGGGTGAGTCGAAAATGCACCAAATTGAAAATATATATCTTGAAAGTAGTTTAAGATATCGATGTGCGGTTTTCGGCATTAATGTTTTAACAAAAATCGAGCTCGTAACATGTAGGTTAGTTTTTTTCTATCTCCTCTAAAAATGGGCGTTTCCTATCAAAAGTGTCCAATTTGGACCACTCTGTACCTATGTCGGTAGGTATAAATTAAAATAAATCAGCACTAGTGTTTATAGAGCTCATTCTAAACAGTGTGTTAAATAGGTGGGTACCTACTTAATTAATTTACTTATTTTTAATTTAATTTTTAATAATAGTATGGTTATATATATAATATATATATATATATATATATATATATATATATATATATATATATATATATATATATAATTATGATATTATATAGTACTTGGAATACTTCGGTATTTATACATACTTGCGAGCTTTTACACCACGAACTTCAGCTTGAGGAAAATCCTCCGAATTTTTAGTGTATAATGCAGTCATAAACATATCAACTCCAGGTAAATTGTCTGATTGTCCTTTTATAACCCGCATCAACCATTTTCAGTATTTAACAGAATCACAAAACACTAAATTAAGAAAATTTAGACAAAACTACGTCCGGAAATAACTGAACACCTCGTTCAAAGCTCCAATAAGTACAATATCAATTATTTACGTGTTGTTTCAATGTCGGTTAACGGTCGCATGGATCGAGATCCAAAGACGTGACGTCACAACCAATGGCAGCGCGTTTTAAGAACAGGTCAAGTTATTCAAATTTCAAACCTTTATTTCTCAGGTAATTTAATTGTTATTGGAATTTTTCTTTTTCTAGGAAGTTTCTTATGATAATACCTTACGATTTTAATTATTTTTAAAGGATTCGATTTTTAGGGCAAGTTCCCTATTGCAGCTTTTACCCATTTTTATTGAGAAAAAATATAGTAATTGAACAACCAACACATTCTGCACCTTGGGAACATTTTTGGTTTTGTGAATTGTACGTAAGTTCAAAGGGAAAGTGCCTGAATGTAAAACGATTATGGAAAGTAAATGCCAAAGTGTGTCGGAGACAAGCGTCGTCAGGAATTTCTCTGGAATTTTATCCGCTTCTTCACACTGTCAAGGTCTTTTCTCATTATGGCTGATGGATGAAATAGTACATATACGCTTTCTGAATATCAATTAAAAACCTTAAAGAAGGGTTTTGTCCTTCATTGGACTCCCTACATCGGCAATTTAGTAAACTATGGTAGCTAGATATTTGTTGCTCCACCGTGTAAAAAAAGAGAGACAGAGAGAGAGAGAGAGAAACAGGGCTTCAATCGATTTTAATATTTAGTATTTTGAAAATTTTGTTAATTTTTTAAAATATTTAAAAAATTTGAAAATCTTTAAAATTTTAAAATATTTAAAAATTAAAAATCATAAAATTTTGTTCAAAACTTAAACTAGTAGTATTAGTTTATTGTAGGTATATAATTATTATACAAACGAAATACCCTTAAATGTATCATATTAAATAAATAATATGACATTGCCACGCCAAACAGGACTTAAAGCAAATAAAATTTCGGACTTCCATTGCCTTTATTTATTTTAAAACACGACGTTTCGGTTAGTAAGTATCTCTAACCGTTATCAAGTGTAAACTAAACAATCTAGTCTCTAGGCTACTACTTATACTACTTGGTGTGCAGTCAGGTGTGACGGCCCGCCCCCTTTTTAATCCTAAGACGCCTTTTAAAATAAATAAAGACAATGGAAGTCCGAAATTTTATTTCTACACAATCATTGTCTACGAGTTTCAAACAAAGGACTTAAAGCATTGTAAATTGTAGAGCGGTGAAAAATGAAGTTTAAAAAAATAAATGCGTGCGCATGGGCGTTGCGGGTTAGGTTTTGGGGGGTAAAAAAGGACAGGGAATCGTAATATTTCGATTTACGGCGAAAGTTGACGTTGGAGAAAAAGTATCATACAGAAAAGTTATAGGCCATAAAAATAAAAATTCGAGAAAAATTAAAAAAACCGTAATTTTTTTTGTGTTTTTTTGCAAAAATAATGTTAGTTTGACAAAACTTGGCTCATTTACAATATTTAACAAACAAAAAAATTTTGAAACTTCTAAGATATTTGTTTTTCCGCTCAAAAAAAGTATAGGGAAACCCATAAGACCAAAATGGCAAAATTTTGAAAATTCATATTTTACACACTATACAGTTTATCAAAAAAAGCACTGAGTTGCAGTATTATGGCGTCATAGAGATACGAAAAAACCACTGAGTGAGTTGAGATTCCCAAAAGCGTCATTTAGCGATTTTTTGTATAGGGAAACCCATAAGACCAAAATGGCAAAACTTTGAAAATTCATATTTTACAAACTATACAGTTTATCAAAAAAAAGCACCGAGTTGCAGTATTGTGGCGTCATACAGATACGAAAAAACCAATGAGTAAGTTGAGATTTCAAAAAACGTCATTTAGCGATTTTTAGTATAGGGAAACCCATAAGAACAAAATGGCAAAACTTTGAAAATTCATATTTTACAAACTATACAGTTTATAAAAAAAGCACCGAGTTGCAGTATTGTGGCGTCATTCAGATACGAAAAAACTACTGAGTGAGTTGAGATTCCAAAAAACGTCATTTAGCGATTTTTAGTCAAAGAAAACCCATAAGACCAAAATGGCAAAACTTTGAAAATTCATATTTTACAAACTATACAGTTTATCAAAAAAAGCACCGAGTTGCAGTATTGTGTCGTCATACAGATACGAAAAAACCACTGAGAGAGTTGAGATTCCAAAAAACGTCATTTAGCGATTTTTAGTAAAGAATACCCATAAGACCAAAATGGCAAAACTTTGAAAATTCAAATTTTACAAACTATATCTACAGTTTATCAAAAAAAGCACCAAGAGTGAGTTGAGATTCCAAAAAACGTCATTTAGGGATTTTTAGTATAGGGAAATCCACAATGATCTCTATATATATATATAAACACAATATTTTACAAACAAAAAATTTTTCTAAGATATTTGTTTTTCCGCTCAAAAACACGTTTTTTTTTAAATGAAATTTCTCCTTCATAAAATTATCGTATACAATTGTACTTATACTCAGTTTTTGACATTGAGATATACCTTTTAAAGAAATAAAAAAAGAATATTTATTTAAAAAGTAACAAAATATTTTTTTATTTCATTTTGAATAACCGTTTTACTGGCAGCGTGCGGAAAATGTCAATTGTGTGCATTTTAATTTAAAACGTGTAATTTTTCCGAACAGGTGTTTTTCAGCACGCCAAGCAGCATAGTAAAAACTAGAGGCCCTCGATACATTTAAACAATTGTCAAATATATCGAGGGCCTCTAATAAAAACTAGGCGCAAACACGCATTTTAAGTAAAAACAAAATAAAAGCAAATAAGAACCCTATAATTGAATATAAATTACTTGGTATGTCTAATTTTATTTAACAACATAACACTCTTATAGAGCATGGGTACTTTCAGATTCAAGTTTGGCTTGGAACCAATCTAACTCCAACCATTGAGGCTGGAAAGAAGTGATTGGAAATAATTCAAAAATACTTATGCCTCGCTTTACTGACTTTACTGGCTGCTGGGTAACCAATTGTGAGAGTCGATGCGGGTGCCGAAAACATGGATTGCGATGCACAGATTTATGTACAAAATATCATGGTTCAGACGTTGAAAAAATTTTGATGAATCTGATATATCAAATGAAGGGCGCGGCGAGACCTTTGTCCAAATACAGAAACTCAGTTACCCGAGGAGTCAAGTTATATAGAAGAAAATTTTGAAAATAGAGAAGCTCAGTGTGACCGAGATTTAGACCACGAATAGGAAGAAGAAGCTGAGATTTTACCAAAAAGATTCAAGACTAGTTTAGTATTATTTAGTTATGTAAATATTATATTATTTCCCGTATACTTTTACACCATATCTGAAACGTTTATTTGACTAGCTATCAAAATATACATAATAAATACGAAAATTTAATAGGGCTGTCTAACAAAACATATGATCAAATCCAAGATGTCTTCCATAGGACAAACAAACCGATTTCCCATAAGCCGTAATGTTAACAAAAACGTAAATTTTACAAAAACGACAAGAGCTTTAGTCTCAAAAATTAATCAGTTTTAAGAACAGATCCTTTGTGCATATGGGAAAAATGCGTTTTTCTTAAAAATATTAAACTAAAGCGAGAAAATCTGAAATAAAAGGGACCATGTATTCTTCAAAAAAGTAGGTTATGTTTTTGTTTATTTTGTTTTTTTTAAACTTTTTTTCTAGTTTTTTTACTTATTTTGAATTATTAGATGGGCCCACCAAGGGGGCGGGGGGGCTAGGGGCCCGGACCCCCCCCAAACCACATATTTTTTTAGAGATTTTCCATATATTTCATGAATAAACAGAAAAAATAGCATAAAGTACATCATAAGACCTCTGGGGCCCCCCAAATTTATCGGGCCCCCAAAGGTTTTTGAAGTTTTTTGACCAATGAATCAATGAACTATCAGCCCAAGGTAGCGGAAAGTAGTTCTATTCAAAGAGCTCACTTCAAGGCTCACTTAACAGAGACGAAATTGAAATAGACTAAACTTTTCTCATCAGATTCAGGTTTTCTATTAGGATCTTTTGTTGTACTTGACTAAACCTTTTGCTAAGTAATAGGCCTTCTAGAGCGTTAAACTGTGAAAAATATTTCACTATGATTTTTAGGTTTAGACAAAGTTTAATTGTTTTAACCCTCCAGTAGTGACATGAAAAAGAGACACAACTTATAGGTAGGTCAGTCCAACAGATCAATATGCACATATGACTTCCAACCGAGGTTGGTCAAGCAAACTTCTAATATGTTTATTTAAAAAAATATAAGTAAACATTATATAAAAAAAAACTTGCAAAATTAAAATACAGTTTTTCCTTGTCATTGGCCTCACACACCGTACATCACCATATGATTTTCCATGAACTATAATACATAGGGCTTAAGTAGGGTCAAACCTAAGGTTCATCAGCTCACAACAGTAAGTACTGTTCAAATTTTACAACAGTACAATATTCGCTGTTGTATTACTACTGTTACTATTACTTTTATTACTGTTTTTTTGTAACAATATTTGCTCAATTATGTATCTAAAAGTTTATGCAAATAAATAATACTCTACTCTACAATTGGGCGTAACAGCATATGACCCATTAGGAGTATTAGAACCCAAGTTTTTTTGAGAGAAATTGAAAAAAATATCTGAGAGAACTTATTTGTTTTTCTTGTGGTCATCAAAGTCAACAAAGATTACTTTTTTTTCCATCTATTATTAATGATGCCATGCCAAATATTTTTTTTGGTAATAAGTTCAGAACAGTACCGTAGAAATTTCACAACAGGACTTGTAGGAGGTCCAGTCAGATACTATACAAATTTTACGGTCTACAAGTTTTAGGTGTCAAAAAGCATGGAAATAAAGGAAAATTTGCACCAAAATAGTTTAAGATAAAAAGAGGTTTGAGTTAGGGAGATTGTCAAATTCACCAGTTTATTCTAAACTGTTTTGAGGTCTGTAAAATAAATATTTATTGAAGAAAAAGAAACTTATACAGGACTTCACTCGACAATATACAGGATGCTATGTTAGCTCCCGCTAAATTTCGCGGTTGTTTATATATATTTTTAAAAACACACAACTGTATGAAAGGCAAAGCGCATTCAGCGTATTTGGACATGCGCACCAACAACCGGAGAGATCATTGTCAATCGCCAAGAGAAAAAGGCGTGTTAATTTCGTTCTCCAACTATTTTAAATATCTACACCTGAAAGTGCTCGATTTTTGTGTACTGAAGCATAGAACTAGAAACTTCAACCCTTCAGCTACGTGGTGACATCATTAGAACCATTCGGGGGCCCCTGGGAACGAGGAGAACTTGATTGCAAAGGAGGTGAGTGCTTGTCTTTGATTACCGTTGTGTGGTTTCAACCATTTTACCTATGGACATTTTGATTATTTCGTAAAATCATATCAATATATTTATGTTTGCTCGCGATATCATTAATTAATAATATTTACAGTCCATTCATTGCCTTTAACGTTTTTCTATCCGTGGGCTAACATAAAAGTGTTCCTTTCGAGCCGAATTATTTTTAAATAATAAATCCATACGACGGTAGTAATAAATTATTTGCAATAAGACGGCGGCCTTGAATTTTTTCGCAGCATCGTCGTTGAAACGTCGACCGGAGAAAGTAGCCGGCGCAGTACGTGTTTTTGGTCCGCTGCCATGGTAACGGGTCTACTCCGCGTGGTGTAAACAAAACGAGTAGGAGTCAAAACAAAACAAAACAAAAGTTCAGTGGTGTATCATATCATTTCGATATTTAAAACAATTTTTATCAATTGGCGATAGATTAGTGCATATTTTCGACAATTCGTCATTTTTCTATTTCAGAAGCATTAATTTAGCGTTAATTGTATATTTACCGACAATTTCGTCATTTCAAAGGTAAAATCATGTCTGTCAAAAAAGCCGTACAAAAACGCAAGGGTTTTTTATCTGCGATCACCGAGTGTTATGTGTTGTCGCAGACTGCGGAAAAAGATGAAAGAGCGAGAAACGAGTTTCAAGTGAGGTATGCCGATTTGGATGAAACCTTCGATAAATGCATGCTGGCACATAATGACGTCATTATGTTGCTAGACGACTCGGACGATGAGGAATTTAAAACGCAGGATGCGATCCTTTCAGAAGTTCGTAAATATTTTTATGCGTGTAAGGGGGTTTACTCTAAAATATTTCCGGTTGAGGCCCCATCTTTTTCGGGATCATATGTTCGACAAAACGAATACGAAACTCCAAAACTCAAAGAGTTAGGTATTCCCATATTTCGAGGTGATAAAAAATTATGGCCAAGCTTTTTCGATCTTTTTAATAACATTATAGATCAAAATCAAAGTCTAAGTAACGTTCGAAAACTTCAATATTTATTTTCATATCTCGAGGATGAGCCTTTAAAATTGATATCAGGGATTAGCTTATCTGATCAAAATTATAAAATTGCTTACGACAAATTAGTCAATAGATATCAAAACAAGCGAGACCTCGCAAATGATGCTTTGAGCTCAATTATGAACTCCACCTTAAAAAACGAGTCAGCTAAAGAATTGCGTAATTTAATTGACACCTTTTCTGAATCCCTAGAAATTTTAAAATCACTTAGCTTTGACGTTGACAGTTGGGACTTTATTATTTTTTTCATTTTATTAGAAAAATTGGATATTCCAACGCGTTCAAATTTCGAAATGAGTCACGCCAATACTAATACCGAAATTCCCACTTTTCAGTCACTTTTTCAATTTCTAGAAAAAAGATGTAAAGTTTTGGAATCACTTCCTCAATCAACAGCACCCAAAAAGGTGCCTATCTATCAAAAATCAAATTCTATGCAGAATCAGTCTGGGCAAAAGCCTACCTATCAAAATTCAAATTCTATGCGAAATCAGTTTGGGCAAAAGCCTACCTATAAATCATCCAACTCGCCTTTTATAGGACTGGCTGGCACCTCAACTAATTCGAGTACGGGAATAAAATGTTTCCGATGTAATCAAGGTCACGTGCTTTCGAAATGTCAAACATTTCTTGATCTCTCACCTATCGATCGCCTATCTTTCGTCAAACAGAAAAAATTATGTCTAGCGTGTTTTCATCCCTTGCATAATGTAGATACGTGCAAATCAAAATATTCATGCAGGACTTGCAATAGTAAAAGGCACCACACTTTAACTCATATCTTAGAAACTAATCAAGAGTCTGGAAGCCAAGATACTAGTCCTGTCATTCACACACCACCTGTCAATAATCTTCATGTGTCATTAAATGCCTCAGGACCTTCAGGTACCTTTCTTTTATGCACCGCCATAATAGATGTTATGGACGGTTGCGGAAATTTTCAACCCGTAAGGGCACTGCTTGATTCTGGATCACAGACAGGATTCATCAGTGAAAAGTGTATTCAGCGTCTTAATCTTCCTAGGCGAAGTTACACCACTGAAATATTCGGATTAAATCAGATGTCTTCTTTTACTTCCAAAGGGCTCGTTCAATGTCACATTAAGCCACAAGGACAAGTCACTCCTTTACTTAATTTCGAAGCAATTGTTGTTCCACAACTATGTTCCAATATGCCTACATTCTCTTTGAACGATAATCAGTGGAAACACTTGGGAAACCTTAAACTTGCCGACCCATCTTATTTCAAATCTAGACCTGTGGACCTGGTTATTGGTTGCGAGCTATTCGCACAGATTTTCAAGGAGGGCAGGGTTCTTGGACAGGTAGGGCAGCCTTCAGCCCTTGAAACTATCTTTGGCTGGGTCGTCATGGGAAAGGTTGACGAAGTAGGTAGTCTTACGGAACGAACCAGTTGTTTTTTAACGAGTCATTCACCTCCTTTAGAGGTCATTCTCCCTAGGTTTTGGGAAATCGAACATTTGCCCAAAAAACAAATCTTATCAAAGGAAGAAAAACAAGCAGAATCAATTTTTACTGCTAGTGTATTACGGCAACCGAGCGGTAGATTCATGGTAGATCTTCCGTTTAAAGATAAAATAAACCCTGACCTAGGAAATACTTATCCGCAAGCTTATCGTAGATTTTTACTTCTAGAAAATAGATTAATCAAAAATCCTGATCTGTACACTGCCTATTCAAATTTCATGCAAGACTATATCGATTCTAATCATATGAGTTTGGTTTTATCTAGTCAACCAAAGGTCGACGTATCGTGTTTTTTAGCACATCATTGCGTTTTAAAGCCCGAAAGCTTGAGTACAAAATTAAGGGTGGTCTGGGATTGTTCAGCAGTCACCCCAAAAAATATTAGTCTCAATGACACATTGTTATCTGGACCGAAACTTCAAAAAGATATTGCTTCTTTACTCCTTACATTTCGTCTTAATCCTATTGCCTACATTGCTGATATCAAACAGATGTTCCGTCAAGTCCTTATCAATCCTTGTCACCGTCCTTATCAAAGGATATTGTGGAGGTTTTCTCCACAGGACCCACTTTCAGTGTGGGAACTTTCTACTGTCACTTTTGGCATGACATGCTCACCTTTTCTAGCCATGCGTACCTTAAATGAGCTGGCAGAGAGAGAAAAGGAACGTTTTCCTATGGCTAGTACTGTTCTAAAAACGTCAATCTATATCGACGATATCTTGGGAACTAGCCCTTCGCTTTCTGAAGCTCTCTCCCTTCAAACAGAACTCAATGATTTGTTGAAGTCGGGGGGATTTGAACTTAAAAAATGGGCAAGCAATTGTCCTGAGTTATTGGCAACATTGCCAGAGTCCGATCGTCAAATGCCTCTCTCTTTCGACAAGGAGGAACCCCACTTTATCAAAGTTTTAGGACTTCAATGGCATCCAAAAAACGACATTTTTTCTTATCAATGCCGAATGAAGGACAAACCCCCAACCAAACGTTCTATTTTATCTATCATAGGAACAATCTTCGACCCCTTAGGTTTTCTTTGTCCCTTGTTGCTACAAGCAAAATTTATTTTGCAACAGTTGTGGATATCGAAAGTAGGCTGGGACGAAGAACCAGATTCTTCTATCATCGACTCTTGGAACAAACTTCGTTCTGAATTCCCGCTTCTTTCCAATTTTCAATTACCCCGACAAATCAAACTGTCAAAAACCAATACCTGTCAAATCATCGGCTTCTGTGACGCTTCAATTCGAGGCTACGCAGGCGTCGTATATTTTCGTGTAGAAGAGGAAAACAATATATCTGTTGCTCTCATATCTGCAAAATCTAGGGTCGCGCCTATAAAGTCACAAACTTTGGCTAGGCTAGAACTCCTAGGCGCATTTCTTTTAAGCGAATTAATTGACTTCGTTTTATCTAGCTATGAAGGAAAAATAACTTTTACAAATATCGTTACTTTCTGCGATTCGCAAGTCGTATTGCACTGGCTTTCATCCCCTCCTAATCGCTGGCAAACCTTTGTTGGAAATCGCGTCAGTAGAATCCAAGAAATCATTCCCTCAAACTCGTGGCGCTACATTCCTTCTGCTTTGAATGCAGCCGATATTGCGTCACGAGGGGCCACCCCTTCACAGCTCATGTCACATGACATGTGGTGGAACGCACCGTCGTTTTTGTGGTCTCCCGAAAACGAATGGCCCGATTTTCATAAACCAAAAATGCCGATTGATTTCGGAGATATTAATCTGGAGGAAAAGCCAAAAGTCTGTTGCAATGCGATAATTGATGTCAACTTCTTAGATCAGCTTCTTATCAAATCTTCATCTATATCCAAAATTCAACGTATCATTTGTTATGTCCTTCGAATAGTTAACCTTTTTCAAAACCATTCCTATCAAAAACCCACTAAGCCGCCGGACCAAAAAGTTATTTTTGAGAATATTGTTTTTCCTACCACCGGTGAGATGCAAAGTGCGTTACACCTTCTTATCAAACGCGTTCAAGGTTCTTGTTTTTCTGAGCTTTTTTCTGCGTTACCTAAGGATAAACCAATACCGAAACCTTTGCGAAAACTTTCACCTTTTCTTGATGAGAATAATATCATTAGAGTCGGTGGCAGATTACAAAAATCTGACCTTTTGTCTTATTCTGCAAAACACCCCGTCTTACTTTCGAGTGACCATCGTTTAACTACACTTCTTATCGAGTCCGCTCATCGACAATATCTTCATCCTGGGTTTAAAACATTACATAATCTGCTTTTACAGCAATTTTGGATATTATCTGCCAGACGGGCAATTCAAAGAACCATATCCAAGTGCTTGCAATGTTTTAGAATCAACCCTAAACCCTATAGACCGCCCATAATGAGTTCACTTCCCGCTCATCGAATCAATCAGCTTAAACCTTTTTCGAGTGTAGCTATCGACTTTTGTGGACCTTTCTTTGTGATTCCTCATCGTTACCGTGGTTGTAGAGCTTTCAAATCGTATGTCTGTGTGTTTGTCTGTACGGCCACACATTGCGTGCATTTGGAATTAACCATGGATCTGTCCACCGAAGGGTTCGTAGGTGCATTCCATCGATTCATTTCTAGACGCGGAAGCGTGACGCAATGCTGGTCAGATCAAGGCAGTAATTTTATAGGGTTTCGTAACCAATTACTGGATTACGCAAGAAGTGCTGCCACCAGACTTTCTATTCGTTGGCATCTGGGACCTCCTCTCAGTCCACATTTCAATGGCCTGGCAGAAGCTGGCGTCAAAAGTTTTAAAACTCACTTTGTTCGAGTTGTCGGCGACCAGAAGTTGTCTATCATGGAGATGTTCACCCTTACCTGTCGCATAGAAGCCGTACTGAATAGTCGCCCTTTATCTCCTGCCTCTTCAGACCCACACGATCTTCAACCTCTTACCCCTGGGCATTTTTTGACACTTGAACCCCTTAATTCAGAAATTCCGGAGTCAGATTTGTCCGAGGTTCCCCTAAATCGGCTCTCGAGATGGCAACTAATCCAAAAACTACATAATGATTTTTGGAAACGGTATTCTATAGAGTATTTGCATACGCTACAACAGCGACACAAGTGGACTGATTTGTCCCCAAATATCAAATTAAATGATTTGGTTATCATAACAAGTGATCACCTTCAATCGCCTTTGAAATGGCCGGTCGGTCGGGTCATCGAAGTGCATCCCGGCGGGGACGGTCAGGTGCGTGTTGCGACGGTAAAAACGGTTACCGGTGTTTATAAGCGGCCAGTTGTAAAACTGTGCCTCTTGCCAAATTAAAAGTAATTTTAATTTTCTACCTTTTACCGGGTATTACAATAGGTTTTTTATTTTTAATTTTTTTTTTGAATTTTTTGTTTGTTTGTTTTGCCTTTTTTCGGGATTTCGTTATCTCTAAATAAACTTACGATACTTATCTATTTTCATTCATTTATATTTATCGGTCGATTCTTTTTCTTATATCTATATTTGTCCGGTTGAGATTCTAAATTTGTGTGTTTTGGAGGGCAGTTATGTTAGCTCCCGCTAAATTTCGCGGTTGTTTATATATATTTTTAAAAACACACAACTGTATGAAAGGCAAAGCGCATTCAGCGTATTTGGACATGCGCACCAACAACCGGAGAGATCATTGTCAATCGCCAAGAGAAAAAGGCGTGTTAATTTCGTTCTCCAACTATTTTAAATATCTACACCTGAAAGTGCTCGATTTTTGTGTACTGAAGCATAGAACTAGAAACTTCAACCCTTCAGCTACGTGGTGACATCATTAGAACCATTCGGGGGCCCCTGGGAACGAGGAGAACTTGATTGCAAAGGAGGTGAGTGCTTGTCTTTGATTACCGTTGTGTGGTTTCAACCATTTTACCTATGGACATTTTGATTATTTCGTAAAATCATATCAATATATTTATGTTTGCTCGCGATATCATTAATTAATAATATTTACAGTCCATTCATTGCCTTTAACGTTTTTCTATCCGTGGGCTAACAATGCTACACTACCAAAAGTTTATTTAAGAGTTCTGTAGGATGGTGTACAAATTTGGTTCAGCTCATTATTCACACTTTAACTTTATATTGTTTTCCTTTTCTTTCTTCTCTGGACCCTTTTTTCAACCATCATTTTTAAAATTTTTCAACCGTTTTGAAACAATAATCCGTTCAGGAGAGACCCAGTCATGATCATTGCTGTATTGTATTGCCTAGAATAGTAAAAAAATCATAGTGAAATATTTCTTACAGTTTAACACAATTCTATGTTACACTTCTGCAAAAGTCCACTCACACACAAAAAAAGATCCCAATAGAAAATGTTTTTTAAAAATTACATTTTTGTTAACATTGCGGCTTATGGGAAAACGCTTTGTTTGTCCTATGGCGACCATCTTGGATCGAAAAACAGCTGATCGTGACAGTTCGTTAGACAAGCTAATTATTTTTTATGTGGTTTAAAAATTTTAGGGTCGGAATGTAAAAATAAATTCTAAATGTCAAAATTTGATAGGTCGGTGGTTTTTTAAATTGAACACCCTATACACTAGATACGATGAATTTCTAAAGGAGAAATATCATAAAAAAGTGTTTTTGAGCGAAAAAACAAATCCGTTAGAAACTTCTTAATTTTTTTGTTCGCAAAATATTGTAGATATTTAGCACCCGAAGAACTCTACTCTTACCTAGCTTTCTTAAACTGACATTATTTTTGCAAAAATAAAAAGTTAAAAACAAAAAATACGGTTTTTTTTCATTTTTCTCGAACATTTTGAGGTTATGTAAGAAATTACATAAACAAAAGTTTTAGACATTTTTATGACCTATGACTGTGATGTATGTAACTTTTTCCGGAAATCACAATAATACGATTCCTTGCCACGCTTTACCCCCAAAACTAGTCCACAACGCCCCTGTTTACGCATTTATTTTTTTAACTTTGTTTTTCGCCGTTCTACAATCTTAACCCTCATATGCACCGTAGGCACTTAAGCGCGATTATGGGTTTAATCGCGATTAAGTCCTTGTTTGTCACATAAAAAACAACAAAGAGGGAGAATGGATTAGCTAAGCCTTGTTACGGTGCATTTGAGGGTTAATGCTTCAGTTCCTGTTAATAATTTTTTTCTCTCAAAGTGCAATTTGACTGGCCTAAAATGACAATCTTCTTGAAGTATGAAGTTCACAAAATACCACCGGGCGACCACCGATAATTAAAACTAGAGAGAGAAAGGTTACACTACTTATATTTTCTCACTCTAAAAAAACTCTTAAAATTTTTGCCTCAGTGTCCCGTAATGTATAGCCGTGGCTGTTCCATTTACTTCGTATATAATTCATTGGGTATGGATAGGTTCGGTTCGGATTCACATCCTCTAGGATCCCGGGTAGGAAGTCAGGAAAGTTTTTTTTTTTTAATTATTGGTTCAGTTTGCTTTGGTTCGGTTCGGTTAGGTTAGGTTTATGAAACTTTCTATTTTCATGTGGTTAGATTCATTCAATTGAAAATCACCCTGTTCATCTATTCTAAAACATGAGGTAAATAATATTGGTAGATCTGCGCATGCGGAAGTCAGGAAGCCAAAGTGGACTTGGTAGGGCTAGTGTCTTGTGATTTTCATCAAGTCCTGGGGTACGTTCAGATAGCACGTCGGATGTAGTCGGGCGCGCTCAATTCCGTTCAGATTACATACTGGGTGAAAGTTACTCTCGTTCATATTGGCCGAACATAACGTCGGGCGAATCGCCTTTTACACCCTTCTCTATGAGGTGGGTGACAAACGCTCGACCTGCGCAGTAGGTATGTAAACCAACCCCCCCAATTTTTTTATTTTTTGTTTTATATTTTCCAAAACATATTACATAAAAGTGGCATTTTCCATAAATAAATAATCAAATTTTATTTTTTCTTGAAGACAAAATACACTTGTTTGACTTTTGACCGGTGAGTTCTAAGTTTCTTTAGAAAGGTTAAGTCCCATTTATAAACTCGAGACCATTCAACATGGTTAACTCTGACAAGACAATTTGTTATGGTTGGGTTTGTTTTATATCCCGTATAGAAAACATTAAAATGTTACCTATTAGCTCACACTACTACTATACTATAGTAGTGTGAGCTATGGTGATCCTAATTTTTTCGAGAAAAAAAAATTGCTCTGATTTTAAAAAATGTTATATATCTTTGCGTTTCAGATGATTTTGAAACTTTTTCGTCGCGCCGTGTGTCTGTCTGTCTGTAACGAGCAACGCGCATAACTCATAAACCGCTTGCCCGATTTGAATGAAATTTGGTACCTGGCTGGGTTTTCGGTCGAGATGGTCCCATTTAAAAATGAACAAAATTCACCGAACGCAAGTCAAATAAAAGGTAATTAAGTCTGGAGTTAAACAACCTACATTTTAGTTTTTTTTAAAATGATGATGGTAGATTTCAAAAATTAGAGTTTAAGTCAAAACACGCACACTATAACTATAGTACCTAGCTTAGGTGCCCATAGATTGACAGAGTATTTTTCTTTTGGGGATTTTTGCTGGGGTATGCATGATGGTTTACCCATAGTAACATAGCACAATGGATAAAGTTAATGCCTTGTTTGAAAGCTCCATTTTACCATAATCAGCTGGCAGAAAAAAAAAACGAAAATACCAAAATTAACCCTAAAATTCCATTTTTTGTTATGTTGCTGTGTAAATCGACCCTGAAAACTGTATTGGTTACAGGTTTCACATCGCTCCATGCAATGAAGACAATTGCCTTCGGAATAACCCTTGGCAGTGAGAGTTATTTTTAGAGTATCAAGCAGTTTTTCAAGCAGAATCCTCTTGCAGCGGCACTCATTTTAGGAAAACACTCTTTCAGATGCAAATGGATCCTTTACAGAATTTCATTTTGACTCTTTAGTTTCTACTTAGGAGAATGTAGAGAATGGTTTTTATTTGGACAAATTGTTATAGGAATATATATAATATTATACCTAGATATTACTTTGTGCTTTCAAATTAAAATAAAAGACATTTAAACTATGTATATTTGTATTCGTTATTTAATAGTAGATAATGTAACTATATAAAGAGGTTTGATATAATGTAATTGGTGAGGTCAGGCCTTCTGTAGAAAATAAAATATACCGAAGGACCACTCGAGATAGCTCGAGAAAAACGTGTGGGAGTTAAGAGGGACTGTATCTTTCCACAGGGCTCCGACAGGGAAAAAAGAGCCTAAAACTTATTTACTAAAAATAGCGTAGCAATGAAAAATTATCAAGAAACGACTTACCCTTAGATGTCTTTTGTAGCTACTTGGCTGGCCAGCCCGATTATACGCGAAGTACCAGACTCTCCATTGTTCTATAGTTCAAAATGTTCCAAACACTAATATCTAATAAACTAAAGCGTAAAATTAATAGTTTCCACAATTTTAATATAAAATAATAGCGGTGCGATGACTTTAGTTGCACGTGGCGCGTGGTTGAGTTGTTCTCGCAGACCCTCGGCGTTTTCGTCTGCTAGGCCGAATTTAGCCGCTTATCTCAAATCCTTCATTGCTGGAAGAAGCGCGCGAAGTTTAAATTTAAAATATGGAAAGATATAGCGTAAAGTAAATCAAAATAATATTCTAAAAACGCTTGTAAGCGTAGAAAATATAATCCAAAAATATTTAAAACTAAGAGAGATAGCTTCTCTAATTTTAAGTGAAAATTAGAGAATATAATTATTTACAAAAATAAAAACAAGTTGGGAAACTTGTTCATTCGGCCCACCAAAATGAGCATCATTTTTCGGTAGGTGAATCTGAATCAATTGGAAGGGGGCAAAGCTTGACTAAAGGTCGTTTAAAGATACCGGACGCGGTACGAACATTTGCCACCCTAGCGTGCCCATCAGGCCCTTTAAAAATTTCAATAATGCGACCTACCCGCCATTGAAGGGGCGGTGATAACTCGTCTTTGATAAGAACGAGGGTACCTATTTTTGGCTCTGCGCATGGTTCCAACCATTTATTTCGTACTTGAAGGGTATGTAAAAATTCTTGGCTCCAACGACGCCAAAAATCGGCTTGTATTCGTTGGACCAAGTTCCATCGCGATAACCGATTCTCAGGTTTACTTGAAAAATCTTCATCAGGAACAGAAACTAAAGGTCCATGTGTTAAAAAATGTCCCGGTGTTAAAACCTGTAGATCGTTACAGTCGGTAGATTGCGGGGTCAAGGGGCGAGAATTTAAAATCGCCTCAATTTGACAAAGAACCGTGTACAACTCCTCATAACTTAGAATTTGCGAGCCAATGGTACGAATTAAGTGAGTTTTTACTGATTTTATCCCTGACTCCCAAAGACCGCCGAAGTGGGGAGCTGATGGAGGGATAAAATTCCAGGCGATAGCTTGTTGCGTGCAAGCATGTCTTGCAAGATCAAGCAATTCTTTGCTTGATTTAACGAAATTTGTGCCATTATCTGAAAAAAGAGTTTTTATGTACCCTCTTCGGGCAACAAAGCGACGTAGCGCAGCTAAAAAAGCGTCCGAAGTTAGATCTGACACTAACTCGAGATGTAAAGCTTTAGTATTTAGACAAATAAAAAGGCAGATATATGCTTTTTGTGTTTTTACACCTCTGTGTTTACTGAGAGTGATAGGTATAGCACCACTAAAATCTACTCCACTAAAAGTAAAAGGCTTTTGTGGAATCAAGCGGTAGGACGGAATTTGTCCCATGATTTGCTCATAAGAATGCGGTTTGACGCGAAAGCAACGAACACATTTGGATAAAACCGTTTTAATTAAGCGTTTGGCAGATAAAATCCAAAAAATTTGACTAATGAGATATTGGACTGTTTGCACTCCGACATGCAAATATTTTTTGTGCATATATTCAATAAAAATATAAGAAAGTCTACTTTCCTTGGGTAAAAGAAGAGGATGTTTTTGTCCGTAAGAAATAGTCATGGCTTGTGGAATGCGTCCTCCAACTCTTATAAGACCATCCTGGTCTAAAAAGGGATTCAATTTTTGTATGGGTTTTATGCATTTTTTCTGGTTTTGAAGGTTAAGAATTACTTCAGAAAAGTATTTTTGTTGTTCGTGCTTAGCCAAACATTTTAAAGCGTTAAAGAGATCGATATAATCTATATTTGTCTTTTTTCTGACGTCTGCGGATAGTCTACAATTATTTATGAATCGCAAACTGCGGGCTAAAAGTAGTTGAATAGCGTAAAAATCGGATTTATTATTTAAAAGCGAATCTAAAAAATTTTCAGTTATTCGGTCACAAGAAATCAGAGCAACATTTTTTCGTTCCTCAGTCTCTAAACTGTCATTTATTTTGACTTGCGGGATTTTTGTTGGCCATTTATCGAAAGATTCTTGTAAAAAACTAGGGGCGGCCCACCATAGGGGATGATTTAAAAGCTCACTCGGCGAGCAGCCGCGGCTGGCTACATCGGCACTATTGAGAAAGGTGGGGGTATATAACCAACATTCTGGATTAATATTATCTTGGATAAGACTAACACGATTTACGACAAAAGTTTTCCATTTACTTGGATGGGATTTTATCCAGTGTAAAACAACCATTGCGTCCGAAAAAGCGTAAATATTATTTATTGTGAACCTTTTTATGAATATATCATATGTGTATTTTAAGACCTCAGATAAAAGAGTAGCGGCTAGAAGTTCTATTCTCGGAATACTAACAAATTTTTTAAGTGGAGCGATGCGACTTTTCGCAAGAACAAAATATATGTGATATTTAGCGTTTCGTAAGACACGTAAGTATATTACGCATGCGTACCCTCGTTCACTCGCATCACAAAAACCACAGAGATCGATGGATTCGGCGTTGGTGATGTCAATGTGGCGGGGTAAACTAAATTTTTCTAAAACTTGAAATTCAGATTGATAGAGTGTCCACTGACGAACTATTTCTAAAGTAGGCGTGGCGTCCCAGGAAATACCAAGTAACCAAATTTGTTGAATCAAATATTTTAAAGTGAATGTTACTGGGGTAAGATACCCATGGGGGTCATAGCAGCGTGCTAAAAAAGAGAGAAGCGTCCTTTTAGTACAGCTTTGCTGATTAGGTAATATGTTAAATCGAAACTCGTCGTAGGAAGGATGCCAGCATAGGCCTAAGACCTTAGTGACGTCATCCGAATCGAGAGATAAAACTGCGGGGTTGACTAAGGAGGGATCTAAATGAGAGATCACTTCTGAGCGATTGCTAGACCATTTGTGTAATTTCAAGCCAGCGTTTCCTAATAACTCGGTAAGCTCATGCTGCAAATTTAACGCCTCTTGAACCGTTTTACATGAAGTAGTGACGTCATCAATATAGGTATCGTTAAGTATAACTTGAGCAGCGTGAGGGTAGTTATCATATTCGGACTCCGCTAAGTGCTGAAGGGTGCGTAAAGCGAGATATGGTGAACAGTTCACTCCGTAAGTGACAGTTCGTAGTTTAAAAACGGAAACTTTTTCATTCGGGTTAAACCGCCAAAATATTTTTTGGTATTTTTGATGATCAGGGTTGATATTTATACCACGATACATTTTTTGAATATCGCAGGTGAGCGTCACAGGGTTAAGGCGAAAATGTAATAATATTTGAATAATATCTTTTTGTAGTTTTGGACCCGATAATATTACTTGATTAAGCGAAATATGCGTAAAAGGGTCAGTAATACTCGCATTAAAAACTACCCTTGTCTTAGTAGTGATAGCTTCATTTTTAACAACAGCGAAATGTGGAATAAAATAGCTGTCTGAATCGTCTTCTTTTTCTGAGTCATAGTCCATATGACCCAATTCCAAATATTCATTCATAAATTTAGAATATTCACAATACAAGTTTTTATCGCGAAGCAGTTTTTTTTCTAAAGATAAGAAACGATTTAGCGCGACTTGTTTTATTCCAGGAAACTGCGGTGGATTGTCAAATGTGCGAAAGGGAAGGGAGACAGTATACCGGCCGTCTTGATTACGCGACACGCTCTGTTTAAAATAATTTTCACACATTTCATCCTCTGGTTTCAAATGAGTTTTTTGGGGGACGCAGTCGGTTTCCCAAAATTTTGAAATTAATTGCGAAAGCGAGTCATTTTCATTTTGACAAAAAAGAGCATTAATTGGCGGGGTAGAAATTAAGGGTTGATTTATTTGTCCCATCAAAATATAGCCGAAAATAGTTCCCATAGCAAAGGGATGATTTGGATCATCGCTAGCGATTTTTTCACCCTGTATAATTAGTGGAAATAGATCCATACCAATTAGTAAATTTATAGGCGAAGGGTTGTAAAAAGTGGGATCTGCTAAGGGTAAATTTTTTATAAAATGCCAATTTTCTGTATTTATTTTTACTGACGGTAAATCAGTACAAACCTTTTGCAAAATAATCGCTTGCGTAGACACAAAAATATCTGGTTTTTGAAAATTACAAATTTTAATAAAAATCGATCCTAGATCAGAAGTAAGAGAGTTGCCTCCAACCCCCTGTATATTTGAACATAAGGGTTGTCTGGGAAGGCCCAATTGTTGCGCTAATTTTTGAGAACAGAAAGTGTTTTGCGAACCGCTGTCTAAAACGGCTCTAACTGTTTGAAAGTTACCGCGGACATCTTGAATTTTTACTAGGATAGTTGACAATAAAACTTGCGATTGCGCAGAAATAAAACCACAATGCGTGGGGTTAGAACCCGAAGGAGTTGCGATTGGTACTTGTGAATTAGAAGACGTCGAAGTAAAATTGTTATTATTTTGAGTAGAGTAATTTTGAAGCGGACACCCAGTAGCCGGGGATCTAAAACTTTGCTGACTGGCCAAGTAACCACGTGGTGAACTATTTGGAGATGCGTTGGGAGACATATTAGAGAGATTTTGTGAGAAATTCACGTTAGCATCAAAATGGGATCTATTTTGATTTTGAGAATTAGCGTAATTATAATTTCGCTCAAAATGAATTAATGAGTGGTGTCTTTGATTACCAGGGCAATAGCGACATGAGCGTAGACTTTGACAAGAATTTGTTAAATGTATTGAGCTTAAACAATTTAAACATAGTTTTTTATTTTTAGCGTAAGAATAGCGTTCGTAGGGAGATTTACCTTTAAATGCGTTACATAAATATATTGAATGTGTGTTAGAATCACAAAAAGCGCATCTATCTTTAGAATGAGTATTTTCCGTACCAAGGAGCGTTTTTGTATAATAAGGCGAGGCGTTATTTTTATAAAACTGTTTATTATTTTTAAATCTATTTTTAGATTGGAGCGAATAAAGCGAATTACATTGAGTTTCAAGGAAATGATAAATTTCTTGATATTTGGGCATTTCATTAGACCTAGAATTAGCTAGTTCAAAGCGCGAAAGTAGTACCTCAGGCAATTTATCTAGTAAAATGTTGGCGAGCGGAAAACACCATTGATCAGTGTCGTAATTTAGAGTTTTTAAAGCCTCAATGTTTTCTGAAAAAACATCAAGCAGCGTGCGCAGCGTTTCTGGATTGTCGTCTTTGAGAGCGGGAAAATTATACACGGAGCGCCAATAAGTTTGAGCCGATAAGCGGGGGTTATGATAGCGTTTTAGAAGCGTATTGTAAGCGATTATATAATTAGCGTCGGTTATTTGTAAGTGTTTAACTACGTTTAAAGGCGGTCCTTTTAGGTAGGACAGTAACAAATTAAATTTAGCGTTTGTAGGAATACTAGGATTATTGTGTACAGAACTATTGTACATATCTAGAAAGGTTGGAAACTTAGTGATGTCGCCATGAAATTCGACAATGCGCAGTCTTGGCATTAAAGACGCCATAAAGCGGTCTGGATCAGAAGAATTTGAAATTTGCGTTAAGTTTTGAGGTTGAGGAGCTTCAATTTTCACCTCAAATAGTTGTTTTTGAATTCTTTTAATATCATAGAAGCTGTCGTCAAACTCAGTAAGGCGTTCATTTTCTTCTTCCAGTCTCTCCGGACTTGCCGAATAAGCCTCTATTATTTGATTTTGATAAATAAAAAATGTTTCTTTCATTTCATCAAGGTCGATAAGTCGAACCTGTAAACACGGTTTTTTTGTATCATCCGTTAGGCAAGCATTAGCTAAGTTATGAAGAGTATTAATGCGATTATGTTGCACATTACGGAGTGCTTCTAACTTCTTAAGTTGCGTACTCATTGTAATGTTTTTAAAAAACTCCGTTAAAACAGGTGAACGATTAGTTTCCGAAATTTTTAATATTTAAAAATTAAAAGCGTTTAAAAAGAAAAGAGAATAGGCGATAAAAAATGTAAACAAGTCTCATTTACCTCTTAATATCTTTGTGTTGGAAACTTTTCCTACGTGCAGTCGACGCCAAGCCAAACAGAGGTAGGAAATGCGCGAAAACAATGCGCGTTCGGTACTTTTTTACTTGTTATTTTTACGGCGAGCACAGCCAAAAGAGCAAGGTCATGCGTATTTATTAAAAATTTTATATTTAACAAAATGCGATTTAGACTTTAATTTTTCCCGGGGTCCTGTTATCGGGCTCGAACCTGGACCAAATGGTGAGGTCAGGCCTTCTGTAGAAAATAAAATATACCGAAGGACCACTCGAGATAGCTCGAGAAAAACGTGTGGGAGTTAAGAGGGACTGTATCTTTCCACAGGGCTCCGACAGGGAAAAAAGAGCCTAAAACTTATTTACTAAAAATAGCGTAGCAATGAAAAATTATCAAGAAACGACTTACCCTTAGATGTCTTTTGTAGCTACTTGGCTGGCCAGCCCGATTATACGCGAAGTACCAGACTCTCCATTGTTCTATAGTTCAAAATGTTCCAAACACTAATATCTAATAAACTAAAGCGTAAAATTAATAGTTTCCACAATTTTAATATAAAATAATAGCGGTGCGGTGACTTTAGTTGCACGTGGCGCGTGGTTGAGTTGTTCTCGCAGACCCTCGGCGTTTTCGTCTGCTAGGCCGAATTTAGCCGCTTATCTCAAATCCTTCATTGCTGGAAGAAGCGCGCGAAGTTTAAATTTAAAATATGGAAAGATATAGCGTAAAGTAAATCAAAATAATATTCTAAAAACGCTTGTAAGCGTAGAAAATGTAATCCAAAAATATTTAAAACTAAGAGAGATAGCTTCTCTAATTTTAAGTGAAAATTAGAGAATATAATTATTTACAAAAATAAAAACAAGTTGGGAAACTTGTTCAGTAATTCAAGATCTCTCAACGCCCCAGCAAACACTTTGAGAATTTGTCTTCTTTCGCATTCTCACTGTCATACGCTATTATATTATATTGTACATGTATGTACATATAACTAATAATTTTCAAATTTATTTATGTCCTTTGAAAGTGTTGAGCAGAGGAACTTAAAACCTGTATTGCTTGTACAACAAAGAAAACAAATTTGCAGAAAACACAACTTTAAAATCTAAAACAAAACTTTATTTGTGTATAATAAAACTCTGGCAGCCACCAAAAGTCGGGTACTCCAAAAGACTCTCTATTTCCATTTTTCAAAACAAAAAAGACACTTATTTGTGTTTATGTTAACTCTACTAAATAAACGGTAACAAATTTTTAAATCTAATCAAATTTATCAATCATTTTAAAAAAATATATATTTTAAGGTTATGTTTATAACACCCATACCGTTCACAAAGGCAAGACGTCCGGCGACTTACCCATAACGTCATTCGCTCGGCAAGATGTCTCGCCCGACGTTTGAATATGAACGTACCCCTGTTATTTCAGAAGTCAGAACCGGATCTCTAAAATATTTTCGAGAAGTATTTCCTTTATTGGTTGTTCCTTTGCCCTGTTTGACTACATTAACTAATAATCCTGTCCTAGTTCTGAACTTTTGTTGAATTTTCAGTTTTTTTTCATTACGAAGTCGTTTTCGCTCCTCTCTCCCAATATTATAATCTATAATCTTTGCTCTGTCCTTCCAGACCAAAAAATTTTTTTTTTCATATTTCAATCAAAATTTGACAATATGCCAAACTTGTCGAAATGATAAGAGGTAAATACCGAGGTTGCCTGTTAATTTTTTTAAACTGTCAAACACGACAGTTTATTAAAACGTCGAAGTATGACAACCGGCATTCAGAATTTACCCTGTGATTTTTCCTATCAAAAAACGCGATACGCAGAAATATTTCAGTTAGTAAGTAGTTATAACTAAAAACTTTTTTGGTTTTTAGTTATAACAAAAATTTCGGTTTTGAGACATATAAAAAAAAACTAATTTATCATGTAATTTACTTGAAAGTGTGCTAATTGGCTAGCTAGGAGAAAGGTAACAGATCCGTCACGGATCCATTAATTTTGATTTAATCCAGTATCATTGCTCATATATCCCGCTTACTGTTGTACAAGGGTATTCATTAAAAATTTAAGCCCCCACTATCTCGTTTGTTAATGACCTTAAGACATTCGGATAAAACTATCAACGGTCTTTTTTAAATTGAATGGATGTGGGCGGTTACACAACATACTTGTTTTTATCTAGTTAGCTTGTTACAGTGGCGTATATAGGAAAAAGTTTCGGGGAGGGCCCGAGACAGTTTCGGGGGGGGGGGCGAGACCTCATAAGGCCGTATTTTATGCTATTTTATGTTTGTATTCATGAAATATGTGGAAAATAACAAAAAAAACTAGGCTTCGGGGGGGGGGGGGGGACATATATACGCCACTGGCTTGTTATGTATTCTAAATCTTAAAAGGCTTTTTTAAAAATTTTGGTATAATATTGCATTACACAATGTGAACTTTTTTTTATTCCTGGGAATTTTGCCCACCTGCCGTCGCTGAAGGGCCTGCTTTTTTAAAAATTAATTGTATATACCAAGGTTTAAACAGGAAAAGTTTTGTGTTCTGACAAAGATGCATGTTATCAATGCATTTTAATATACAACAACTCCAAACTAGAAAATAAGTTCCATCACTGTCTTAATTGTATCATACTATATACACTTGTCCCACTCTAAATTAAATCAGTACCATACACTACTAGTTCCACTCTATTCAAGGTTGCCTTTTGCTTTAAACTTAAAGAATTTTAATTTGTTTTAATATTTCGGAATAATGAAAATCCAGAATAGTGACAACAATGCGGACTAATTTTGCCGCCGATAATATAACCTGTCTGATAAACAAAAGAAAAGAAAATATAAATAATTAGCAGATTAATGTTGGGTTTCGTTTTTAATTTTGTGCCGTTTGTTTTGAATTCTTCTTTTTTGTTGTTCCAATGTACGATCTAGTCTGAAGGGTGAGTACGGAATTTTAAATATTTTAACAGTCCTTTTTAATTTTGTTTTAAATTTTAACATAGGTTTATAATGTGTACATTGTTGTTATTTTCTACATGGTATTATGGCTTGCTACAGGTTTTATTTGTTATTATTGTTTTTATATGTATAGCTGATTGATCTCTTTGTGCGTATTTTATTGAGCCACCCATCAGTTACTATAGTGACAAAATTTTTTGAACCTTTGTATAAAAAATTTTATATATGTATATTAAAAAAAAAAGAAGAAAAATAAACCATAATTATTTCTTTATATAAATAAATAAAAAAATCAGTTACATATACATTAAAAAAGAAAAAATATTTAGGAAAAAAATAATATATTGTCAATAAGGTCATTTTAAATGTTATTTATTGGGAAAAGAATAATAATTTTTAATTGGTGATGTATTAATGTGCCGCATTTTGTATTATCTTACTAATGAGTTTAGTCTGATGAAGACAGAAACCATTGTCGAAACGTTACCGATGGATTAAAACGTATATTTACCAGAACAGCAGTGTCCTTATTCCCACTAAATTTACCTATAGTAGATACAATATTATTGACATTTGTTTTTTTTTGTTACATAGAAGGCTTTAAACCTTTCACAGAAGAGGATTTTGACTTTATGTTTTTAAAGTTCGATGGATGTTACCCCTAAAGAATGACTTAAAGAGAGTGGTTTCTAAAACTGTTCACAAGATTATACGAAAAGTGAATTTGCAGCGAAACGATGCATCCTAGAGAAAAACGTAAAGAATAATTTTTTGTAGTATTTTTTTTTTAATTTCGCTTTTTTTTGATAATTGTCATATCTTCTGTTTACAATTTTTAGGAAAAAAATTGATTTTGGAGCGAAAACATGGAATTTTTTCAAAATTGTATATTTTAGCTGGCTTGTACAGCTTACCATCAAAGCTAGGATGTTAAGTGATACATCAAAAGAAGCGAAATTAAAATTACTATAAAAAAATAATTTTACCGTTTTTCACTAAGATGCATCGTTTCGCTGCAAATTTACTTTTTCTATAATATTTTGAACAGTTTCAGAAACGACCCTCTTTAAGGCAGTCTTTAGGGGTACCATCCAAAGAACTTTAAAAAAAGCTAGTCAATATTCCCTTGTGTGAACTGTTTAAAGCCTTCTATGTAACAAAAAAGAAACAGATGTCAATAATATTGTAGCTACAATAAAATGAGCATGGGTAATATTTTAACTAGTTTGCGAGTGGAAATACTAATAATCATGGTATATCTCAAAAACTACGTAATTTGTTAAAAAATGTATTATAATAAAATTTGTTTTCCTTTCAAAAAGGAGTAAAACAAGCTTTAAAAAATTAAAATCGGATGACTGGGTAGGGAGATACGCTTAAACAAAAAATCTTTTAATTTGGCGGCCATTTTCAAAGATGGCGGCCAAACGACCATGAGTTCGACCACATGACCAAACTTTTTTTATACACCTATGGGTCCTTAACAATGCCCCGCAGTCAAACTGAGCGCACATATTAGGTCACACGTGACAGGAGCCAGCGCCTAGACTAACTAGAAAAATGGCAAAAAATTGATAAAATTTCGAAAAGAGGATTAGCTAGGATTTATATGAATATCGCTCTGAGGTCAGGAAAGAGTCCATGTTCAAAATGTGCTATTAGTTTTTGGAACAACTATGGGGTTGTGCTAAAGAGAGTAACATTTTAGTTGTACAGAGATTTCAAAATAAAGTATTAAGAAACATTGTGAATGCACCTTGGTACTTTCGAAATAGTGACCTTCATCGAGATCTAAAAATCGAAACTGTAGCAGAGACTATAAAAAAGTACGCAAAAAGCCATGAAGATAGACTCCATCGGCATGTGAATGTGGAAGCAATTCAGCTTCTAGACAATACTATGCTAGTTCGAAGACTAAAAAGAGTGAAGCCGTTTGAGCTAGTAAACTAAGTGAATTACACATAAAACAAAATAATGCTATAAACACAACACAATTGTGAGTTACAGACTAAACAAAGCGGGGAGAACTGTTGAGTGAACCCTAAGTTTAAATCTGACTTTTCTAGTAAATTAAGTTAAAACAAAATTGCTAATTAGTCTTACTGACTAGATTGTAATAAAAAAACACAGTGTGTTTGACAAATAAAAAAAAAAGTTTTTGGAACCATTTTTATGTAACCATACTTCGTTCAGACACACTGTGTAATATTTTTAATGCGTTTTCACTGGATGCAACTTTGCATCACCATAAAAAGAAGTATATATCTTTGATATTATTTTACCATTTCGTTTATTTTGCATTATTCTTTAAACTTAAGAAAACAACAAAATTTAAATTAGATGCCTGCAAGTTTGAGCTCAGTTGAAATCGCTCCTAGCCGCTTGTCGAGCTTGATTTTCTAAAAATACATGGCGATGGTTTTTATAAAATAGTAGCTACCTTGTCGAATTTAAAGATTCATTCATAACTTTAACATTTTTGATTTTAGAAGTCAAAGAACAATTTTTTTAAAATTTAATTTTCTCTCTATCAATATTGGATATAACACGTGAACACCTAAAGCTTTAATGGTTTATTGTTTTCACCATCATTGTCAGCGGAAAACTTACAACTTTATTTAGCTGCTATTAGTTGCATTCCATCAGGACATTCGATAGTCATAAAACCATCCGAAAAATCCAATTTGCGTTCCAGGTTGATTTTTTATTTATTATTTTTTTCCCTCGGAGTAGTTGTTTCTGTTGGTTTCACACAACTTATGTTCTACACGGAGCTATCGCCTTCATTCACTTGAGGATGGCCCAAAAGGCCGAAACCGGTCGTGGATTGGCATGGATCACTTGTTCCTGATTATCAGGACGTGTTCCAAACGGGGATCATTCGTATCCTTGTGATCGACGTTGGAGAGATTGAAAACCAAACAGTTTTATCAAGTTCTCAACGACAGCATTAAACCATCAGTATAATTCAATGCCGGTAGGGGCATTTTCCCTCGGAGTAGTTGTTTCTGTTGGTTTCACACAACTTATTCTCTACACGGAGCTATCACCTACATTCACCTGAGGCTGGCCCAAAAGGCCAAAACTGGTCGTGAATTGGCATGGATCACTTGTTCCTGATTGTCAGGAGGTGTTCCAGGCGGGGATCATTCGTATCCTTGTGATCGACGTTGGAGAGATTGAAAACCAAACAGTTTTATCAAGTTCTCAACGAAAGCATCAAACCATCAGTATAATTCAATGCCGGTAGGGGTATTTCCCTCGGAGTAGTTGTTTCTGTTGGTTTCACACAACTTATGCTCTACGCGGAGCTATCGCCTACATTTACCTGAGGATGGCCCAAAAGGCCGAAACCGGTCGTGGATTGGCATGGATCACTTGTTCCTGATTGTCAGGACTGTTCCAGAAGGAGATCATTCGTATCCTTGTGATCGACGTTGGTGAGAGTGAAAACCAAACAGTTTTAACAAGTTCCCAATGAAAGCATCAAACCATCAGTATAATTCAATGCCGGTAGGGGTATTTTCCCTCGGAGTAGTTGTTTCTGTTGGTTTCACACAACTTATGCTCTACACGGAGCTATCGCCTAAATGCCGAAACTGGTCGTGGATTAACATGGATCACTTATTCCTGATTGTCAGGACTTGTTCCAGAAGGTGATCATTCGTATCCTTGTGATCGACGTTGGAGAGAGTGAAAATCAAACAGTTTTAACAAGTTCCCCACGAAAGCATCAAACCATCGGTATAATTCATTGCCGGTAGGGGTATTTTCCCTCGGAGTAGTTGTTTCTGTTGGTTTCACACAACTTATGCTCTACACGGAGCTATCGCCTTTATTCACCTGAGGATGGCCCAAAAGGCCGAAACCGATCGTCGATTGGCATGGATCACTTGATCCTGATTGTCAGGACTGTTCCAGAAAGAGATCATTCGTATCCTTGTGATCGACGTTGGAGAGAGTGAAAACCAAACAGTTTTAACAAGTTCCCAATAAAAGCATCAAACCATCAGTATAATTCAATGCCGGTAGGGGTATTTTCCCTCGGAGTAGTTGTTTCTGTGGGTTTCACACAATTTATGCTCTACACGGAGCTATCGCCTAAATGCCGAAACTGGTCGTGGATTGGCATGGATCACTTATTCCTGATTGTCAGGACTTGTTCCAGAAGGGGATCATTCGTATCCTTGTGATCGACGTTGGAGAGAGTGAAAATCAAACAGTTTTAACAAGTTTCCCACGAAAGCATCAAACCATCGGTATAATTCATTGCCGATAGGGGTATTTTCCCTCGGAGTAGTTGTTTCTGTTGGTTTTACACAAGTTATTCTCTACACGGAGCTATCGCCTTTATTCACCTGAGGATGGCCCAAAAGGCCGAAACCGATCGTCGATTGGCATGGATAACTTGTTCCTGATTGTCAGGACGTGTTCCAGACGGGGATCATTCCTATCCCTGTGATCGACGTTGGAGAGAGTGAAAACCAAACAGTTTTAATAAACATTTTATTGATAAGAATTGATGTTATTGAGTGTCCATAACGTCAATTCTTATTAATAAAATGTTTATGGTTTTCAAAATTTCTATAGCTTAACAGGTTTAGGAGCTAGGGATAGTTTTTTCACCAGTTTTTCAAAATGTTGTGCTAATTTAGTTTAGTAATGTCCCCTGAAGATGTAAGTTTCTGCTTACGAAACATGTCGGGACTAATTGTGCAAAACAAATTAAAAATTAGTGGAGGAAGACAATATCCTGTTTGATAGCTATTCAACGAGTCCACCAATATGGACTATTTCCTAAAATTAAAAAAATATATTTCATTATCAATTACCCTATCTTCCCCTACGTGAAATAAATAGGTTTCGCCAGAGACTGCTGAATCTTCTTCCATCTGTCCCTAGTTCCGCTCAACACACTGTCCCTAGGGACCGCGCGCTCAATACTGCGGTGACCTGTGCAGCCAGCGCCACCAAATGGCGCGGAATTTAATAGAAGCTCGCTAAAAGACAATCGCGCACGTTCTTCGTACGTCAAAATTCTTATATTAGATAGTTTAAGTTGTGCTACGTATTTTTACGTAAAACTGCACGTTAAGCGCTCTACGTTTTGTTCCAAATTTGAGTTTAAGTTGAATGTTTTTACGTTACCATAACAAGTCTACTAATAGCAGAGAATATGGAATTCGGCACTGTTTTTTTTGGTGTTACAATTTTGTTTTTTGTCTTTTCAACTACAGTAGGAATATATTTGCAAAGAATCGTTTGTACTGGAAGCGGAAATTATCGTCTAGGCCTTATTTTTGGATCGGTCAATCAACCAATTCTATTCTTTGGTAACGTTAAGGTGCCCGCAGACTGCCGTAAGCTAACGTAAATACGTAAGCTCCTAACGTGACCTTGACGACGGTGTGAAGAAGTGCGCTTGCGTAACTGTCAAATCTCATGCTTACGTAAAAATACGTAGCACAACTTAAACTATCTATTAACCGTCCGTGAAGTTGCGGCATTCCACGGAAGCTGCTAACGACATGTGACGTTCAAATGTCATCAGTGTCAAGTTGCGTTAGTCGTCGGCCGTTTTTAGCACAACCAAAAAACTAACTACTGCTCGAAACTTTTCTGTTCTGTCAAAATTATATATCACATCGTACAGTGCTCAGAATAGGGGCCCAGAAACCATGATATGATCAAATGATGCGTGAAGAATTGTGTGATTTACTGATCTTGGTAGAGATGATCACATCTTTCCTAAAAGTAAACAATTAAAGGCTGGTTAAATATGCAAAGACCAAAACTATTTCTGCAATTTTTGCATAATCCGATTTAGGTATTAAAAAGGTATTTTAAGAACGAGAGCACGATGATAAATAGTAAACAGAATATTTTCATTCCCCGTGGTTGGTTTCAACGATCAAAGGTTTATAATGCTATTTAGAAGTAAAGGTAATTAAAATTATAATTTGTTGCTGAATGAATTTAAGATTTCATGAATTTAACTTTAAATATTTTAAATATAAAAAAAATAATTATAAGGTTAATAGTGATTTACTTATACAATTTTTTATCGAAAGAGTGTTGATTGGAAGTAGGGTTACCAGACGTCCGGATTAATCCGGACATGTCCGGATTTTTACTACGTCCGGGTGGGTCCGGGCGGATTTTTCGTAAACGTCCGGATTTTAAAGTAACCGCCTTTATAAACATCAAATAATGCAAAATAAACTAGTTTCAAAAAATGTAATTAAACAATAATCGTCGATAAATTTAGCAGTGTGAATTCATCTTTAAGCGGGGTCTTCACATAACGTTTTACCTTACGTCTTGCCTGTTCAGTCAAAACGCATCAAGTAATACTTTGTGTGTAGACGGAAAAACGGACGTTTTACTTGAACTGATTTAAGACGGAAGACCGCCTATAGAACTGACCGGATCACGCATTGTTTTTCAATAAAACCATCGTTTTGTATCAAAAACTGATCTAAAAACGTACGTTAAACTATCAAGTGTCTACGCTAGTCTTTTAACTGTCTTGCTTGACCCTTTCGACTGACAGGCAAGACGTAAGGTAAAACGTTATGTGAAGACCCCGCTTAAAGTAGTATTATTAATTTCGCCTTGTTGAAGTTTAGACTTCTGCCGTCTGGTCTTAAGGACACACAATTTTTTTGATGAAGTTTGTTATCTAAAAAAGTATATATCAGACAATTTTACTTCTGATGACCACAATCTGCCTACCCACGAAAAATGGGCAAATTATTTTAATGCAAGTATTTCTACCCAGTGGACCAAAGAAAGAAATAGGCTGCTTTTATCTTCTGTAAAAGGAATACTCATGACTTCATACAATTTAAGAAATATGAGCTGCTCAGAATTTTACGATGTTGTATTTCTGCCTAAAAATTCAACGCTGTTGAATAAAATACAAAGCAGTGAAAAGTACCTATAAAATAGTAGGTATATTTTGTTATTTATTAGTTATTGTTTCAATAAAAAAAAAGGAGATGTTTGTGTGTGGCATCGAAAAAATTTTGACGTCCGGATTTTGTCGGGATTTTCTTGACGGCTGGTCCTGGTTAGAGACGTTTTCATCTGGTAACCCTAATTGGAAGACAAAAGGTTGTTTGAAGGATTTAAATTTTTTTTGTTTGTGTTTAAAGTCATTTTTGTCCTTAAATATATTTGAATATATGGAAATGACGAAACATATGTAACCAGGTAGTTAATATAGTATTTTTTTTTAACTCGGACCAGTGACTTTGTGTCTTTTTTCTTCGTATTTAAAAGGTTGTTTCGTTTGATTTGATCAAAGTATATCATAACAAAAACATTTCATGTAAAAAAAGCCAAGTACGCGAAAGTGTTATTCTGTAAAAAGAATTGAGATAAAAGTTCTCCAATACAAATTTCAAAATAAAAGGTTTTTACTAGTTTGGAAATGTTTTTTTAAACTTTGCTATTCCAGCCAAACTTTTTTATGTTCAATTTAGCACTGTGCATTTGCAAACTGATAAGATTCTTTCATTTTGAAATTTTGGCTTTACTTTTATCTCTTTTCTTTTTACGGAATACCACTTTCGCGTACTTGGCTTTTTTTACATGAAATGTTCTTGTTATTATTTCACTCTTTTTTTCAATGATTTGGATAATATTTAAGTTTTAAGGTAGTAAAATATGCGGAATACTGTTCAAAACTGGAAGAAAATATTAACAGATAGCCTAACAAAAAAATTTTGACGGATATAAAACAAGCAGGCTTCAGAAGGGGTTTCAGTACAGTTAGCCACCTATTAACCATGAAAATCCTAATAGAGCGAGCCAACGAATACATCATTCCACTTTATAAACAACAAGTAAAATTAAAGAAAGAAAAATAAGAAAACGTTTTTGCTTCGGCCGGGACTCGAACCCGGGATTTCTTGCTCTGTACGCAAACATTCTAAACATTGAACTACCGAAGCCACACATAAATTTTCGGAAAACTTTCATCTATGCAGGCTGCGGTTTCTCAATAGAAGAACGAGAGACTCTCAGGGTATTAACTCAACCAAGTCATCAAACTGATTTCTATAATTCTTTCTTCCCACTGTCAAAGGTGTGAAAACTCAAAAGTTAGACGTAAACTATCAACGTCTGAAAACATGAGATCACCTTTTCGTGTGTTAAAATTTCTGATCGCAATCCAAATTGCAAATAATGCAAGGACCTAAAACTATAAACAACAAGTGAAACAAACAAAAGAAAGAAAAATAAAAAAAAAAATTTGTGTAAACGTTGTAACGAAAAAACGATTTTTTTTTCTAAAACTTTGACACCCTGTATCTTTGTTAGGAAACGTTTTTTAAAAAGTTTTCTTATGAAACTCTACTTTTTGTTTGACGTTTTATCACTTATTAAAATGAATGTACTTTAACCTGGACCACTCTGTATAATTGAGAAAAACACTTACAGTAGTACTTCCTCCAAGAAGCGCCAAATGCCCTTTCGAGATTGTAATACAAAATAAAGTTAAGAACGTTTAATGATCAATGACGGATTCAGGTTTTGTGAGAATATATGACACGAAAACTAATAGAAGAGTACAATAAGTGGGGACTAGAGGTTAATATCAATAAGACAGAGTATATGTGTATTGGTGGAACGAAACAGGATCTAATCTTAAATACTGGGCAGCGAATTCAGTCCTGTAATGAGTATAAATACTTAGGTCTAAAAATTACAGCTGACGAAACACTAGGCAAAGCTATAAAAGATAGAAACGTACAAGGAAGAAAAGCAGTAACTTTATTAAATGGAATAATTTGGGACCAAAGTATATCAAAACATAACAAAAAGCTTATATATAACACCATTGTAAAAAGTATTATTACATACGGCTCAGAAGTATGGCCTATCAAAGATATAACAGAAAAAATGGTTTCCGCTACGGAGATGGACTATTGGAAAAGATCAGCAGGGAAATCAAAAAGAGAAAGAGTTACAAATCAAAGAATAAGAGAAATTATGACAGTGGGTGAACGTACTTTAGTGGATGATATAAGAACAAAACAACTGGTGTGGTACGGACACATGTACATACAAAGAATGGATGATGGAAGATTACCTAAACAAATATTACAATGGAAACCAACTGGCCGAAGAAAACGAGAAAGGCCGAGGAAAAGCTGGAGAGAAGGAATAGACAGTGAAATAAGAATAAGACGCCTAGATGATGAATTATGGGCAAACAGAAACGAGTGGAGATTGGGTACCGGAAGACGTAGAACGTTGTGAAACCGATAAATATAACTATATATATATATATATATATATATATATATATATATATATATATATATATATATATATATATATATATATATATATTTCTATTTTTTATTTAAAAATACATATATATAAGAACGTTTAATACTTGACCGCACGCGAGTAGGTAAAATGTATTATTTGATCATCTCCTTCTAAATGACCCGCCTCTTAAAATTGCCGTTTTTATACTTTACAAGGGATACGCTAGAAACGGCATACTTTAAAATACACTCAAAGCAAGCATGCACGCTTATGCATACATGCACGCACATAAACTACAAACATTTTATCAAAAGCCCAGAGGCCATGCCTTTGATAATTATTATTTACGCCCAAGCACAAGCTTTCTTGGGCTTCGAGTTCCTATAGAGTTAGCCCTTGAGTATTACAAGTAATAGGTTTGAGTTATTCGGGTAGTTATAACAGTACGGTTTTAATTTTGACGATTTGATCAGTTTAATTAATATTTATCATAACAAAAACGTTTCATGTAAAAAAAATCCAAAGCCAAGTTCTCCAATACAAATTTCAAAATGAAAGGTTCTTACTAGTTTGGAAATGTTTCTTTAAAGTTTGCTATAGCCAAGTTTAGAAAAACATTTCCAAACTAGTAAGAACCTTGCATTAACAAAACAAACGATTGCAATTTGTAAAAAAAAGAGTTTTTTTTTTATTTGTCAAACACACTGTGTTTATTGTATTACAATCTAGTCAGTAAGGCTAATTAGCAATTTTGTTTTAACTTAATTTACTAGAAAAGTCAGATTTAAACTTAGGGTTCACTCAACAGTTCTCTCCGCTTTGTTTAGTCTGTAACTCACAATTGTGTTGTGTTTATAGCATTATTTTGTTTTATGTGTAATTCACTTAGTTTACTAGCTCAAACGGCTTCACTCTTTTTAGTCTTCGAATTAGCATAGTATTGTCTAGAAGCTGAATTGCTTCCACATTCACATGCCGATGGAGTCTATCTTTATGGCTTTTTGCGTACTTTTTTATAATCTCTGCTACAGTTTCGATTTTTAGATCTCGATGAAGGTCATTATTTCGAACGTACCAAGGTGCATTCACAATGTTTCTTAATACTTTATTTTGAAATCTCTGTACAACTAGAATGTTACTCTCTTTAGCACAACCCCATAGTTGAATAACATATATCCATACTGGTTTCAGTATTTGTCTATAAAGCAGTAACTTATTATGAATTGTTAAATTGGACTTAAATTGGAAAAAAAGTGAGTGCAAGAATTATCTTGTTAATGTTCTTGCACGAATGTAATTTATTTAAATAATTTTTAAATAATAAGAAAAACAACAGACAAGTTATTTGTTTGGTATATAATACCTAAAAGTTTAAAAACCCTGCAGTGCAATTACCGCTGGAATATTTTCTACTCTGCCATTAGCGCTGCTTTTCGAAAAGATCGCTTCTGATATCGGACTCTTAACACATTTTTGTGTCAAACACACCATATTTTTGTAATACAATCTAGTCAATAAGACTAATTAGCAATTTTGTTTTAACTTAGTTTACTAGAAATGTTAGATTTAAACTAAAGGTTCACTCAACAGTTCTCCCCGCTTTGGTTCATCTCTAACTCAGAATAGTGTGGTGTTTATAGCATTATTTGTTTTATATATTTCATTTATATCGCTAGCTTAAATGGCTTCACTCTTTTTAGTATTCGATCTATCAGAGTACTAGCTAGAAGCTGAATTGCTTTCACATTCACATGACGATGAAATCAAGCTTCATAGCTTTTTGCGTACTTTTTTATAGTCTGATACAATCTCGATTTTTAGGTCCTGATGAAGATCACTATTTCGAATGTACCAAGGTGTATTCACAATGTTTCTTAATTCTTTATTTTAAAATCTATGTAAAACTAGAATGTTACTCTCTTTATTAAAACCTCATAGTTAAATAAAATATGTCCAAACTGGTTGGATTGGATGTTCTCAAGTTCCTATTTTTTTTAACATATGCTTTCCAATGCAGTTTAGTATCAAGTTTCGTACCAAGATATTTTGCCTGATTAAAATATGGTACAGGAATGTTGTTTATTGTGATTTCTTTGTCATTTACATTTTTATTTCTAAAAAGTACATAAACTGGTTTGGTTTTATTTAGTTTTATTCGCCACTTTGTGCTCCAACTTTGGACTTTGGTGACAACACCTTAAACTTTTTCTATTGATTCTTCATTAGACCATCAATAAACCAGTATCATCGGTGAATGTTGCTAAGTAAAAATTTTCTTGCTTTGGAATATCGCAAGTGAACATTAAGTATACATAAGGGCCTAGTGCGCTATCGTGGGGTACCCCTGCTTGAATTTATCTTAAATTTGAGTACAATTTTGCCTATTTTACTCTCAAATGTCTATCAGGTATGTATAATTCCAAAATATCAAAATAACGTTTGGAAAAAAAAATTTATGTCACACTTTGCCAAATGCCTGTGCTGCAACTAAAAAGACTGCAGGAGAAACGTTTCCCTGTTGTAGTGCTTTTTCTATTATATTAGTAGTTCTGGCTACTTGGTCTACTGTGGAGTGCTTGTTTCGAAAAGCAAATTGAAAAGATGGAATAATTTCTTGTCTTTCTATGATTGGTTTTATTCTTTTAAGTAATAATTTTTGATAGAGCTTGGATATAATTGGCAGCAAAGATATTGACCTGTAAGATGACGGTTTTAGAATCTTGATAACTTCTGCAAGTTTCCAGAGCTTAGGTACATACCTAAGCCTAAAGGACACAATAATTAGGTTGCACAGTTTTAGGTTAGCTTTTCTGGGGAGTTGTTTTATGACTTCCCCGTAATAAGACCAAAGTCTGGGGCTTACTATTTTTGATTTCCGTTATTATTTCTTTTGGTGATGTAAGCTTAATATTGTCTTTGATTTGATAAGGTTCATTTAAATAAAAGTTTTCATCTGATCAGCTACTATTTTTTGTGGGTCACATGAGAAGTGTAGCCTATTCGCTATTTCTCTAATTGGCTTTATTTGTTTGTTTTTGTATGAGTCCCATTGATGCTTTATTTCATTTAGCATTGTAGTAACCAGCCGATAGCTATCTGCGTCTTGTACATATATTTTAATATTTTCGTTATTTAAAACTTTTATTTTATTTAATTCCTTGTCTAAACGTTACCTTTTCATAAATATCGTTAAAATTATTTACGCCATATACCATAATCGGTGGGGGTAAATTTGACCTAACATTTTTTGTTTCATTGGAGGGCTCTTCAGTGCCCGTGTTTTTTTGTGGAGGTCAGAATGAAGTATCCATTGGACATTTTTTTCAACGTTTTCCTTATTTTCTGATCCACTCAATTTCTCTTGCTAGATCGTCCTCATCAGTATTGTAGTCTATGTTAGACTCTTCTTTTTAAGTGACTTTTATCTCTAAATCTGCAAACTTTTTTTGTATATTTTACAACTATCTACGGAGATAATACACTTGTACACTAAATGAAGTTTTTTCGTTTTGGGATCTTTTCTATTCGCTATATAAAACTCTTTATTTTGTGTTCTAGCATGGCTATCTTGAAACAATTTGGTATTATTATTATTTCTTAATTTTGTTTGGCTTTCTCGTTAATTTTTAAAATAAGCTTCACATGGTTTTGTGATAAACATTGTTATAGACATTTAACACATTTTGGCACGCAGTTAATTATATAAACTTTAACCTCGTTAGGACTTTTATGTAGGTGCGCCCCAATAAAACTGTACTGAACTGCGATCGAACAAATACTGACTCTTAATACATTAGGGAAATATTTATGAAACGCGTTTGAAGAACAAGTAAAATTAGACTTATAAGTTTGTAAAAAATTATCCCAGTAATTTGTTAATAAGAAATGTGAGGTTTATCTAGCGAACAAAAAACCGTGTTCGGACCCTTATTTTGTTTAAGTTGACATTTTTTCTCTGTTAATGTTAATAAAATTGTAACAAAACGGGATTTGAATATAAATGGTATTTTTGCCATTTATAAATTTTTAAAGATTTTTAATTAAATATTGTTTTGACATCAACAAGCATTAATTATATGCAAGACTAGGTTAAGATTAAGTAAAATTTATGGCAACTCCGGCGACTTGTTTTTAGGCATATTTTCAGGTTCGCTGTATTTTAATAAAAGTTGTATTCGGCTAATGTGTCCTTTGAGCCACTAACATCAAAATAATTCATATTTTGTAACTGGAAACAAATTTGGTAAACTATTTTCAACTTTTAAGAAACACACTGTAAGATTTAAACTTTACCGATTTTCCGACTCCACGCATCTTTGAATTGCGGTGGTATTTTGTCTCTTTGTCTTTCTCGCCAATGCGAGAGAGCTTAAGTTTTAGACCACGGCAACCAAGAATGTCTGTAGAGCAGAGTGGTGGAAGAAATCCGTTAAAGAAAGCTTAGATTTAGACCAATCAGCTAGCGGCAAGCTGAGAATGTCTAGAGAGCAGGGTACTGAAACTTTTAAGTCGGAAGGAAGCGCACTCTTTAGTTACGCTTCGCTTGTTTCGTTACGCTTCCGTTCAGACTTCTTAAGGGGGGTTTTATTTCAACTGGGGAAATTTATCAATTATTTTAACATTGTATAAAACTGTTAACTTTACTATTCATAATTATTTTAGTCTTTTCTTTTGGAGTTTATTAATTTTAAAACTTTTAATTATTACTGTTTTCAGTGTTTTGAAATAATGTTTTTATCTGTTTTATGGTTTTTTTAACATCAAAATACAAACCATTAGTTGCCCTAAAATCGGCATTTTTCTTCAACAATATATCCCAAACCTAAACAGTAATATTAAGTAAATTAAGCAGTTGATTGAATAGTTTCACTCATTCAATCAACGTTTAAGTACAACAAACATATAAAAAAAAGGTTTCTAAAACCTAAAAGTTTAAGAAGTGTAAATATTTGAATACAAAAGTTTAATAGTACAAAATTCAATTAATAAATATAAGAAGTGAAAGTGTGAAGCTACAAGAAGAAAGTTGAAAAGGTATGTATGATTATCCTACATTAGTTATACATTTGAAAAAAACGTTTATAGCATACTTTTCCTCCAAGAACCGTCAAATTCCCTTTCGAGATCTTGTAAATTTAATAACATATAGTAACATTTAATCTTTTTATAATTTATATAAATTGTAGCCTAAGTTGGTAGCTTACAACATTTAAGCCTTGGCCACTTGAGGTGACAGTACCACTGTCACACACAGGCCCCTGTTACAAAATGATGATTTATAAATTCAAGAAACTTGAAATTTTTTACTCTAAATTTTCTGCAGTATATTGGGCATCCGTTAAGTCTACAATCACCGAGTTTTTGAGAAAATTACACGTTCTTAAAAAAAAAGTTCGAATGCGTCGATTCTTATTCTAAAACACGACACGATTAAAAAAAAAGGTACCTATGTTTTTTAGTATAAGAAAGTTTTCAGACTTTTTTCTTAAGAACTTGTAATTTTCTCAAAAACTCGGTGATTCCAGAATTTTCGGACGCCCAGTATACTTTGATAACAACGTGGAATGTCCGCTGTAATTTTTAAATATCCGGTTAATTAATTTATTCGATACCCATTGACTGGGCTGATAAATAATAATGCAAGAGCGAAATGTGGGGCTCCCTGGTGGTCCAGAAAGGAGAGTTGTCTGGAATTTAACGGTGGTAGGTGTGGACTGTAAAATTAAGGGAATAAGGTCATAGGCTAAGCTGGTACAAGGGATTCTGAAATGGTCTAGTTTACCTTCTAGGTTAGTGTAGCAATAAACAAATGTATGTAAGGTAAAAATAATGCATTTTCACTTACCATTTTTATACAGGAAGTGGAACTCATGGGAGGACGCGCTGTTAAAACGTATTTTTTGCACCCCACATTCATGTGGTAGGAGAGTCGCTAACACGCGTGTATTCTGGTTCGAAGACGAAACGGTTCTCTCATGCTGCAGCAGGTATCGCTACTGCGTTCGTTCTCCCACATGTCGCCCAGTGGCGTCGTTAATCCATAGGCGTAGGAGAAAAGGGATAAGTAGGAGGGAATGAGATTACGAAGGTCCATATTAAAGGAACTAGGAACCTTAGTAATTCAAAATGCATTTTATGTAAAGTAAATTAATTATAGCAAATTGTAATATTTGCCTTTAAAACCGCGGGAGTTTCAAATGCAAATAACCCAGTAATTTTAAGTACTTAATTAGTTAATTAATACTAAATAAACAAAAAATAGAAAATGCTCTAGTGAATCACCAAATAGCCTAATTCGAACTAATTTGGTAAATTATAGTAAAAAGAACATATTTACAAAAAGGAAGGCGGGACGAACCATTTCCCACCCCCCTGAGAATGCCCAGGGGCATTTCAGAGAGTTTAATTTGTAGGCAGGGCGCATAGTTTTACCAAAGGCCGTTTGTAGGTACCTTTAGTAGTCTTTACAATAGCAACCCGTGGAACATTATCAGAACCTTTAATAAGGTCTTCAATGCGGCCTAGGGGCCAATCCAATGGAGTGGAATTTTCATCTTTGATCAGTACCATAGTACCAATATCAATGGAAGCAAGAGGTTGGTGCCATTTGGCTCGCTGTTGCAAAGTGTGCAAATATTCGCGATGCCAGCGAATCCAAAAATCGCGGTGCATTCTTTGCAACAGTTGCCACCTGGACAGCCTGTTTAACGCAATATCGCAGTAGTTTGGATCGGGTATTGTACCTGGAGGCCTCAAATTTAAAAAATTATTAGGAGTCAAGACCGCCAGATCAGTAGGATCGGTGCTTAAGGCACATAAAGGACGTGAGTTCATTATGGCTTCAACTTGGGTTAAAACCGTATTTAATTCCTCATAGGTGAGTATTTGATTTCCAACTACCCTGTGAAGATGAGTCTTTAAAGATTTAATGTTTGATTCCCAAATGCCTCCCATGTGGGGAGCAGCAGGTGGGTTAAAAGACCAAACTATACCTTCCCCCTTCACGCAATCAGAAAAAATTTGTCGCAAGTATTTTTCAGAGGCCACGAAGTTGGTCCCGCAGTCTGAAGAGATCTTTGAGCATAGTCCTCTTCTAGCTATGAAGCGGCGCAGAGCAGCCAGAAAGGCTTCTGATGTCATATCAGAGACTAACTCTAAATGCACGGCTTTAACAGCGCAACAGATAAATAAACAGACATATGCTTTCATGGTTTTTGCACCTCTGGTCCGACCAAGAGTAATCGTGAACGGACCACAAAAATCTATACCTACATTTTCGAACACCTTTGCTTCGGAAACTCTAAATTTCGGTAGGTTACCCATAGGGGGTTGAAGGGAGTTAGGTTTAGTTTTCCAGCAAGTATGGCAAGAACTTAAAACTTTTCTCACTACCTTTTTAGCAGACAATACCCAGAAGTTTTGCATTAGTAAAAAAGTTGTGGTCTGTATACCACAATGAAGATTGCTGCGATGCAAATCTAAAATCAGTAATTCAGTGAATTTTGCACTAGAAGGCAAAAGAATTGGAAATTTTTTATCGTATGATAAATTTGAATGGCATAAACGGCCTCCAACACGAAGCAAATCGTAGCTTTCATTATGCAAAAATGGACATAATTTTTGAAAAGCTTTTGGAAGCTGTTTCTTATCTTTTAGTAATTCAATTTCTTTTTGGAAAGAAAAAGATTGTACGCATTTCGAAATAAAAAGTAAGCCTTTGTAGTAATCCTGATTTGTAAGGTAATCAGTAGCAAAATTGTATGAGGGATTTTTAAACTTTTGTAACCCTCGCAAAAAGTAAGCAACTATTCTCTTAATTTTAAAAAGAGAACTGTATTTTTCAAACAAGTTGTTTACATAATATTCAACTGTTTGTTCGCAAGTAAAAACGTTAAAAATATTTTTTCGCTGTTCTTCCAAAACTGCATTCCCATCGTAAGTAACTGTCATAAAATCCCAAGTATTTGTAGGTTGGTTTAGAAAAGAAGGCCCTTCTAACCAAAAATAAAATCTTTGTAAATCAGAGGGATACATTTCCCTAGTACCGCAGTCAGCAGGATTTTGTTCAGTAGGAACATAATGCCAAAACTCAGGGCTAATTCTTCCTTGTATATAGGCAGTTCTATTCGAAACAAATGTTTTAAATTTGTGAGGAGATCCCTGAATCCAAGATAAGGTCACTGTGCTATCAGTAAAAGCAAGAATTTTATCAAATTTAATTTTTTCCGAGAACGTTTCTAGTAAAAAATCCATTAATTTAGCCAACAAAACAGCTCCTAAAAGCTCTAGTCTTGGTAAAGTTAGTTTACGACGCAACGGTGCGACTCTAGATTTACTACAAACAAAAAAAACTTTAATGTTTCCATCAGAATAAAAAATTCGAATATAAGCAACAGCACAATAGGCCCGTTCTGAACTATCGCAAAATCCTACTAGCTGGATTTGACTAGCATTAGGCAAAATTATTTGACGAGGAATTTTAACAGAATGCAAAAACTTTAATTCATTTTTAAATTTTTCCCATTTAAAAACACTTTCCGGACTGACAGGGTCGTCCCAGTTTAAGTCTTCTGCCCAGCAGTATTGAACAATTAATTTTAAAATTAAAACTATTGGCGCCAAAAAAGACAGAGGGTCGTAAATGCGGGCCAAATTACTTAAAATTGTTCTTTTAGTGCATGTTTGGAGAGAACAGTCGAAAGTATAAAAAAATTCATCAGTATGAGGGTTCCAATTTAAACCGAGAATTTTCAAAGTTGAATTTTCAGCATCTAAATCGAGAGAAAGAGCCTTCATCGAAATGTGTGACTCAGGAAGATCGGATAGTAACTCGGGACAATTGCTCGCCCATTTACGCAATTCGAATCCACCTCGGCTAAGTAGCTCGATTAATTGATTTTTCATCTCAGTGGCCTTAAAAAAGTCATCACTTCCCGAAATCACATCATCGACAAAAACTGCCTCCTCAATGATTTTTGAGGCAAGAGGAAGGTCCTCATGCTCTCTAGCAAGTTGCAGCAAAGTTCTGATAGCCAAAAAGGGGCTACAAGAGACCCCGAATAAAACTCTATTTATTTCGAAGTCTTGAATAGGCTGGTTAGGATCAAACCTCCAAACTATTCTTTGAAAATTAGTTTGACTAGGGTCAACTAAAATCATCCTGTACATTTGACGGATGTCGCAACAAAAGCAAAATTTATGCAAACGATAAAGTAATAAAATTTTTTGTAAGTCCCTTTGTAAAGGGGGCCCAGTATAAACAGCGTTGTTGAGCGAGATTTTGTCAGGGGCGTGCATGCTCGCATCAAAAACCACCCTCAGGGGGGTGCTAGTAGAATCTTTTTTAAACACCGCATGGTGTGCAATATAAAAATGATTTGAAATTTCGGTCGGCAAAGGTGCAGAAACCGGTTGCATATGATTATTATCTAAATAATCTTGTAAAACAGAGCTGTAGGCAGCATAAAAATCAGGGTTTTGTAGCAATTTCTTCTCAAGGGAGAAAAAACGACGTACGGCAATGGATCGAGTGTCGCCAAAATCTGGAGCAGTAACTTTAAATGGTAAAGATACAATATATCTCCCCTCCTCATTTTTTGAGGTAGTTTTCAAAAAATAATTTTCGCAAAACTCATCTTCGGGGTCAATGGCCTTGACATTAGGTATGTCATCTATTTGCCAAAATCGTTGTAGATTTTTATCTAAATTGACAAAAGAATCGTTCATTGACGTAGTAAAAAATGTTTTAATTTGATTTGTAGTTGAAGGTGAAAGTGAAAGATTGCCCATTATTCCCCAACCAAAAATAGTATTAATGCAGACGGGGTTGTTGGGTCCCGTAGACAAACGACCATCTAGCAAAATGTAAGGGTACACATCGCCGCCCAACAATAAATCAATTTTATCGCTTTTATTAAAGCCTGGGTCAGCTAGTTCTAAGTTGGCGAGAAAAGGAAAACTTTTAATCGAAAATGAGGAATGAGGTAAATCACTACAAATTTTATCGAGTATTATCGCATCAAAATTAAAAACAAAATTATTATCACGCAAAGAGGATATATTGCAATTAATTCCAGATTTTGCCGAAGTTGTCATTCGATCTAAGCTTTGTAGAGTCATGGCGATATTAAATTTAGGAAGGCCCAAACTATCAGCACATGACTTAGATATAAATGAAGATTGAGCACCAGAGTCACAGATGGCGCGCACTGTGTGCCAATTTTGAAAAACATCCTGTATTTGTATTAAAGCGGTACAGAGAAGTACTTCGCGATCATTTAAAGACATACCAGTAACAATGGTGTTAGTGGTTCTATTAAATTCGGTAGCCACGGGGCTCCTCGGGGGTTGCACTGCAGAAGTAGAGGGGCTACTCGCAGAAATAGGTGTAGAATTAATAGGAAAAAAATGTAAGAGACTGTGATGAAATTGGCCACAATGTAAACATCTTTTTTCTGATTTGCATTGCTGGGGTAAATTATGCTTTGAGGCCAAACAGTTGACACACGCTTTATGTTGTTTAACAATCTCAAAACGTTGCTGGGGAGTTTTCGCCAAAAAATTAGGACATCTGTATATTATATGATCGCCACTTTTACAGAGAAAACAAAAATTTCGAGGGTTTGGAGTATTATTTAAGCCACTTTGGCCATTTGGAGACTGGGAGGCATTTTTGGAGGCTCTCTGAGTATTAGCAAACAAAGCAGATCGATTTTGAAACTTTGCTTGATTTTTCTGACTTGAAATTGACAAATCTTTATTTTTTAAGTAATCTTGAGTTTGTTGTATTTGTTCCAACGCAATGCAATGGCTAGAAACAAAAGCACGAATTTTATCATAAGAGGGGATCTCATTGGAGCAATAATTTTGCTCAAATGCCTTGCGCGTGGTTGGGTCCAACCTATCCAAGAGCATTTGTGCCATAATATAATCCCAAAACTCCGTTTTAAAACCCATGACTTTTAAAGCACTTAAGTTTTTCGAAAAACAATCAAGCAAATTCCTCAAATTCGTAGCATTCTCTTTAGTAAGAGGAGAGAAGCCTTCAATTGCCTTCCAGTGAAGGTAAGCTTGTAATCGTTTATTTGTATACCTATCCACCAAGGTGTGGTAGGCATTTAAATAATTTTCAGCAAGGATAGGAATGTCAGAAATGACTTCCAGGGCAGGGCCCTTTAAATTAGAAAAAAGCAAATTGAATTTTTCAAAGTTTCCCAGCGACCTATTATTGTGCACGGTAGCATTAAAGGCTTGCAAAAAGGTTGGAAACTCCTTAAATTCCCCTTGAAAAAGAGGTATTTTTATCCTAGGCAGTAAACCATGCTGGTCTGTGGAGGCACAGGGACTGCCCATGGGATTTATCGTACTGCTCAAAAGCCCTCCCTCTTCAAAGGGTAGTTCGAAAAGTTCGTAAAATATAGTGGAAATCTCGTCACAGCGTTTGCAAAAGTCCATAGACACTTTGTTTTCTACTACTAAGCGATCCTCATCAGAGGCTACCAACGTCAACAAAGTATTATGATGCTTTTCAAAATCTTTTTTGATTTTTGACAATGTGCGAAATTTGACTTTAAAGCCGCTGTGATAGGCAGGGTCATTTTTTGCGAGGGTCGCGGATTCAATGATCAAATTTAGCTGTGAAATCGCACTATAGCGCAAGGCTTTAGCCTTTAAAATTTTATCCGAACTAGACATGATTTAAAAAAAAATCCAAAAAATAATTGACAAAAATTAGGTAAACTGAAAAAAAAATCAAAATTTGGACACCCTGTATAAATATTAATGTCCTACGTTTAATTACAATAATCAAACTATAAGCGCACAAAAGTAAAGAAAATACCCGATGCAAACTAATGATAACAAAAAAACTTGTGTATAAGTTTTTTTATCTTCGCCTCGCGAATTCAAATAAGTAGGTACCTACTATGTATTAAATTTAAAAATAAATACCTACAAATCAAAAGCATTTAATTTGGTAAAACTATTTATCTGCCTTTACACGAAAACAAATTCTCAAGTTAAGAATTAAATTTCCTTCAAAATTTATTATGCACGCAAAAAATGGATACAATCATAGCCATTTGCAGACAGATATTATAATAGTAAATTAGAAATAGATATATTCATAGCAATTTTTACGCCAAAACGAATATAGTAAAGCATCCGCAATCGGATATAGTCATAGCAATTTGCAATAAGCAAAAATGAATATGGCAATTTGGAGATTTTTTTCGAGCAAATTGGATATAATTATAGCAATCCACAAATGTGAAGGCACAACGGCTAAAATAATATCACTTTGCAGACACTATTTTAAACTATTTCCAGTGACAAACAAAAAAACACCCAAATTCTATACGGTTTTTTTTTTTACAAAAAAGAAACGAAAAAACTTGATTTATTCGAAACAAAAAAAAGCATAGTAGTTTACAGATTTTCTCTGTGTTTGGTTTTTCGCATGAAAAGGCTAAATTTATTGTTAAAAATATTTAATTTTTACACAAAAAAAATCGCAAAATGTATTTTAGAAACCTAGGGGTTTTCTAAAGTAGGCATGTAAGAAAAACAAGGGTTTTTCTTGCATTTGGTTTTACACAAAAAAAATCGCAAAATGTATTTTAGAAACCTAGGGGTTTTCTAAAGTAGGCATGTAAGAAAAACAAGGGTTTTTCTTGCATTTGTTTTTACACAAAAAAAAAATCGCAAAATGTATTTTAGAAACCTAGGGGTTTTCTAAAGTAGGCATGTAAGAAAAACAAGGGTTTTTCTTGCATTTGAAACCAGTAAAAAAGGCATTTAGGAAAAACAAGGGTTTTTCTTGCATTTGAAACCAGTAAAAAAAACTAACCTAAAAAGGCAAAAAAACGATTCCAGAAATCCGGGTCGCTAAGGATCAAAAATGGGGCTCCCTGGTGGTCCAGAAAGGAGAGTTGTCTGGAATTTAACGGTGGTAGGTGTGGACTGTAAAATTAAGGGAATAAGGTCATAGGCTAAGCTGGTACAAGGGATTCTGAAATGGTCTAGTTTACCTTCTAGGTTAGTGTAGCAATAAACAAATGTATGTAAGGTAAAAATAATGCATTTTCACTTACCATTTTTATACAGGAAGTGGAACTCATGGGAGGACGCGCTGTTAAAACGTATTTTTTGCACCCCACATTCATGTGGTAGGAGAGTCGCTAACACGCGTGTATTCTGGTTCGAAGACGAAACGGTTCTCTCATGCTGCAGCAGGTATCGCTACTGCGTTCGTTCTCCCACATGTCGCCCAGTGGCGTCGTTAATCCATAGGCGTAGGAGAAAAGGGATAAGTAGGAGGGAATGAGATTACGAAGGTCCATATTAAAGGAACTAGGAACCTTAGTAATTCAAAATGCATTTTATGTAAAGTAAATTAATTATAGCAAATTGTAATATTTGCCTTTAAAACCGCGGGAGTTTCAAATGCAAATAACCCAGTAATTTTAAGTACTTAATTAGTTAATTAATACTAAATAAACAAAAAATAGAAAATGCTCTAGTGAATCACCAAATAGCCTAATTCGAACCAATTTGGTAAATTATAGTAAAAAGAACATATTTACAAAAAGGAAGGCGGGACGAACCAAAATGTTTAGACAAATTTTTAAAAATAAATGCCTCAAGCTATCATCTCAGAAAATATTTAACACCAAATAGACATATTATATTTCTTAAAGTAAAAAAGAATAGAGGAATATTAAAATGTCTGTTACCTACTGGGTATGTTGAACATTATTTAAATTTTGACATTATGACTTTGTGGTATCAGATTCTGGCGACTCAGGAAATTAACGGATCACCCTGTATAACATACGCATTCATTAGAATGTAATTGATTTAATGTCCTTAATTGTTTTGTATTTCGGCTTAGGAGACCAATCAGGTACAGGCTCATATTAATGACTTTCCTTTGTGGTTTCGCTTAGAAAGTCCAATAGGCAAATCTGTATGCAAACACCGAGGAAACTCAAACGTTTTAGGTTAAAAATTTAGGCGGATAAGCTCTGTTTATTTCGAAATGGGGTTTTAAATGCTCACCCTTTGTAACCGCAAAGTTTTACAAACGAATTGTTTAAAGTTACAGTAAAACCGATTTCGATAATTTTTTCTAATTTTTTGATGATAGTTAAACATAAAATAGTAAGATTGTAGTTTACTTTTGAGTATTGGCGATTCCAAAAATCTGTGCGCCTTCTGGACGGAAAAAATGTGAACCTAGAAAGCGAGTAATCATTTGTCGATCGGACATGTGTTTACATTGTGTTTCTTTATTTTACAACGTCATTCTGTTAAATTCGTGGTCTTTGTGAGAGTTTCCTGTTGAAAGATAAATATTGTGGATTTTTTACGTCCATAATATAATACATATAAGTAACATGAGTTCAGAACCAGAACCATCAACGTCTGGAACTACGAAGCATAATACAAATTGTTGTGTCTATGGATGCCACACAGGAAAGACAGGGAACCACATGTTCATTTTAATTATTTTTCGAAGAAAAATAGTGGGATTCGTGTGAAAATCGTTAATGCATTAGGACAGGAGGAATAGGTTGATAAAAGGATGGCTTGGGAAAATGCATTATTGATGGGGAAACATGTCACTGAAAATATGCGTGTGTGCTCTAAGCACTTTCGAAATGAAGATTATTGTGCAAAAGGTAAATAAAACTGACATAGGTATTGTTATAGTGGGTTTATACAGCAAAATTGAAATAGGAATAAACATAAAAATCGGGGCCAGCGATTGGATGAGTGAAAGTCCCAGATAAACCTGCTTTACAGGTGCATGTAAACGTTGAAATGCATATTTTCCTGTTGTTTATCAGTAGTTTGCCGTTAATTTCATGAGGGTTACTCTTGATGGCACCTGTTTCATTTAATTTACCAATCAAAATAACATGGTGGGCATTTAATAATTCTTCTCCTTCTACAATGCAACTGCTATCGGCAGTCGATTGAAGATATGAAAAGACTGAAGACAAAATAACAAAAATTTCGTCACTCATGTTGGTAAATAAAGCACTACACTGATTTACACAATAAAATGGTCTCTAACCGCTGTAATCCACACCGAACCGCATGATGGTTTCAAACCGCCAACAAGAAATGTTACTCGCTTTCCTCCATGTTTGTTAACGCACCGCAGCGCCCTCATCGGTTGTTGAAATCGCCAATTCTTTTACCACTGTATGCTAAGCATCTTCACCTTGCATGACTCGTGCTTGTCACATTTTGCTCCCCGTTGAAATCTCCACTTCTTGCTGTAATTTATAACTGTACCTATGAAGATGTGTCGACGCCGACGTGTCATTAAAATTCATCTGCTGCATGACGTTAGGTAACTAGCCGCAAATGCATTACACTATTAAAGAATTATTGAAATTTTTTTATTTTTATTTATTTATTTTCAAATATCAACAGCCAATGGCCAATTACAGATACAGTAAAATCTCACATTGTGACACACATTTCTTACCACTATAAATAAAACTTTAAGAAGTCTTGTGACCCGTTTATTCTCATCTTCAAGCCAAGAGGTCTCTAATTGCCCTGAAATTATTTAATTATAACATCTATTGATGAAGTTCAGGTATCTGTTGTACTTTACTTCAACTAGAGATGAGAAGTATAGGTGCCGGTAAAGTTTTGGTTGGTAGTGTTTCTGATTTTTTTTGTTTTTAATTTAATGCAATACAGTTTTTGTAAGTTTTATAAATTTTTAATAAAATACTAAATCAGCATTAGTTTTACACATATAAATCGTTTCTAAGTTTACCAAACACTTATAGGTAAATTAAAGTATTTAAGTACTTATTTTAGAGTTAAAAAATAGCACTACTAAAAATGTTACAACGGCAGGCACTACTTATAAAGGGTGAAGAAATTTAGAGTTTTACTTTTTGTTTTATGAGTTACGTGTTTATATTATGTTTAATGCTTTTACACACAGTCAATGTTTTTTACAGCTTAAAAACACTTAGGGATTTATAGAGAGTTTATACTATTTACTACGAAAACTGGGTATTTTCGGTAGTATTCTATGGGTTGCACGTATTCACTTTTACGCAAAAATAATGCTAGGGCATTTTTTATACGAGTCTTAACGTATCATATTTCTTAGTGACCGGGAAAGTGGCGCAGCTTCGCTTTGAGTGAGTTTCTCTATCGAACTGAATTGAGACGCGCACGCGGCTAGGTAAAGGGATTTCAGCACAGCTTGAAGGACAACCACACCCTTGTGCGCGCGCACCATGCCGTCTTGTGTGCTTTAGAATATAATATTACCAATATTATAATATAACATTGTGAAGATTATTAAGAGCATTCTTTTTGTAGTGTTAAGAGTATGAATTTATTTATTTTTTATGTGTAAAGTCTTTTGTTGCAAATGTGGTTTTGCAACATTCTGCCCCGCGTTGAAGCTTTTTGCTTCAAAACAATTATTCATTATCGGGTAATGGACATACTTTTGTAATGGGTCGAGTAAATTCTCCAGTTTGAGTTCTAAGTTTAACAACACGAACCTTTCGATCAGAGCCTTCATATACCTCTATGACTCTAGCTCTTGGCCAATAAAGTGGGGGAGTGTTGTCTTCTTTTAAAAGAACAAGATCATTAATTTTTAGATTGTCTTTTTCAACCAACCACTTGGGTCTGTTTTGTAATCTGTTCAAATAGTCTTTTGACCAAGATTTCCAGAATAACTGCTTAATTTGAATACATTTTTGCCAAAAATTCAATCTGTTGGTTGGAACTTCTTTGACATCTTTTTCAGGGTAAGTTGTTAAATTAGAACCTATTAAAAAATGTCCGGGAGTTAAATATTGGAGATCTGAGGGATCATTGGAGAGTGCACAAAGTGGCCTGGAGTTTAATATTGACTCTATTTGTGCTGTAACCGTGGAAAATTCTTCAAAGGTCATTTGAGTATTTCCAACAAGTCTATATAAGTGATATTTAGTGCTCTTTACAGCCGCTTCCCAAATTCCTCCCCAATGGGGAGATCGGGGCGGAATGAATTTCCATTGGGTTTCATTTTGAATCAAGTAATCTTGAATTTCACGAGTGACATCAGCTTTATTAAAAAAGTCATAAAGCTCCTTGAGTTGATTTCGAGCTCCTAAAAAATTACTTCCATTATCTGTATAAATTACAGAAGGATTTCCTCGTCTTGCTATAAACCGTTTAAGTGTCATTTGAAATGCTTCTGTTGAGAGACTAGTTACTATTTCAATATGCACTGCTTTGGTGACCAAGCATACAAATATACAAATATAGCCTTTTATAACTGGAGATTTTCTTAAGCGTGAAGATCTTAATTGAAATGGTCCACCAAAGTCTATACCGGTTTTCTGAAAGGGTCTTGAAATTGTCAAACGATCTTTTGGGAGATTTGCCATAACTTGAGAAGCAGGTGTAGCATTAAATCGAAAGCAAGTAATGCATTGTCTAATTATTTTTTTAATTTCTTTTAAACCATTTAAGGGCCAGTATCTTAAACGAAAGTTTGAAAGTACAGTTTGTGGTCTACTATGACCTAAGCGTAAGTGTTCGAATTTAAGCATAAGCTTTACTACATAATTATGTGATGGCAATAACAAGGGGTGTTTTTGCTCATACGAGATCTCAGCATTTTCGAGTCTACCTCCTACTCTTAGAAAGTTTTGTTGATCTAAAAATGGTTTTAGTGAGTTTAAGCGTTTGTCAGAAACTGGTTTGTTTTGCTTCAGTTCTGCAATTTCTTTTGCGAAGTATTCTTTTTGAAGAGTTTTTATGACCAAATCATGAGCTTTTTCGAGTTCATTTATTGATAAACTACTAGTGAATTTTTGCTGTGGATTCTTTAAGTTGTTTATAAATCTTAGGACAAATGCCAAAGTGCGTTTTAATCTAGTAAATTGCGAGAATTTTTCAAACAAGCTATTCCAAAACTCATTTGATTTTTCTTTAGGAACAACAATCAAACATTGCTTGTTTTCTTCAAGGGGTTCTGTTATCTGAACGGGCATTTTAAAATCTTCAAATTTAATATTTGAATTTTGTAAAAATTTAGGGCCATTGAACCATGTTCCAGATTCTATAATTTCTTTTGAGAAAATACCACGAGATAGAATATCTGCAGCATTATCACTGGATTTAACATGTCTCCATTTAAAATCAGATGTGAGTTCTTGTATTTGAGCGACTCTATTCGAGATAAAAGTAGGCCATCTACTTGGATGTCCCATGCACCAAGAAAGACTTATTTGGGAATCTGTCCACAGATTTACCGTAGTTATTGGTAAACTTTCTTTAAGAGTATTAAAAATTCTTGAAGTGAGCTGTGCGAGAAGTAACATGCCACACAATTCTAATTTTGGGAGAGTTTTTGACTTTAAAGGTGCAACTTTTGATTTAGCTGCTATGAGTGAGCTAGACGCAGAGTTTTCATAAATAGCGCGAATGTAAATGCATGCACCATAAGCCAACATCGAAGCATCGGCAAATCCGTGTAGTTCATATTTAAGAATGGGTTTATCTATAAATAGATATCTGGGTATTTTGACAATTCGAAGTAGGGCAATGTGTTCTAAAAAATTATTCCAATCTTTTAAAATAGTCTTGTCCGTGATTTTTGTGTCCCAATCTAATTGCATTTTCCAGAGATTTTGCATTAATATTTTTCCCTTTACAATGACTGGGTTTACGAGACCTAAAGGGTCATAGCATTGAGCTAGGGTAGACAAGATTATTCTTTTTGTCGGTATTTCAGTGGGTAATTTTTCTGGGATTGAGATTTTCAGAGTGTCACTATTTGTCTGCCATTTAATGCCTAAAATTTTACTTCCCACTTCATCAAAATTTAGATCATATTCTGTGAGTATGTTTTCAGCAGTATTGACATTTGAGTTCCACTTGTGAAGGGAAAATCCGTTGTTATTTAAAACTTCATTTAGCTCAGAGTACAAAGTTGATAATTCTTCGATTTCATTACATCCAGAAATAGTGTCATCCATGTAGGTTTGATCTAGAACTGCTCTACAAGCTAGAGGATATCTATCTTTGTTATTTAGAGCAATATCTTTAAGCACTCTAGTGGCAACAAATGGAGCAAAATTTGTACCGTATGTAACTGTCTGTAATTCAATACATTGAAAGGGTTCTTTGGGATCATTTCTCCAGAGAATATTTTGTAAGAAATTGTGCTCGGGATTAGTTTTGATCATCCTATACATTTTTTGGATATCAGCAGTGAGAGCATACTTAAAAGTACGAAATCTTGTTAAAATATCAAATAATTCTGGCTGAACTTGGTAGCCTTTTAGGGTAATATCATTTAAAGAAATATTCGATGATGATTTAGTCGAAGCATCGAATACTACTCGACATTTTGTCGATAGTGCATTTTCTCTTATTACACATAAATGTGGAATAAAATATTTTAAATCATTTTTTTCATTATAGAGTGAGAGGGGGACATATTTACCATGACCAAGTTCAACGTATTCATCTATAAAAGCTTTGTAATCGAGAAATAACTTTTCATCTTTTTTAAATCTATTTTCTAGAGACGCAAATCGTTTCTGAGCTATATTAAATGAGTCACCTAATTTTTGATGCTCTTCAGGAGTTTTTAAAAGGAAATCAATCTGGTAAGAGCCACTATCGAGTATTTTTGTTGTTTTTTGAAATATATTCTCAGCTAACTCAGCTTCTGGGGAAAATTCTGACTTTTTTGGGACCTCCTCTATATTCCAAAATTTTGTTAAGAAATGTTCTAAATCGGGGTTTTGTTCGTTATTTTGAATCGATGTTTGTACAAAATTAGCAACAACATTTTGAACACAACAAACATTTTCAGTGAGTACGCAATTTGCGATACAATTTGCGGGTAAATTTCCTGAAATTATCCATCCGAGATGTGTATTTACTAGAGTCGGATAATTATTTTGTAGGTTATGGATACCAGGAATGAGTAAATTATAAAATAAGTCTGCTCCAATAAGCATATCTATTTCTGAGGGGGTGTCAAAATTAGGGTCAGCCAACTCTGATAAGATATAGTCGGGTATATTTAATTTTGAGGAGTCAATCGGCTGTTGAGGGAGTTTATATGTGATATTATTCAAAATTGCACATGAGGTTGTGAATTTTTTATCGTTTTCAACTTTAGAGTATATTGAAACATCTACCATCTTAGTAGACCTCAAACTATTTTGGGAAATGCCAGTTATATTCATAGCTTTAGTATAGGGAGCATACTCAAGCCTATCAACTAGCTTTTGAGTGACAAATGAGGTTTGACTCCCATTGTCTAAAAGGGCTTTGACAGTGACAGCTTCACCGTATTTTGTGTATAATGTGACTTGCGCAGTAGCCAACAAAACTTGAGTTTTTCTAGTGCTTACACCAATAAACGAGTCCTCTTGAGTTGAGGTTTGAGGGTTTGAGTTTACATTTTGAGGTATGTAAGACCTTTGGGGGTTTTGAGTTTGCGGGTTTTGAGTTTGGGGGTTTTGAGTTTGGGGGTTTTGAGAGTAAAAATAATTATTTTGAGGGTTTGTTTGAGTAGGGGGATTTTGTCTCGGGTTCATTTGTCTATTTTGAGGATTGCGCAAGTTTTCATTTCCGTAATTCGAGTGATCATTTTTTGACCGATTTTGAGTTTGTTGCACGGGCGGTTGCCTGTGCACAAGAGTGTGATGTCCCCTTCTTTGACAAATTTGACATTTTGAGTTTGAGGGACAGAGTTGAGTTGAGTGCTTGCTACCCATGCAATTATAACATAGTTTATTGTTTTTAATAAAAACGTCTCTTTCATTTAAGGGTAATTTTAAAAAGCTTTGACAAGTGTATATTCTGTGACCTGAAATTTTGCAAAATAGACAAACTTGTGAGTTATTTCCATTATAATTTTGAGGAACTCTTGACTGTGTGTGAAAAGAGGCTTTGTTTTCGGGTTTTTTAGAGTAACGCTCACTTGTATTAGAGCTTGAAAGATTTTCAAGAACTAAACATCTTTTTTCAAGAAAATCGAGAAAATTATTTAATGATGGCAACTGAGTATAGTCTCTGTTTTGTTCAAAGGAGCGTTTTGTGTTAAAATCCAATTTTTTCTCAAAAAGATAGACTAAAATGTAATCGAAAAGCTCTTCAGTTGAGATATTAACTTTTTTCAAGCACTCTAAATTTCTTTTTATATTAACAACAAATTCTCTTAAAGTAGTAGATGTACACTTACTAATAGAAGGAATATCTAAAAGACTACTTAAATAACTATTAACAACAAAAGTTAAATTTTCATATCTGGATCTCAATAAATCAATAGCAACTTCAAAATTGTCATTTGTGAGCTGAAGAGTTTCAATGAGCTTAAGGGCTTCTCCTTTGACAGAGCTTCTCAAATACCATAAGCGTTTGACATCAGTAAGAGCGGGATTCTCAATAATCAGGGCTGTGAACATCTCAAAATAAGCTTGCCAATTCAAAACTTGCGAATCAAATGTGGGAATCGAAATATCAGGTAAGTTGTGAGTGTCAAAGTGTGGTGAACTTTGAGCTTGAGAGGCATTCTGATTGTTTTGATTAGTTTGTAAAGGCGTCGGGCTTAATCTTTTTGAAACATTTTTAATAATTTGCAAACAGCTAAAATACTTGTTTTCAACTTCATCTCGGTTCTCATTATCAGTGTCATCAAGGGTTTCAATTTCATCCTGAGCTTCTGTGTATTTTTTAAAATTTTGTGTTAGTGGCGCCTCTCGGGACTCAAATCCTGTGACATCCTCAAATAATTGAGTATCTTTATTTGTGGATAACCAATTATAGCAACGTGTAATCGCACCTTTAGCCGCTGTTCTAGCTTTTTTGTAAGCTACCAATGTCTGTTCTTCCATTTTTACTTTAAGAGGTACGTGATTTTACAAAATTAATGTCTATAAGTGTCAATTTTTCAATAATTTAGTCTTTGCAAAAAATAAATCAGAACGGACTCACCAAATTTCCAAATCCGGCTCGAAGGACCATATGATGAAGTTCAGGTATCTGTTGTACTTTACTTCAACTAGAGATGAGAAGTATAGGTGCCGGTAAAGTTTTGGTTGGTAGTGTTTCTGATTTTTTTTGTTTTTAATTTAATGCAATACAGTTTTTGTAAGTTTTATAAATTTTTAATAAAATACTAAATCAGCATTAGTTTTACACATATAAATCGTTTCTAAGTTTACCAAACACTTATAGGTAAATTAAAGTATTTAAGTACTTATTTTAGAGTTAAAAAATAGCACTACTAAAAATGTTACAACGGCAGGCACTACTTATAAAGGGTGAAGAAATTTAGAGTTTTACTTTTTGTTTTATGAGTTACGTGTTTATATTATGTTTAATGCTTTTACACACAGTCAATGTTTTTTACAGCTTAAAAACACTTAGGGATTTATAGAGAGTTTATACTATTTACTACGAAAACTGGGTATTTTCGGTAGTATTCTATGGGTTGCACGTATTCACTTTTACGCAAAAATAATGCTAGGGCATTTTTTATACGAGTCTTAACGTATCATATTTCTTAGTGACCGGGAAAGTGGCGCAGCTTCGCTTTGAGTGAGTTTCTCTATCGAACTGAATTGAGACGCGCACGCGGCTAGGTAAAGGGATTTCAGCACAGCTTGAAGGACAACCACACCCTTGTGCGCGCGCACCATGCCGTCTTGTGTGCTTTAGAATATAATATTACCAATATTATAATATAACATTGTGAAGATTATTAAGAGCATTCTTTTTGTAGTGTTAAGAGTATGAATTTATTTATTTTTTATGTGTAAAGTCTTTTGTTGCAAATGTGGTTTTGCAACATCTATCTTCAAAAATTGTTGATGATTATTAATTAAATACAGTCGAACCTCTCTAACTCGAACCTCCATAACTCGAACCTCTCTATAACTCGAACCTTTAAAGTGGTCCCTGCACATTTTTATATGTATTTTAACCCCTTTAATTCGAATTTCTATAACTCGAACTCTCCATAACTCGAACTGTTTTGGTGGTCCCTTTGAGTTCGAGTTATAGAGGTTCGACTGTAGTTTAAAACAGTGATGCTTATTGAGTAAAGAATAAGTTTGTAAAATCTTAGTAGCGGTAAAAAATATTACGAAACTATTACGAAATACAGCCAGGGTATTATTGTGCCAGGCACTATTTTGACACATTCACATTAAAAACTGACAGTTCATCCTTTAAAATTGACATACCAAAGTCGAATTTAAAACTTTCATCGTTTATTTTCAATTAATAAAAGAAGGCATTATTTATTCCAGTTCATATAGTAAACAAAGGCCGTGTGTTGAAAGATCACAGCTGATATTACAATGTGAAGGTGTCAAAATTGTGCCTGGCGCTATTATAGCCTGGCTTTATTTCAATAATTCTTTATTAATTACCCTAGTGTTCATGTAACATTTGTTGATAGTTGTTTTAAAACGGCGCCAGTAACAAAACGGTGCCAGTATATAAAAGAAAACATGACTTGACAAAACATGATCTGATTCTACCTAACCTGACCTGATACAACCTAACCTGACCTTGTTTTGCTTGTAGGTTATAACCCAACGCGTTATAAGCAGTTGTGTTTAATTGTATGGGGTGAGGTACTGTCCAAAAATTTTAGTACGTTCTGCAGTTTATCAATCATACTATCATTAATAGACCCCGAATTTCAAACGTAGTTCTATATTGTAAGCTTTAGATTCATATAAAAAAAATATAAATAAATTAAAAAAATTAAATATTTAAAAAAATACGTGGAAAATTAAAAAACTATTCTACAAAAGAGTCATATTAAGCTCAATTTATCAGGTACATCGTAGGGAAAAAAATTGATTTTATCAAAAAAATAATTAATAAAGATAATGGACTCCTTTTGAAAATGCTCTTTAGAATGAAGAATAGGTATCTGGTTTTAAAATAAGTTGAACCAAATTATTTAATAAATCTCAATTTTAACTGATACTTACCATTAGCCCTGGAAAAATTGAAGAATAAATACAATTAAAATTACTCAATTTTTTTTTTGTTTTATTTATGCTGGGACTTTCCATCCAATCAGGATCAATCACCCAGTTTCGCAAAGTTTGAGCAGAGTTAAAGCATTTTTAAACAAACACAAACAACCAAGTACCTAGCCAGGAATCGCACCCGGACCTCCGGTGTGGGAAACAAACATTGCTCCCACTACACCACGACGACGACAAATTACTCAAATATATTTTTGACTGTGTAAAACTCCATCAAACTAAATTCTTAAATGCTTAATAATGTCTGGGATGTATTTTTCAGTTTTCGTTTCCAATATTCTCTATCCTTGACAATTTTTCCATTATGTAAATATTATAAAAACACCTTCCTATATGTAGATGCTCATATACGAAAAGTTTTTATCCTTTTTACAGTTTGTTTTTTCAAACAAGTCTTTATTAAACCGAAAAAACTTTACAACAGTTTACATAGGTTTCTCCATAACTATAGTACATTAGGAAATATTGTAACAATAGAGTGATTTTAAATATAAAAAACAAAGGAAACAGTGGGATAGTGTTTGTCAATTCAATTAATACTAAATTTTATATCAGAAACTCTTTGTTAATTTTTATTTTAATTGTTTTATATTAGGACTATTAAGACTAGACGCTAGGTTATTGTAAATTTGAACGCCTTTGAAAATACTCTGCCAATATATGGGCACCTAAGCTCACACTAGGTACTATAGTTATAGTGTGAGCTAATATAATCAAAAACTGAAATATATTTTATTCAACTCCAGACTCAATTACCTTTCGTTTGATACCACACAAGCCATATTTTGACTTAAACTCAAATTTTTTTAATCTACCCCCCACCCTTTAAAAAAAAACTAAAATGTATTTTTTTTAACTCCAGACTCAATTACCTTTCGTTTGATATCACACAGGCCATATTTTCACTTAAACTCTAATTTTTGACATCTACCCCCACCCTTTTTTTAAAAATAAACTAAAATTCATTTTTTTAACTCCAGACTTAATTACCTTTCGTTTGATATCACACACGCCATATTTTCACATAAACTCTAATTTTTGGAATCTACCCCCACCCTTTTATTTGGCTTGCGTTCGGTGGATTTTGTTCATTTTTAAATGGGACCATCACGGCCCAAGACCCAACTTAGGTACCAAATTTCATTAAAATCGGACAAGCGGTTTTTGAGTTATGCGGGTTGGTCGTTACAGACAGACATACAGACAGACATACAGACAGACATACAGACAGACAGACAGACGACAGACAGACAGACAGACAGACAGCAAAACAAAAAAGTTTCAAAATCATCTGAAACGCAAAGATATATAAAAATTTTTGAAATCGGAGCAACTTTTTTTTCTCGAAAAAATTAGGATCACCATAGCTCACACTACTTATAGTAGTAGTGTGAGCTAAAAACTGAGTGAACACCAGAATTATTCATAGGTCTTTTGTATTCTAGGTTATTACGATTCCTGGTATTGTGACTATGCACATTTATTCTACTATTAAAAGTTGTTGTTGATTGTTTATTTTTATTGACAATTTCGTGAATAAATGTGCATATTTGTGTTTTGTAGATGTTCTTCAGAGATTTTATATTGTATTTTTTGTACAACTGACAAGTTGAGAATGTAGATGGTAACGAGTACCTACATATTTTTATTGCTTTTTTGTGAAGTATTATTAAAGGTAAAATAAATTTATTTTTTGTCGGGAACCAGACCCCGATGTAGTACTGTGTATTAAGGAAAAATAATCTGCCAATATATGGGCCCCTAAGCTCACATACTATAGTTATAGTGTACGTGTGAGATAATATAACTAAAAACTGAAATATATTTTATTTAACTCCAGACTAAATTACCTTTTGTTTGATACCACACAAGCCATGTTTTGACTTAAACTCAAATTTTTGAAATCTACCCCCACCCTTAAAAAAAAAACAAAAACTATAATGTATTTTGTTAAACTCCCCACTCAATTACCTTTCGTTTGATATCACACATGCCATATTTTCACTTGAACTTTATTTTTTGAAATTAACCCCCACCCTTTTCTTAAAATAAATTAAAATGTATTTTGTTTAACTCCAGACTCAATTACCTTTCGTTTGATATCACACACGCCATATTTTCACATAAACTCTAATTTTTAAAATCTACCCCCACCCTTTTATATGGTTTGTGTTCGGTGGATTTTGTTCATTTTTAAATGGGACCATCTCGACCCAAGACCCAGCCTAGGTACCAAATTTCATTAAAATCAGCCAAGCGGTTTTTGAGTTATGCGCGTTGGTCGTTACAGACAGACATACAGACAGACAGACAGACATACAGACAGACAGACAGACAGACAGACAGACAGACGGCGCAACAAAAAAGTTTCAAAATCATCTGAAACGAAAAGATATATAAAAATTTTTGATATCGGAGCAACTTTTTTTTTCTCGAAAAAATTAGGATCACCATAGCTCACACTACTATAGAGTATATGTTTGAGCTAAAATAATGGTCACAAAAATTTATTTGGTATGACACTGTTAATTTTTTTTTATATTCCAATTGGACCCTTTATTTTTCTCCTAAAAGTTTCAATGCGATAACCCCATGTCAGGGTTTGATCAATCCCTAGCCCGAGATATTTAACTTGGGTGCTAAAATTTAGTTTTTTATTTTGGTCAATAGTTATAGATTCAGAAAAACTAGACTTTTTGTTGGATAAGAAAATGTAACTGGACTTTTCAATGTTTAGACTAAGCTTGTGTGAGTCTAACCATGTTGATATAAGTTTTAAGTCATTTTTTATTAAGTTTTTTAAAGTACCAAATGATTGGCCAAAGTAAACCAATAAGGTATCATCTGCATAAAGTCGTACAATTCCTGCAAGATTTAATTTTGATATTGAATTAATGTAGTTATATAAAAAAAAGTGTTGGAGCTATGATTGAACCCTGAGGCCTGAGGGACACCGCACTGTAAGTTCTTTTTAGAGCTCTGTGTTTTTATAACTTCCAATCAGTATACACAGTATAACGAAGTGTTTTCTAGATATGTACAAAAATTTTAAACAAGTTTAAAAATTATGTCATTTTTATCTTATAAATTCACATCATAAAGCTTTCATTTACACTTAAAGCAAGGAGATCAATTTCTTAAAATATTTTGGCTTTTATTTTTCTGTTTTATATTTGCAGAATTTTGAACTAAACCTAATTTGGTAAACAATTTTCTCGTGCCAAAATTTCTATTGTACTAAAACTAACAACGCGTATTACGTCATGTAGTTGACAAAAGCATCTATATTTTAATCCAAGCCATACGTTTGGGTTCATTTGAATCCAATATGGCGGAACGATTGTAGCAGTCATTTTTCATTAATGTTTTTAATACGCTATAGTAGTATTAATATCTTTAAGACGTACGTGGCGCTGACATATCGTGTCTTACCCTCATATGCACCGTAAGCACTTAAGCGCGATTATGGGTTTAATCGCGATTAGGTCCTTGTTGCTCACATACAAAACAACAAAGAGGGAGAATGAATTAGGTAAGCCATGTTACGGTGCAATTAAGGGTTAGTGTATCGTGGTAAAACCTGAAACAAGATTTCAATGGCAACAGAAAATAGGGTGATTGACAGCAGTAAAAAATAAATATATATTTATTTTTAGATATTTCTTTAGGTCTTGGAAATGCCAAAAACAAACTTTTTTGTTTAACTTTTTCTCAAAATCACAGTTTTTTTAATTAAATAAATTCATTGAATTAAAACAATTAGCCACGTGATTCAAAACAAGCGGTCTACCAATCAGCTGCGAGTGACGTCACAAAACAGTAAACGCCTTGAACGAACCTATTTTCTGTGTTATTTTCTTATGGATTGTAATGTTTGCTTTGGTTTAAAGTGCGAATTATCGTCCTAAATTAGATTTTATTTTGTGTTTTGCTTATAAAAAACCTTTTCAATGGAAAACGGATGCTCCAAACCCGATAGCTCTAACTTGGCAGGCTTCTTTGCCAACAACAGTGATTTTTGTTCTGCGGAATTTAGAAACGTTAAAATGTTGATGTAAGTATTCGATGAGTTGTTTTGTATATAACTGAAAGTTTTTTACGATATTCTTGCTAGCATTTTTATGTGTAAGAACTGTCAATTTATTTAGGCACATTAGTATACCGTATGCTAGCCTTCGGTTAATTTGCACAATCTCCCGATTTTTTAAATTTATCAAATGCATTTATTTTGTTAGCTGACTACAGCTTCACTAATTAGCAATTTCGATTTAACTTAATTTAGAGAAGTTTACAAAACAAGTTCTTCGCGTTTTCTTTTAATTGTAAATCAAAATTCTGTTTTGTTTCTAGTAATTACTTTGTTTTCATTATTTAATTTTGTTTGCCAGCTTAAAAGGTTTTACTTCAATCTAGCTCAGCATTGTCTTTAGAGTTTAATAAACGTGCAATTTCGTACCCGTGAATTTAAAAATCAAATAAGTTTCGTGGCTCATCGGGCAAAAAGGAGTTTTTGTTTCCCTCATATTTTTCCGTGGCTTAAAAAATTCCGTTAATTGACGCTCACTGTCTTGACGGGGAAAAATGCAATATGCGTTGATCCGGCTTGAAAGACAAAGAGTTGTCGTAGGTCACGGACTATAGTTGTTTTCTTTTATTTGCATTCGATCATTTCATTGATCGATATTGTATAGCAGTGTTTCGCCTGCTTTTGTTTTTTGTTTCTCTCGTATCTCGGTAGATGGCGCTTCTTGCGATAGTTTTCTCACTATTTACATTTGATTAGAGACAAAACCGTCTAATTAACTTCGCAAGATTTGTCACATTGACCAGCAGTGTTCTGAGGAGTCCCATAAGTACGAAACAGTTAACTGTCAACACTTATTAGGTGTCCATTAGATCTTGGACCCCCGTGAGGTTAAGCTTTCGGGCTACCCACGGAAAAATATGAGGGAAACAAAAACTCCTTTTTGCCCGATTAGCCACGAAACTTGTTTGATTTTTAAATTCACGGATACGAAATTCCACGTTTGTTAGTATTATTTGGCTTAAAAAATTCCGTTAATTGACGCCCACTGTCTTGATGACCGGTAAAAATGCAATATGCGTTGATCCGGCTGGAAAGACAAAGAGCTGTCGTAGGTCACGGACTATAGTTGTTTTCTTTTATTTGCATTCGATCTTTTCCTTGATCGATATTGTATAGCAGTGTTTCGCCTGCTTTTGTTTCTCTCGTATCTCGGTAGATGGCGCTTCTTGCGATAGTTTTCTCACTATTTACATTTGATTAGAGATAAAACCGTCTAATTAACTTCGCAAGATTTGTCACATTGACCAGCAGTGTTCTGAGGAGTCCCATAAGGACGAAACAGTTAACTGTCAACACTTATTAGGTGTCCATTAGATCTTGGACCCCCGTGAGGTTAAGCTTTCTGGCTACCCACGGAAAAATATGAGGGAAACAAAAATTCCTTTTTGCCCGATTAGCCACGAAGCTTGTTTGATTTTTAGAGTTTAATAATTGAGGAGCAGAAGTAACAACGGGGCTAGCTAGGTGCCAAAACTGTTAACTGGAGATATTTAAAAAATTGATAACGAAAATGACCGATCAAGTGCCGTCTATTTGCCCGATTGCTTACGAAATTAGTAGTCCTGCGAGAACCTTTCTATGTAAAAATCTCGTTTTTAGGAAAAGTGGCACTTAGCCCCTTTGTTACTTCTGCTCCTCAATAGGGAACTTGCCCAAAAAATCGAATCCTTTAAAAACAATTAAAATCGTAAGGTATGTATCATAAAAAACTTCCTAGAAAAAGAAAAATTCCAATAACAATTAAATAGGGGTGTGAAACTAGCAGCCAGTTGCCCGCAGCCAAAGTGTGAAGTTAGCAGCCAGTTTCCCGCAGCCAAATTATAAAATTGGCAGCTATACTATAATGCTAGCAGTCAATTCTTCACGCTGCCTAAGAGCAATTTACTCTAATTATTCTGTAAGCCTTCATTGTGTTTTAATGAAAATCTTTAAAAAACATACTTTATCGAAAAAGTTACGCAATCAAACTTTGTCGGTACAATGGGGCCGTCATAAGAAATCAAAAGTCCAAGCCGCATCTTAATGCATGCTGCTCAATATGGAGAAATGGATAATATTATGAAAATTAAAAAAAAATTCAAAAATCACACTTAGCGACGGAGTTACGTTACCTACAACGGGGCAATCATAAGAAATCAGCAGTCCAAGCCGCATCTCCTTGCGCGCCGTTTAACATGGAGAAATGGATAATAGTATGGAAATTAGAAAAAAATTCAAAAATCACACTTAGCGACAGAGTTACGCGATCAAACCTTGTTGGTACATTGAAGCCATCATAAGAAATCAGCTGTCCAAACCCCATCTCTTTGCGCGCCGTTTAACATGGAGAAATGGATAATAGTATTGAAATTAGAAAAAAATTCAAAAATCACACTTAGCGACAGAGTTACGCGATCAAGCTTTATCGGTACAACGGGGCAATCATAAGTAATCAGCGGTGTAAGCCGCATCTCCTTGCGCGCCGTTTAACATGGAGAAATGGATAATAGTATGGAAATTAGAAAACAATTCAAAAATCACACTTAGCGACAGAGTTACGCGATCAAACTTCGTTGGTACATTAAAGCCATCATAATAAATCAGCTGTCCAAGCCGCATCTCCTTGCGCGCCGTTTAAGATGGAGAAATAGATAATAGTATGGAAATTAAAAAAAAAATTAAAAATCACACTTAGCGACAGAGTTACGCGATCAAACTTAAAATCAAATCAGCTGTCCAAGCCACATCTCCTTGCGCGCCGTTTAACATGGAGAAATGGATAATAGTATGGAAATTAGAAAAAAATTCAAAAATCACACTTAGCGACAGAGTTACGCGATCAAACTTCGTTGGTACATTGAAGCCATCATAAGAAATCAGCTATCCAAGCCGCATCTCCTTGCGCGCCGTCTAACATGGAGAAATGGATAATAGTATGGAAATTAGAAAAAAATTCAAAAATCACACTTAGCGACAGAGTTACGCGATCAAACTTCGTTGGTACATTGAAGCCATCATAACAAATCAGCTGTCCAAGCCACATCTCCTTGCGCGCCGTTTAACATGGAGAAATGGATAATAGTATTGAAATTAGAAAAAAATTCCAAAATCCCACTTAGCGACAGAGTTACGCGATCAAATTTTGTCGGTACATTGAAGCCATCATAAGAAATCAGCTGTCCAAGCCGCATCTCCTTGCGCGCCGTTTAACATGGAGAAATGGATAATAGTATGGATATTAGAAAAAAATTCAAAAGTCACACTTAGCGACAGAGTTACGCGATCAAACTTTATCAGTACAACGGGGCAATCATAAGAAGTCAGCTGTCCAATCCGCATCTCCTTGCGCGCCGTTTAACATGGAGAAATGGATAATAGTATAAAAATTAGAAGAAAATTCAAAAATCACACTTAGCGACAGAGTTACGCGATCAAACTTTGTTGGTACAATAAAGCTATTATAAGAAATCAGCTGTCCAAGCCGCATCTCCTTGCGCGCCGTCTAACATGGAGAAATGGATAACAGTATGGAAATTAGAAAAAAATTCAAAAATCACACTTAGCGACAGAGTTACGCGATCAAACTTTGTTGGTACATTGAAGCCATCATAAGAAATCAGCTATCCAAGCCGCATCTCCTTGCGCGCCGTCTAACATGGAGAAATGGATAATAGTATGGAAATTAGAAAAAAATTAAAAAATCACACTTAGCGACAGAGTTACGCGATCAAACTTCGTTGGTACATTGAAGCCATCATAATAAATCAGCTGTCCAAGCCGCATCTCCTTGCGCGCCGTTTAGCATGGAGAAATGGATAATAGTATAAAAATTAGAAAAAAATTCAAAAATCCCACTTAGCGACAGAGTTACGCGATCAAACTTTGTCGGTACATTGAAGCCATCATAAGAAATCAGCTGTCCAAGCCGCATCTCCTTGCGCGCCGTTTAACATGGAGAAATGGATAATAGTATAAAAATTTTAAAAAAATTCAAAAATCCCACTTAGCGACAGAGTTACGCGATTAAATTTTGTCGGTACATTGAAGCCATCATAAGAAATCAGCTGTCCAAGCCGCATCTCCTTGCGCGCCGTTTAACATGGAGAAATGGAAAATAGTATAAAAATTTTAAAAAAATTCAAAAATCCCACTTAGCGACAGAGTTACGCGATCAAATTTTGTCGGTACATTGAAGCCATCATAAGAAATCAGCTGTCCAAGCCGCATCTCCTTGCGCGCCGTTTAACATGGAGAAATGGATAATAGTATGGAAATTAGAAAAAAATTCAAAAATCACCCTTAGCGACAGAGTTACGCGATCAAACTTCGTTGGTACATTGAAGCCATCATAGTAAATCAGCTGTCCAAGCCGCATCTCCTTGCGCGCCGTTTAGCATGGAGAAATGGATAATAGTATAAAAATTAGAAAAAAATTCAAAAATCCCACTTAGCGACAGAGTTACACGATCAAACTTTGTCGGTACATTGAAGCCATCATAAGAAATCAGCTGTCCAAGCCGCATCTCCTTGCGTGCCGTTTAACATGGAGAAATGGATAATAGTATGGAAATTAGAAAAAAATTAAAAAATCACACTTAGCGACAGAGTTACGCGATCAAACTTTGTCTGTACATTGAAGCCATCATAAGAAATCAGCTGTCCAAGCCGCATCTCCTTGCGCGCCGTTTAACATGGAGAAATGGATAATAGTATGGAAATTAGAAAAAAATTCAAAAGTCACACTTAGCGACAGAGTTACGCGATTAAACTTTATCGGTACAACGGGGCAATTGAATTTTTTTCTAATTTTTATACTATTATCAATTTCTCCATGCTAAACGGCGCGCAAGGAGATGCGGCTTGGACAGCTGATTTCTTATGATGGCTTCAATGCACCGACAAAGTTTGATTGCGTAACTCTGTCGCTAAGTGTGATTTTTGAATTTTTTTCTAATTTCCATACTGTTATCCATTTCTCCATGTTAGACGGCGCGCAAGGAGATGCGGCTTGGACAGCTGATTTCTTATAATAGCTTTATTGTACCAACAAAGTTTGATCGCGTAACTCTGTCGCTAAGTGTGATTTTTGAATTTTCTTCTAATTTTGGAGAAATGGATAATAGTATGGAAATTAGAAAAAAATTAAAAAATCACACTTAGCGACAGAGTTACGCGATCAAACTTCGTTGGTACATTGAAGCCATCATAATAAATCAGCTGTCCAAGCCGCATCTCCTTGCGCGCCGTTTAGCATGGAGAAATGGATAATAGTATAAAAATTAGAAAAAAATTCAAAAATCCCACTTAGCGACAGAGTTACGCGATCAAACTTTGTCGGTACATTGAAGCCATCATAAGAAATCAGCTGTCCAAGCCGCATCTCCTTGCGTGCCGTTTAGCATGGAGAAATGGATAATAGTATAAAATTTAGAAAAATTCAAAAATCCCACTTAGCGACAGAGTTACGCGATCAAACTTTGTCGGTACATTGAAGCCATCATAAGAAATCAGCTGTCCAAGCCGCATCTCCTTGCGCGCCGTTTAACATGGAGAAATGGATAATAGTATGGAAATTAGAAAAAAATTCAAAAATCACCCTTAGCGACAGAGTTACGCGATCAAACTTCGTTGGTACATTGAAGCCATCATAGTAAATCAGCTGTCCAAGCCGCATCTCCTTGCGCGCCGTTTAGCATGGAGAAATGGATAATAGTATAAAAATTAGAAAAAAATTCAAAAATCCCACTTAGCGACAGAGTTACGCGATCAAACTTTGTCGGTACATTGAAGCCATCATAAGAAATCAGCTGTCCAAGCCGCATCTCCTTGCGTGCCGTTTAACATGGAGAAATGGATAATAGTATGGAAATTAGAAAAAAATTAAAAAATCACACTTAGCGACAGAGTTACGCGATCAAACTTTGTCTGTACATTGAAGCCATCATAAGAAATCAGCTGTCCAAGCCGCATCTCCTTGCGCGCCGTTTAACATGGAGAAATGGATAATAGTATGGAAATTAGAAAAAAATTCAAAAGTCACACTTAGCGACAGAGTTACGCGATTAAACTTTATCGGTACAACGGGGCAATTGAATTTTTTTCTAATTTTTATACTATTATCAATTTCTCCATGCTAAACGGCGCGCAAGGAGATGCGGCTTGGACAGCTGATTTCTTATGATGGCTTCAATGCACCGACAAAGTTTGATTGCGTAACTCTGTCGCTAAGTGTGACTTTTGAATTTTTTTTCTAATTTCTATACTATCATCCATTTCTCCATGTTAAACGGCGCGCAAGGAGATGCGGCTTGGACAGCTGATTTCTTATGATTGCCCCGTGGTACCGATAAAGCTTGATCGCGTAACTCTGTCGCTAAGTGTGACTTTTGAATTTTTTTCTAATTTTCATACTATTATCCATTTCTCCATGTTAAACGGCGCGCAAGGAGATGCGGCTTGGACAGCTGATTTCTTATGATGGCTTCAATGTACCAACAAAGTTTGATCGCGTAACTCTGTCGCTAGGTGTGATGTTTTATTATTTTTTTATTTTCATACTATTATCCATTTCTCCATATTGAGCGGCATGCTACGAGATGCGGCTTGGACTTTTGATTTCTTATGATGGCCCCATTGTACTGCCAAAGTTTAACGTAACTTTTTCATCAAAGTATGTTTTTTAAAGATTCATTCATTAAAACACAATGAAGCCGTACAGAACAATAATTAGAGTAAATAGCCCTTAGGCAGCTTGAAGAATTGACTGCTAGCTTTATATTTGGCTGCTGCCTTTGGCTGCTAAATTCACACTTTGGCTGCGGGAAACTGGCTGCTAACTTCACACTTTGGCTGCGGGCAACTGGCTGCTAACTTCACACTTTGGCTGCGGGCAACTGGCTGCTAGTTTCACGCGGATCAATTAAATTACCTGAGAAATAAAGGTTTGAAATTTGAATAACTTGACCTGTTCTTAAAAGGCGCTGCCATTGGTTGTGACGTCACGCCTTTGGATCTCGATCCATGCGACCGTTAACCGACATTGAAACAACACGTAAATAATTGATATTGTACTTATTGGAGCTTTGAACGTGGTGTTTAGTTATTTCCGAACGTAGTTTTGTCAAAATTTTCTTAATTTAGTGTTTTGTGATTCTGTTAAAGACTGAAAATGGTTGGGGCTTATGAAAGGACAATCAGACAATTCACCTGGAGTTGATATGTTTATGACTGCATTATACATTAAAAATTCGGAGGATTTTTCTCAAGCTGGAGTTCGTGGGTAAAAGCTCGCAAGTAAGTATAAATACCTAAGTACTGTAAGTACTATAATATAATAATTATATATATATATATATATATATATATATATATATATATATATATATATATATATATATATATATATATATATATATATATTTATATATATAACCATACTAATAAGTCTTATTAAAAATAAGTATATTAAATAAATGAACCTATTTAAAACACTGTTTAGAATGAGCTCTATAAACATTAGTGCTGATTTATTTTCATTTATACCTACCCACATAGGACACTTTTGATAGGAAACGCCCATTTCTAGAGGAGATAGAAAAAAACTAACCTACATGTTACGAGCTCGATTTTTGTTAAAACATTAATGCCGAAAACCGCACATCGATATCTTAAACTACTTTCAAGATATATATTTTCAATTTGGTGCATTTTCAACCCACCTTCGTAACTTTTTTATTTATGAATATTTTTTATTACTGTAAAAAGATTCCTGAGGCACTTTTTTAAGAGCAATTCAACTGTCAAATTAAATTTTATCTGTCACTTTTAATTTTTGAAATATTACATAAGGTTTGTATTTTTCTTATGGAATGACCTTTTTTTTTTCGATTTTTGAAATCAGCGTAATTTTTTTTTTAATGACATCACACTTATCAAATTATCACAATATTTTATTTTTTATTTTATTATTGTTTTTTATATTTTTAGTTTTTAGTTACCTCTTAACTTTTTTTTTTAGTTTGCTGAATAAGAATTGGTTTAAATTATTTTTAAATTATTTTAAAAAAATTAAAAAAATAAGAAGTAATAAAAAAATAAAAATATAAAAAAATATAAAAAAATAAAAAAAATTAAATATTGTGTGTGAAACATCATTTTAAAGGAAATTTTACGCTAATTTTAAAAATCGAATAAAATAAGGATCAATCCATAAGTAAAATATAAACTTTATGTAATATCTCAAAAACTAAAAGTGGCAAATAAACTTTAATTTGACAGTTGAATTGCTCTTAAAAAAGTGCCTGTGTTTTTACAGAAATAGAAAATATTCATAAATAAAAAAGTTATGAACCGAATGGCCGTTATACTCATAAGGGGCCCGGGATTTTTCTAAGGAGTGACGTCACAGCGGCTGCCGAGCATTTTGCTGTGTTTGAATATACCAGTCAGCGATTCCAACTTTAATTATTTATTGTAAAATAAGTATTGCGATTTAAGGGCTGATATTTGTTATAATGCGTTTTCATACAGAAACACACATTTTAGTAAAATAAAAAAAAAATGGGCAAGTTCTCTATTATTCTTATATTTAGGGTAAATGCGGGAGAAACGCCACATTTTTTAAAAACTGGCTTTAAATTTTGTAATTTCTAAGCTTTTTTTCCAAAATAAGTTACTACTTACGTATTGGTTTAAACTTTAGTAAAATGCATAAATAAACTTTAATTCCAAGAAAATAAAGATAAAAGAGAAATATCGGCATCTATCCCAATAGAGTGGAACGCCTAGGACTAAGGAGAGATGCCGCGGTATATACCGGGTGAGCCAAAAAAAACCGGACATTTTTTTAAAATTATAATTACTATACCATCGATTTTAAAAGGACAAATTGCACAGAGTTTTGGCCAAAAATATGTTATGTGGATGCATTTTGACCTATCCTAGCAATATCGTTTTGATGTCTGTCTGTGTGTGTGTATATTATTTCTGTCCTTAACACGATAGCTCCTAAACCACTGAACCGATTTTTATAAACTGTGCAGGTAAAATAGTGTTTGACACTCTTACGAGCTGATTAGATTTTGGTTAAAATCCATTAATGCTAATGACAGTTTTTCGACAATTAAAAATTTTAAAAATGCTAACTTTTTAACAGAGAATCGCATCAATACACTGTTTTCGGAATGTAATAGACTATATTTTGTTCAATAATTCGTGTTATAACAAAAAACTTCGTAGGAGCTTTAGTTTCTGAGATATTTACAAAAAACTGTTTTCAAGGCTAATACAGTCGAACCTCTCTAACTCGAACCTCCATAACTCGAACCTCTCTATAACTCGAACCTTTTAAGTGGTCCCTGCACATTTTTATATGTATTTTAACCTCTTTAATTCGAATTTTTATAACTCGAACTCTCCATAACTCGAACTATGTGGTCCCTTTCAGTTCAGAAGGTGTCAGATCCGTCATGGATTCATTTATTTCTATTTTGATTTAACAGAAAAGCTATTTTCATTTGGACTTTGGTAAAACCTTTGTACCAAAAAATTGACCTCACCAGTTAAGGGTTAAAATGATTGTGCAAAAATAATTAATAATAAATAATATTAATCCTTTTTGTTTGAAACTCGTACACAATGATTGTGTAGAAATAAAATTTCGGACTTTCATTCTCTTTATTTATTTTAAAACACGACGTTTCGGTTAGTAAGTATCTCTAACCGTTATCAAGTGTAAACTAAATAATCCAGTCTCTAGGCTACTATTTATACTACTTGGCGTGCAGTCAGGTGTGACGGCCCGCCGCCTTTTTAATCCTAAGACGCCTGTTTTCCTTAAGGAGTGGTTTCCATACAAAACAAGGAGTTATAAGAAGTTTGTATTTAAGAGCCGTAAATATTTGTAGTAATAATGAAGAATTAACCACAGAAATTAACATTAAAAAGGACTTACAACAGAATGGTTATTCCGAGAAATTAATAAACTCAACGATATTTAAAATTAAAAACAAACTAAATGTACCAAATTCTCAAAATAATAATCCGTTAGGTGTTATTAACATTCCATATGTTCAAGGGATTTCAGAAAACATAAGACAAATAGCTAAACACTATAATATAAAAACAGTATTTTCTTCGGGAAATACGATAAGAAGTTTTGTAACTAAAACAAAACCAGACAATCCCTCAAATAATAAGGAATGTATTTGCCAAATCCCGTGTGAGTGTGGTAAATCATATGTAGGTGAAACGAAACGCCCTCTTCAGGTTAGAGTAAATGAACATATAAAAAGTACTCAATTAGGGGATATTGAAAAATCCGGTTTAGCAGATCATGCATGGTCAAATGATCACAGGATTCAGTGGTCAGAAGCTAAAGTTTTACATAAGGGGTCGCATTGGCGAAAACGAAAGTTTATTGAAGCTGCGTTTATAATGCAGAATAAAGAAGTTTTCAGTCAACCAAGCACGAACATACCAAACATATGGAAACCACTCCTTAAGGAAAACAGGCGTCTTAGGATTAAAAAGGGGGCGGGCCGTCACACCTGACTGCACGCCAAGTAGTATAAGTAGTAGCCTAGAGACTAGATTGTTTAGTTTACACTTGATAACGGTTAGAGATACTTACTAACCGAAACGTCGTGTTTTAAAATAAATAAAGACAATGGAAGTCCGAACTTTTATTTCTAAATAATATTAACAAACTACAATAATGCATATTGCAATATTTTTCTTTGGTGAAATCGTTTTTTTATACAACTATATTCTATGTAAATAAAGATGCACATTTTGAGTTGTTCCGCAAAATAAACTTAATAAATTAATCATCTGGAATAATTTAAATTCAGTATTGCTGTAGATAGCTGCTCTTCTTTTTTATCCTTCTCAGCTTGTAAGAAAAATTTTTCGTACCTTATTTTACATATGCAGTTACTGAGATGGAATGGAAAGAACGGAATATGAAAGTAGACAAAAACTTCTTTCCAAATTTGCATCTCTCATATTCAATGCCAAGGGGTCATCTCACAATTTTTAAAGGCAAATGTGAATTATAGAAACACCCCAAAATATTATTCAACAGTTTATAAGTAAGCTTAGACAGAAAAGGCTGGAAAGGTAAAAACTATAAACCGCATGAGACAAAAATTCTGTTTTTATAACTTTCGAACGATATCACCGATTTTGATGCGATAAACTGAACTTTGCAAGATATTTGGGTAATTCATGAACAAACCTAAAATGTAGTGTTTGGCCATATTTGAAAAAAACTATGTGACATAACATTTATTCAAAAAATTCACGACTATAAGAGGAGGGGGTATAAAAAAAATTGGAACAAAACCTGGCTTGGCAACATCCAGATCGTTAATCTGTGACGTATTCTCATCTAGAATCTACTGTCAAAGTGCGGTTCTCATATTTTGCATACTTAACTACCTACACTATAAAACACAAGGAAACAAATCCCGTGTGAGTGCGGTAAATCATATGAGAGTAAATGAACATCTAAAAAGTACCCAATGGTCATGCATGGTCAAATGATCACAGGATTCAGTGGTCAGAAGCTAAAGTTTTGCATAAGGGCTCGCATTGGTGAAACCGAAAGTTTATTGAAGCTGCGTTTATAATGCAGAATAAAGAAGTTTTCAGTCAACCAAGCACGAACATACCAAACATACAAAACAGGCGTCTTAGGATTAAAAAGGGGGCGGTCCGTCACACCTGACTGCACACCAAGTAGTATAAGTTGTAGCCTAGAGACAAGATTGTTTAGTTTACACTTGAAAACGGTTAGAGATACTTACTAACCGAAACATCGTGTTTAAAATAAATAAACACAATGGAAGTCCGAAATGTTATTTCTACTCAATCATTGTCTACGAGTTTCAAACAAAGAATACCTACACTATGTTTCGTGCGGAATAGATTTAAGTGCATCTTCCTTCAAAATTAAAATATTAAATTACTTTAAGCAGCTATCAAAAGATGTCGCCAAATAAAGTCGTTATATGACAAAAAATGAAAAACAAAAATTTTTCACTTGTGTCGTTTTTGTTCTGACCTTATATTATTATTATATTATTATATTATCCTACAAAAAAAAACACGAAATTTTAAATCCAAATAAACGCAATTAAATTTGAAACACCAACTTTTTGAAAATCTTGACAGCTTTTATAATAAATCAGTAGATTCAATCCATTTGTCTGTCAAGCCTTGATTTAGAATCAGAAAGATGGAACATGTTTCGCCAATGATCAGATAGTAGTGGCTCAGGATTATGACGACCTCGAATACATGACACGAAAACTAATAGAAGAGTTCAATAAGTGGGGACTAGAGGTTAATCTCAATAAGACAGAGTATATGTGTATCGGTGGAATGAAACAGGATCTAATCTTAAATACCGGGCAGCGAATTCAGGCCTGTGATGAGTATAAATACTTAGGCCTAAAAATTACAGCTGACGGAACACTAGACAAAGCTATAAAAGATCGAAACGTACAAGGAAGAAAAGCAATAACTTTATTAAATGGAATAATTTGGGACCAAAGTATATCAAAACATAACAAAAAGCTTATATATAACACCATTGTAAAAAGTATTATTACATACGGCTCAGAAGTATGGCCAATCAAGGATAGAACAGATAAAATGCTTTCCGCTACGGAGATGGACTATTGGAGAAGAGCAGCAGGGAAATCAAAAAGAGAAAGAGTTACAAGTCAAAGAATAAGAGAAATTATGACAGTGGGTGAACGTACTTTAGTGGATGATATAAGAACAAAACAACTGGTGTGGTACGGACATGTACAAAGAATGAATGATGAAAGTCTACGAAACCTAAACAAATACTACAATGGAATGGAAGCTGGATAGAAGGAATAGATAGTGAAATAAGAATAAGAGGCCTAGATGATGAATTATGGGCAAACAGAAACGAGTGGAGATTGGGTATCGGAAGACGTAGAACGTTGTGAAACCGATAAATATATATATAAGATGGAACAAAAGCAGAAAAATAAAAAATATTTTTTGAAAGACCCCATCGCCACATTTCTTCATTATGCATGCAGTAACAATAAAAATTTTGTCTTTAACCCTAGCTTGGCTGCAGGTTATTTTAGGCTTCCCGCATGGTGGATTGTATGACATTATCACTAACGAAAAATCTTAGCCGGACTCAATTTTAGCTTAAAAATATTACCTCAGGTCGTCAACCGAGAGCTTGCCAAGCTAAATAGCTGTAAGCTCTAGTTTGCGTGACACAAATAATTTAATGGAAATAATTATTAGAATTCTTAGGTATTATGATAATGGAATTGTTAAAATCCAGAGACAGTTTATTATTATTATTATAGTTTATTATTGTAACCCAATAATCTTTTAAATAAAATATGTTTATGATTTTAAACTCAGACGGGTTAAAAAAAATGTTAGGGTTAATCATAAGTGCTTCTTTTTTTAACGGAACATTAAAAAGAGTTGAGTTGACAAGTAGTAGTTTTTGGTTTAAAATGATTTAGTCAGAGCAAACAATTTGAAAAGGCTGTCCATTTTCGGTCTAGAAACAAATCATATTATTGCCAACTCGAAGTATCAACATCAACAGGGACGGAACTCTTTTTATTTCAAGTTCTTACACGCATTATCAACAAAGTTTTTTGAGGTGTAAGTTTTTATCCGATCACACTATTCAGCGAGGTAATTCTGAAAAATCAACAAATATACCAATTTAATATGTTATCATGGGCGCACCCAGGGCGTGGGGCCTGGTGCCCTGCCCCCCCCCCCCCCCAAGCCTGAATATTTTGCTTGATATATTTTATAAATAAAAAAATAAAAAGTAGCGTACAATACGGCATCATGGGCTCTCAGGCCCCCCCAAGTCATATTTCTGGGTGCGCCACTGATGTTATTACCAATTCCAAATTTTATTGCCGACTCAGTAAGTATTATAACTTTTCGATATATTTTTTTATATATATTTTTCTAAAAATACCTTATTTTTATATAAAAAAAAGCTATTAACAATAAATAGCCAATAGCCATGAAACACAAACATTTTTCCGGCGATTCAGTATTTTTACTCCCAAAGCACAGACCTGGCCCAAAACAAAAACAGAATAGCGAAAGTAATAATTGGATGTCTTGGGAAAGATAAATCATCGGTTTTATCTCCAAATTATCACCTACTTTTACCGACATATATATATTTTTCTCTTTTCTGGCTGTATACTTGAAGTTTTTTTTCTTCTGCCTTCTCCACGGATAACATCACCGCAAATCAAAAATGGCCGCTGTCCCGGCCTTTCTAACCACTGACATTTCGTTCTCTGGTTTAGAAATGTCAAGGGCTTGTCAACCGCTGTTTTTGTTTATTTGTGTTTTTGCCAGTTTTTTTTTGCTAAATTTGAGATGAAATTTTACTGTTAAAAACAGTTCAGGGTCTTTAAACATTACTTTCCATTAGAGTGGGAAAAGTCCGAGAATATCTTTATTTTTCAACAAAAATCCAACAAAAATAACAACAGCTGGCAGTCTCCGCCATTTTGACAAGGCCATGATAAAATCAAAGTATAAGTAGGTTTGGTTAGACTGGTAATGTCAATGGCATGGTGTACCCACTCTTTCTATTTTGGTTGGTTGTGAAACCCAATCTCTAGCTGTTTTTATATCTCTGGCCCTGTCACGTTCGTCTGTCGACGTCTTGCCATCGGTGTGGTTATTCTTAAAATCTCCCCGAGCGAGTACTCGTCAAATTTCGAGCGAGAACCAATAACGATGCGGAAATCAAGTAAAATCGCATGCGCAGTTTGATTTTCACCCGATTTTGAGGGAGTAATCATTCTCACTCTTTTAAGAATTCACACCGGCGGATTTATTTCCCGTGCAAAAAGGTGGTGAAAGTATTCAATAGCCACCCGTAAAAGTGTACTTTTGGCCAGCGGCGTAGCGTGCCCGACGGGGCGGTGGGGGGGCCAACAGCTAAAAAGGGCGCCCTCAAAAATATTGCGACCAAAAAAAAAAAAGTTATTATGTCTTTAGTTTCCTTTACCGGCCCTGCTCCTTTATAAAGCTTAGGGCGCTTCGGGTGCCAGTACCCTCGGGGCGAGGGGGGGGGACGAACCCCCCGCGCCCCTTCCACGCTACGCCACTGTTTTTGGCTCACGTCACCTCACGGGTAGTCAAGAATAAACTTCCAGTTCGAGTTAGAGGTCTGAGCGCTTTGGGTGACGTGTATTATGTGGTATTTAGATACTTGTTATCAAAATTTAAACAGATGTTTGAAGGATTTATAGTTTTTGTAGTATTTTGGGACAGTTCGCCGCGGTCGATTCCCCGTGAGTCGATTGGCCGCGAGAATTTTTTTAATTTTTATATTAATGTTGCGTGTATAGTAAACATATTTTTCAAAAAATATTTAAAAAAATAATACTTTATAAAATTTTTTTTATATATTAGTTTTTAAAAAAATATACTTTTTAAAAAAGAATAAAATTTTTAGTTTCGTTTATAAACTAGTTGTTAAAAAACTACTCTTTAAAAAAGTAGTATTTTCAAAAATAAGAAATCAAACAAGTTTCGTGGCTAATCGGGTAAAAAGGAGTTTTTGTTTCTCTCATATTTTTCCGTGGGTAGCTTGAAGGCTTAACCTCATAGGGGTCCAAGATCTAATCGACACCTAATAAGTGTTGACAGTTAACTGTTTCGTCCTTATGGGACTCCACAGAACACTGCTTGGTCAATGCGACACTCTTGCGAAGTTAATTAGACGGTTTTGTCTCTAATCCTATGTATACAGTGAGAAAACTTTCGCAAGGAACGCCATCTACCGAGATACTAGAGAAACAAGAACAAAAGCAGGCGATCGAAAACAAATAAAAAGAAACAAAATAATCCGTGACCTACGACAGCCCTTATTGCGTTTTTACCCGCTTAAGGCTACCAGAGTAGCATCAACAGGATTCTTAAATTACAGCCCTTTTACTACTAAATTCAGCAATAAAATTTTCTATATATCTCAAATCCAGGTTAAGCTCGATATTGCCAATTACCTTTCTGAATATCAAGCCCTTTTTAAATTGTATTATATTGTTTTGCTGCCTTTACAAAAAATGGCACTTACCGGTTTTCATGTTTTACGTTATTTTCATCAGGGAACTACAAAAAATTTACATACAGGGGTTGGAAAATGTTTATATTTTTGCTTTATTTTTTTTTTAAATTCCTCTTACTGTGTAAGCGAAATAAATTCGCGTGTATCCCTACTTTCATTTTTCTACTCAGGTAAAACTTTTAATATAATAAAAATAAAAAATAAAACTATATATAAAAAATCAAATAAAAATTAAATGTAAAATACCTCATCCAAACCTTTGTGTGAAGGAAGAGTACCGGCGTATTTACGTTTCCGTGATCATTTCACGTCGGCGCGGTTTTGAAATAGACACGGAAATGTTACAATATATTTGGGTTCAAATACGTGTTGATTTTAAGAGTTTTGATCTCGAAATGAGCACGGATCTGTAAGAGAACATCGCGCATTAAACTATTACAAAAGCGTATTCAACTGTCAGGTTAAAACGCTAACATAACGAAAGCTAATCAAAGAAATCTAACCAAACCGAACCAAAGCAAACTGAACCAATAATTTTTTTCAAAAAAAAAACTTTCGTGACTTCCTACCCGGGATCCTAAAGGATGTGAATCCGAACCGAAACGAACCAAATTGAACCAAACCAAACCGAACCGAACCAAAGCAAACTGAACCAACAATTAAAAAAAAACTTTCCTGACTTCTTTCCCGGGATCCTAGAGGGTGTAAATAGTGTTGTAGTTTAGTTTGGTTAGGTTAGGTTTGGTTCGGTTTAGTTAGGATCGATTCGGTTCGGAGTCACATCCTCTAGGATCCCGGGTAGGAACTCAGGAAAGTTTTTTTTTTAAATTATTGGTTCAGTTTGCTTTGGTTCGGTTCGGTTAGATTTGATTGATTAGCTTTCGTTAGGTTAAGTTTTTGAAACTTTCTAATTTCACGTGGTTAGAAATGAAGTGAAAATCATTTAATTCATTAAAATTTATTAATAACAGAACAACATCTGTCGTCGTAGTTGGCGGTGTAAGACAATGAACACTGAACTTTGCAGGTATAGTTAATGGAAGAGTGTTCTTCAAACTTCAAAGAATTTCAAAATCTTGAGTAATATTAGTACAAATACTTTTAAACTGCTTCATAATTTTTATATTAACAAACATATAACCTCAAAATCAAACAAATAAACAACGTGAACCCAATTTAAGTTTCAAATGTGCACTAATAAGTAAACCCCTGCGCTGCGTAATTCAATACAAATCCGTGCCTTGTTCGAGCCTCGGCGCCTTAAAATCAACACGCATTTGTAACCAAATATGTTGCAACATTTCCGTGTCTATTTCAAAACAGCGTTGTCGTGAAATCAGCACGAAAACGTAAGCACCAACGCCGCGTTGCCCCTCTGAACCGCCAGACTCACGTTTTAAAAAATAAATGACTTAATCCTTAAACAACTTCCCAATGTGCCCCTTATATATTTATTAATTTTTTCTCATCAGTTGTTTGGCTTTTTCTCCAAGGGGACCAAACGTTTCAACAGAAAATGGCACAAAACAAAAGTGGTTCAAGAGTTCCTCATACTTTCTTCTCTTTGTGGACTCACCCTCAGACGACAAACCTCTCCTGCTTTTTTTGAAGACAAGTGAATGTACGACTGACACAAAGAATCTTTACATGTGATATCCCACAAGAGAGGCTTGCCAGAGTTCCAAGGAAATCTGGTCATTCCATCTACGCGTTTTCCATCACTTCGACACACTCCAACGGTTTCAAGGACTGAAGGGAATCCTGCAGAACTTAAAACCCGTTGAAGGATTCAGCTCACTGTGGCGAGCCACCCTTCCTGCACTCTTTTCGCAACTCAGGCCATGGTAGCCATAAATATCTACGTTTTGGCCACAAAAAGCGCAATCATGAGAACCGTACACAGGAACATCCAATCTCAAAGCGATGGAAACGCGGAAAGTCTGATCGTCCAAGACAGTACCCAAAGAAGAAGAAGGCATTGCTGGATTATCCATTTAGCAAAAAGCAGAATATTATGTGGGCTTCGTGCTTGTACGTCAAAAAACCTAAAAAGTAAGATATACCATCTATCATTTAATTTGAAATCTTAGCAGTAACTATAAAATTGCACAGTGCACCTAGCCAACTTTGACGTTACATTTCGCTGAGTAGTTTGATAGGTTTGTATGTTTTCATACCTTAATTTAACAAAATTAAAGAACTCTATTTGAAAATTAGTTAACAAAAAAGTAATAAGGTAAAAATTTGTAAAATTAAAAAAAAAAACAGCCATATTGAATGACGACAATGTCTGATTTTATTAAATGAAAAATTAGCTGGCAAAAATAGTAATGTTTCTGTTATTTGCTGAACATGCAACATGGTATTTTTAGTCACTGATATAACATTTTTCCTACAAGGGTGTGGACAATAGCTTTTTACGCACACATTACCCCCCCCCTTCAAGACTTTTGTTCCAGAACCGCCGTTTCACAAATCCACCTAGAAAGAAATCAGTTGATGCTATACGTCGGCACTGTCTTAGTCGCCAATAAAATACCTCCTGATACCTTCCCAGCTAGCCTATTAGTACACTTTAAGTGAAGCCATGATATATCAGCGTTGAAAACAGTTTTTTGTAAATATCTCAGAAACTAAAGCTCTTATTAACTTTTTGGTTAAAAAACAAATTATTGAGCAAAATGTAGTCTACTACAAAAAATTTTGTCTGCAATAAAAACACGTACTTTTCTTGAATAAATTGTTTTAACTTGAATTAAAATATTTCTTTTAAGTTTAACGCAGCGTTTAATCTTGATATGAGACTTTATTTTTCTTCTTTAATTGTTTTGTTTCAATATACTCCATTTTGTAACACAGCAAATTGTCTTCATATAAGTAATATTTTGCTTCCAGAGAAAACGGTGCCTTATATTTATTCAGTTTCAATTTATAATTAAACAATTTCTGTTTCACATTAAAATAAAGAGGCAAGACATTTTTTGTGCAATATCAAGAAAATATTTTCTTGGTGACTAGGAGAGCACAAATTATTTTACTTCAAAGCAATTTACTTTGATCTAACACATTTTTTTTACCGTGTATATTTCGAAAACCGCATATTAAAACGATTAGTCATTAGCATTAATGGATTTTGACCAAAATATAATCAGCTCATAAGAGTGTGGAAGACTATTTTTCCTAAAAAATTTGTGAATATCGGTTTAGCGGTTTAGAAGCTATCAAAAAAAAAATCGTCGAAGCTAAAACCCTCTCTAGCCATTTTTTACATATTTTGTACATATTTCATGATAAAACAGAAAAAATAGCTTCAAATTTGACATAATGAGGACTCGGCCCCCCCCAAGCAGCGGCGTAGTTCGTCGCGTCCCGCGAAAAACAAGAAGACCTTTTTTTGTTTTTTTTTTTTTTTTGATCGCAAGATTTTTGAGGGGAGTTCTTTTGAGCTGTCGGACCGCTCCAACACACGATTACCTTTTTTTTTTTTGTTTTTTTTTTGGTTACACGATTTTTGCGAGGCGCCCGTTTTAGCTGTCGGCCCCCGAGAGGTCTCGGGCCCCCCTAAGATACATACCTGCATGCGCCACTGCATTGCTGCGCGGGCGAGGAAGGTAAAAAAGGTACTTGATAAAGCACCATCACATAAAATACTAGTACTTAGATTCGTTTAAACTTATTTTCAACTCATAATACTTAAACCTGTTCCAAAAAAATAACACTGGGCGACAAAAAAACGTTTGGTTCAATTTATTTAACCAAACATATTTTTATTTAAATCAAATAAATCAGTGTATCTGTTAATACAAAATTAAATTTTAAACCAATAAATATTAGTAGAGTTTAAAAGAGCGTAAAATGCTTCTAGAACCGATTTTCGTGTGCACTTCATTGCTAAAATGTAAGACACAATTTAAATCATTTCTTACACCCTAAGAATGCAAAATCGACTGGTCGTCCAAAAATCGTGGTGGTGGGGGTAGTTTTTCAAAAAATTTGGAAAATTTTTTTTTGCATTTTTTGAATCTATAAAGTGTGCTCATGACTCTACCAAAAGCATATAGTAATATTTTCATCAGAAACATTTATTTTTCAATGTTGAAAATATCGTTCCCAATGCTTTTATATGGAGTTCCCTATTAAACAAGTGCTCGCCCTGAAAACGCGTATTTACAATAATTTATAACTTGTTATAACTCGAGAACCCTTTGCTTATTCAAAAAAACACCTTCTATAAACTCTGTGTATAAAAGATCAGGGATCACAATGGTTTTTGAAAAATGTCAATCGGACGAATAGATTTTCTTTTTAAGTAGCAAAGAGTGATGCCATGACGCGACGAACGCGGCGGATCGCAGACATGCGACGAAGGGTCGGATATTTTACAAATGCACGGCGGGCCAGGCGAAACGCGACTCTATTAGTCGAGACACACGTAAGTGGGCTTTTCGGTGATTATCTTGGTTTTGCCATTGTTTCCCTTAATAAACAATGCTTTTACGTTGCGATGTCCGTGCAGGGTCGTAGTAAATTTTTTGACTTATTATGACAAGAACGTTGAATTAGTTATTCTTTTTGTGTACTGATTACATAATCTAATACAGTGTCTTCAATGTGTGTATGTAGTCAAAACAGAGTGTATTTAGAATAAACAATATACAGAGTAAATAATATATAAGTGCAGAACGAGTGGATTATTCCTTTTGTAGAGTAATTACATAATATAATACCGTGTCTTTAATGTGTGTAATTATTATGGTCAAAACAGAGTGTATTTAAAATAAACAATATATACAGAGTGTAAATATGTAACATAAAAGTGCATAACGGGTGGATTTTGGTTAAAACAAGAACGTTGATTATTTTTTTTGTATAGTAATAATTAATCACTCTAATACAGAGTCCAAATATACGACCCTACACGGACATCGCAACGCAAAGGCATTGTTTATTAAGGGAAATAATGGCAAAACCAAGATAATCACCGAAAAGCCCACTTACGTGTGTCTCGACTAATAGAGTCGCGTTTCGCCTGGCCCGCCGTGCATTTGTAAAATATCCGACCCTTCGTCGCATGTCTGCGATCCGCCGCGTTCGTCGCGTCATGGCATCACTCTTTGCTACTTAAAAAAAAACTATTCGTCCGATTGACATTTTTCAAAAACCATTGTGATCCCTGATCTCTGGTACACAGAGTTTATAAAAGGTGTTTTTTTGATTAAGCAAAGGGTTCTCGAGTTATAACAAGTTATAAATTATTGTAAATACGCGTTTTCAGGGCGAGCACTTGTTTAATAGGGAACTCGATATAAAAGCATTGGGAACGATACTTTCAACATTGAAAAATAAATGTTTCTGATAGAAATATTACTATATGCTTTTGGTGGAATCATGAGCACACTTTATAGATTCAAAAAATGCAAAAAAAAAATTTTCCAAATTTTTGGAAAAACTACCCCCTGCAAACGACGATTTTTGGACGACCAGTCGATTTTGCATTCTTAGGGTGTAAGAAATGATTTAAATTGTGTCTTACATTTTAGCAATGAAGTGCACACGGGGTGACACGATAGAAGCGGCTTTTAACTCTACTATATATATTATTCCCAATATGTGAAAATGTTTTTAAATTTTTTATATTGCCTGCGAGTGTAAGTAAATATTGTTAGAATTAAAGTAGACGGTTTGCCTATCCATTTATCTAGTTGATGAAAGCGGTAAAGCAATTTACGCCGCCTAATAAAAATTTAAGTGAAATTACAAAACAATTTCCGGCCTAACCCTTATTATTCCCCTAAGGCTCGATCCATCTATTATCATATTAGTTGGCTCGCACCAACAACCGCGACCTACTTTAGTTTTAAATCTATTAAGAATGTACAGGGTGTCCCTGGTAGCATAAATACATTGATTACTGCGGTACAGATAAGTTTTTCGCTGCACAGCGGTAAACAATCCAACTAGATTTAAGCTGGTATTTAAATACATTATGTACTGCCGTTCAGCTAAGTTCGCCGCTATACCGCGTTTAAAAATACTCTGCTAATCTATGGGCACCTAAGCTCACACTAGGTACTATAGTTATAGTGTACGTGTGAGCTAATATAACTAAAAACTGAAATATATTTTATTCAACTCCAGACTCAATTACCTTTCGTTTGATACGACACAAGCCATGTTTTGACTTAAACTCTAATTTTTAAAATCTACCTCCACCCTTTTAAAAAAACTAAAATGTGTTTTGTTTAACTCCAGACTTAATTACCTTTCGTTTGATATCACACACGCCATATTTTCACATAAACCCTAATTCTTGAAATCTACCCCCACCCTTTTATTTGACTTGCGTTGGGTGGATTTTGTTCATTTTTAAATGAGACCATCACGGCCCAAGACCCAGCCTAGGTACCAAATTTCATTTAAATGGGAGAACCGGTTTTTAAGTTATGCGGGTTGGTCGTTACAGACAGACATACAGACAGACATACACACAGACAGACAGACAGCGCAACAAAAAAGTTTCAAAATCATCTGAAACGCAAAGTTATAGAAATTTTTTTGAAATCGGAGCAACTATTTTTTTCTCAAAAAAATTAGGTTCACCATAGCTCACACTACTGTAGTATAATATGTGAGCTAATAAAATTATACTAACGAACGAAATCATGGTAATGGAAATAATTGCATTGTATTTTTATTAACGTGTTTCTAGCGACCAACGACTTTTTTCAAAAACTTTTTGTTGTTTAAATATATTGCTCTCAATTGAAATAAAAAGCTTCAAAAAAGCACATTTCGGAAAACTGCATATTAATATAACCTCTTTAAATGCCGAGGTCACGGCGACATCAAAAGGGTGAAACATCTGATAGGGTAAATAGCAAGGGCAGATCCAGAGGTGCTCGGTTCGGTTCGGTTCGGTTCGGTTTCGGTTCGGTTCGGTTCGGAGGGGGGGGGGGCACTTTAGATGACATTCTCTGTTGGTAAGCAGTATTTTATTGAATTAGTCAGTGGTTGTAATTTCGATGATAATAATAATAGACACTTTCATGCACCGCAGGCAAAAATTTTGAATTTTTATTAGCACAAACATTACTTTTTACTCATTTTTTGTATTTTCAAAAAATTCTCGGGGGGGGGGGGGGCAAGTGCCCCTAGTGCCCCCCCCCCCTGGATCCGCCACTAGTACATAAACTCCATACCATAATTTTTGAGATAACTTTTTGACAGTTATCAGCTGTTTACCATAACAAATAGCATAGGCAAACGAAAAAAACTTGTCAAAAGTTATCTTAAAAATAATGATATAGGGTGTAGTGATTGCAAAGTCAATTGAACAAAGATAAAAGCCGACCATCGGCATATCCTTTATAGAAAGTGACATGGGCGGCGGTAGATATACTCATGAAAATTATTTCATTTAATTATGGCGTAAACTAAAGAAATAAAAATAGATAATAAAACTTTCTATTCCTACACCTGCAGAAACGACACTGATTTATTTTCTAACTCTGCATACTGTCGACTAAAGAGGTCCCGAAAGACACCCGAAAGCAATTAAAAACGCATCTCAAAAAAATCTGCCAATCAGGTGCCGTCCATCCACCCGGGCTCGGTCAGTCGGAAAACAAATACTTTGGGGTCGGACCGAAAAGAACCGCGGTTCTTCTCTGTCGGTAGGATTGAAATTATACCAGGAAGATTTTATATGAATTTGGATAACTTAATGGGCAGAATCAAGCAAAATCGCATAAAATCGATAGAACACATACATATATACAAGAAAAATAGTCATTAGCTGCATTTTGCTTCGCGTAGTAGGGTAAATAGTGATCTAATAGAAAAATAACACAAATCACTTCACAATTATTTGGCTGGCGGATTTGGTCACGTCGCACAGTGCGGACTCCTGTGGGCAATATTCGAAAAACTGTGGTTATATTTTAAAAGTTTTAATATTGTAAAAGTATAGATAAATGTTCAGTTTATCTGTAATCATAACCTATTTTTTAGTCACACTTGTGAAAGTGCACAAAATAAATAGTTAAAGTCGTTATTTTAAAACAGGTACAAAAAATCGTATAAAATACCTATCAGAAAATAAATTTTACTGGTTCTGCATTTAAATATAAAAAAAATTTTCTTTAAGTATTACAGTGATATATATTTACGCTATTTGTTTAAATAAAATTTTGTCAAATTGACGTCTCGCTTTTAACATAATATAATTAAAACTCTTATGCTTACAAAAAAATATATTTTTTAAATTTTATTAAGGTTATAAAAAATTGCAAAGATTTGCAAGGTCTGGCATATATCCTAAATATTAGTCCAATGAATTAGCAAAAAAGTAGCATAAATATTTTTTGCTACTGGCTGCTACTAAGGGTGCTGTATTTTTTGAAATAATATATTTCAATCCTAATAATTTATAACACATTGGTTAGCACCCTGGTTGAGAGGCCTCACATCATCTCCTGCTTAGGTATACCCTTAAAACCAGTCTTGCCGCCATTTGGACAAATATAAAGTTGTGACAGCTCTCATCAACGTCAAAAATGGCGGCAGCAAGGTGTCAAAAATGGCACTAAATCTGGAGAAGATATGAGGCTTATTATTCGGTGATGGCGAGTGGTTCGGTTCAATCAATGATAATAAATTTTAAAAAAATTCCCAATATATTTATGGCACTAAGTCACCTTATACTACTGTGAGCAAAATGGAAAATTAAATATTTTAGAATCGCATATCGTATTGGTCGTTTTTTGTCAATTGGAACGCACAAAAACAATAATTTGAGGTAGTCAATAAAATTATAAAAATACTGCTCAGTCTTAAAATATATACCAAAAAATATTCTGGTGTTTGTGTGGGCGAATATTAAAAAAAAAATAGTTTTTTTGCACTTTGTAGATCACAAATTTTAGGGAGAAAGTATCTTTTTTTATCCCGTGGATAAAAAGTGACGTTTAAAGATAAAACGTAAAAATGGGAAGTCTGTTTTTCTTGCAAAATAATTTTAATAAAAACGAGGCCCAAAAATGACTAAACTATTTTTTGAGCACTCGGCGAACTGTAGCTACTTACAATTTTTTCTTCTCGAGATAAAAGTACCACTTAAGTCCCTAAGAAGATAATATACTATTTTATCACTTTTTTTTAACTTTTAGAACGCATAAGCATAAAATATTCAGACTTGTTAAATGAGTGGCCTCTCACAAAAATCTGAAGGTGTTAAATATTTTCAAAAAAATTCCACCCTTGTTGGGTTTAGAAGAATGTTTTGACAACCGTTATTTCGAATGGTTAAATAAAGATATTATATCTGAGAAATTTTGTTATAAAACGGATTTAGAAAAATCAAAATATACAGATTTGGAAACAGAGGCCGTACCCGGACCGAGTCGTGGACGGCCTAAAACGGCTTTCTTAGAATCATTTTTAAGAACAAGGAAACTGAGGGTGCAATGTGTGTGTATGGTCAAAATAATTAATTTGGGGTTGCTAATTTAATTTTTCTGGAAGAGACTTAGCCACCCCAAGCCTTCCTGCGTACGCCCATGAATCCGAATAAAGACAATAATTTTAGTTTAATTTCTAACACAAAAGTAAATTGGTTTTTCTTTTTAACGTAACTGTAGGTTAAATTGAATGTACTTTAATTTATTTTTTTAATATTTTAAATAAAATGACATATATATATTTTAAAAAGTTTTACTTATTTTAACCTTTAGACTACACTTTATCACATACCCTATAAAAAGATTAACTTTTTTGAAAAACAACAAAGATATTGATTATTGTCCAAAAACCCTATTTTTGTCCGCACTGTGCGTCGTTAGAATTTTTCTAGCATTAAATATAACGTAAATGGTCGCATCTTACATTTAATCTAACAATCATCACTAACTCACCGCTCACCGCGGAGGACACCAAACTGAACGCTCCTACACCTACGCATGACCCTACTGGCCGCGAGGCACTTAGTGCGGCAGGCATATTTGTAAACGACGTCCATGATTGCGATTCGGTTGTAGCCCGAACGCTGCCGTAACCGTCTCTATGAAGCCCTATTCTACATTGACACGGTTCGGTTACGTTGGCGATCGATTGACAACGGTTAGGTTTCACATTCTCTAGGATTCCGGGAAAGAGGTCAGGAGAGTATGTTTCAAAAAAATTTATGTTTGTTAAAAATTTACGAATTCTTTCTTAAGAAAGATTGTGGTTCTGAAATCCAAACTGATTTTTAACGAACATTTTTGCGATCACGGGTGTTAGTTACCCAAGCGATTTACCATATCGTCTGCTATTTACCAGAGATGTTCGGGCGAAAGCCGACTGGCGATCCTGGGTGTTGTATATAAATATGCATGCGGCAGGGCCTTATTACAAAATTTTTGTAAGAAATATTCAGGATAATTATAAAATGTTAGATTTTTTCTAACAACACGACCGTTCACGGGTTAAATTATAATGCTAAGTGAGCCCCTGGATTCTTTGCATTTTTATTACATTTTTATTACCTAAGTAAGCTAACTCAGCCTTAAACAACTAGCTATTATTAAAGTAGCTTTTGAAATGTTAATTAAGTAATTACCTATTTTTAAAATGTATAAATATATAAATACAGGTCTGTGTTGTACCAAATTTATTTAATATTTTAAAATTAAAAGTTGTTTTTTAAACGCTAGAACACTTCGATTTTAATTTTGCATTACCCTATTTTGTCATAAAAACAAGTATAAAAAAATATAAAAAATGGGGGGTGTGCTTTCGGGCTGTTCGGCCGTCGTCGTTGGAAATTCGTTCTCGACGTTTCGCCATCTCGAGTGGATGGTATCTTCAGGAGATGTTGACTGTTTGTCGGCTTCTCGAGGACTGGTGGTTAGTCTGTCGCGGGCGCAGGTTATATATGCTATGGTGGGCGGGGCGTATATCAGAGCTGGTCGGTGATTGGTCACTTTCCCGAGATTCAGTTTTGTTATTGTAAGGGAGCTGTTTAGTGTTTTTAAGAACCGGTACCCATGTTCTGTTAATTTTAAGAGTTTCTTCAGATCTGTTGAAGTTCTGCTGGTGTTTATGAATTTCGATTGCTTCTCTATAAAGTCTTGGATAGTAAGAAGAGGAGGCGCAGAGAACTTGTGGTCTGCCACTGCGGATTTTTCCGTATGTCCGAGTCGACAGTTGGCTTTGTGTTCTTTGATTCTTGTGTTTACGGACCGTTTGGTTGTTCCGATGTAGACACTTCCACAGGTACAAGGAATGCGGTATACCCCTGAAGAACTTAGTGGGTCCCTTATATCCTTCGCAGATCTGAGGTGGTTCTCGATCTTCTTAGATGGCTTGAAGATCGTTTTTATGTTGTGTTTTCCCAGAATACGTCCGATGCTATCCGTCACTCTAGGGATGTAGGGCAGAAAGGCTCTTGAAGTAACTTCGCGGCTGCTCAGTCCACCGCTACTATTACTTCTAGTGCTTGGCTTTGGTCGTATACATGTTTAAGAACTTATCAATGAAAAAAACTTATCAATGAAAAAAAGTGATTTTCAAACGGTTTTTATTAAAAAGAAAAAGTTTTTATCAATTTTGGGATATCCTGTATATTATGGTTTCTCATAAAAAATTCGCAGCTAATATAAAAATCGATGTGTTCTGATGCTTAAAAACAAATCCAAATTTTAAATAAGTTTGTTCTCACCCCGCGACTTTACCCAATTTCCGTTCATACCTTAGAGTAAGAAAAAATAAAGAGGACTCGTAGCCCCGTTTTCGGCGGGCATTCATTAATTTGTTGGTAAACAATAAGCCTTTTTCCTTGAAGTAACCACAAGTACCCAGGTAACCTGGTTCCTAATTTTAGGTTTTTCCTCGCTGAGTAACACTAACCATGACGTCACAAGTAACCACACAGGCTTACCAGCTTAGCAGACGTGGTTGCTTCAGAATTTTGAGGTTAAGTGCGTTTGTTTTTATTTCAAACTTGGTAATTCCAAAATCTTTAAAATTGAAGTGTATTTTACAATGAATTTAGAGAAAAATCATCTGTCACTGATCGATGATGTCATACAACTGGTCACTCCCAAGTAACCGTGACGTCATTTCGAGTTACTTATATGAGTGACTAGTAACCTCGAGGAAAAAAGCTCAATGTGGACTTTCCACTGTTGCCGCCGCCTCTCTCTGTAAAATTTTATAAATAATAATTTAACTTTTGATCAGTCGCAAAATATACAGGATCTTTCAGACAACCAGGCCAATATCACGAAACAAAAATTCTTGCGGCAAATTGTCCCCGCCGCGAATCGCACCGCGGTGAAAAGGATAGCGGCGAATCAGCAAATTGTCCCATCCATGTTACCATGCATAACAGGCCAGGTTAGGTAAGTAACAAGTAAACACGATAAAAGTCTAAAACATTATTCTTTCACTTTATAAAATGGCAACAAGTTTAATGAGGTGAGTCCCAAGTAGTGAACGGTTAGCCCAGGTTCCCCTGAGTTCTTTGGTCGACAATGTTAGTAATATGTGTTTGTTACAAATGCAGTGTTGCAGTGGCGTATATAGAAAAAAGTTTCGGGGGTGGCCCAACACAGTTTTGGGGGGGGGGGCCGAGACCCCATGAGGCCGTATTTTATGCTAATTTATGTTTGTATTCATGAAATATGTGGAAAATATCTAAAAAAATCTTAGCTTCGGGGGGGGGGGCGGGCTCCCCAGCCCCCCCCCTCCTTATATACGCCACTGCAATGTTGTATTGTCCGTCGCATTCGGTGTTTTGAGTTCTTGGTGTTTTTTGCTATGTGATAAATATTATTTTTGAAAAAAATATAGTATTTTGAGGAAAAAATAGACAAGTGCTATTTTTGTGAAAGTATTGTGAAAATTCTGCGCAGTTTGGTTTTTGCAAGATAATTCGAGTGACGCGGCTATTTTGCCATCGCCGCGCTTTTATAAATTCTAATCTTTAAGGAATTACCGCCAAGAATAAGGAAAATTTACATGGGCCTACGGTTGATGAGTCCTCTTTATTTTTCTTACTCTAATGTTCATACCGTGATTTAAATCGATTTTCTATTCTTTGATGTTCTACGGCTGGTAATTTGCATGTTTCCGGAAATTTCGGAAAAAATCGTTGCGTGACTATTCGGTTAGTCTTTATTTTTCGCCTTTATTACGCTTGAGTTGATGTGTTTTCGTCGGTGGCAAGCACATAAAACGAAAATTACTATAAAAAAAAGAACAGAGTTAAATGCTGAATAATTTCTGATTTTAACTGCTTTTTTATGAACATTAAACTTTTAAAGTAACGTGTCAAATACCACAAACGGCGCGCGCTTCTCTTTTGTAACGTTAACCGAGTTGTACTAGGGTCACTGCATCTTGGAAGCCTGAAGACGACAGGCTTTCAGGATGCAGTGACCCTAGGTCGTACGACGGCATTGTAGGATTTGAATAAAAGTTTGAGGCCACACAATTTACTGACTTGCAGGTTTTGCACTTAATGATAAATTGGTAAAAAAAAATTTTTAAGTCACAAGCTTTTATAAAATGCACTAAAAATTAAAAAATAATTTTCTAACATTCTAATATTATCATAATAATAAAAGCGATGGCCGAATGATGGAAATTTTGACGATGTTAGCACAATAAGATATCCGTATCAATTAAATATCACTATTTGCAAGAATCAATCTAGCAGAAAAATGCAGAGGTACCAAACCCACCCAACCCGACCCAAGATACCCCAGCATTTCTCTGACACAGGTATGACAATGGCATAACATTGCGGCACATCAAACATATTTTTAATGACCTGCTATGTTGAATATTCTTTAAGTGTTTAGATCACAAATTTAGATTAACTTATGCTTTGATTTGCGGCCATCGCTTTTATAATTATGATAATATTAGAATGTTAGAAAATTATTTTTAAATTTTTAGTGCATTTTATAAAAGCTTGTGACTTGAAATTTTTTTTTACCCATTTATTTTCTACTTTTTAGTCTCAGCTATCTTCTCGATTAAATGAAAATATTTGTTCAATAACAGAACAGAAGAGTTTATTCTAGATTATAATGAAATCGCTGATCGTGAGTTGTTTGGAAACTCATGTTTTTATTGGGGGAAGGAGAGGGTGGGGGTAGAGGTAGAAATATATTTTTTGTTTGGGCTGTATTGCCATCGGACCTTTATGTTAGGATATTTTTTTCTTAATGTTGTATTGTCTTGGGACCACTATGTGTGTACCGAATTTCATCCAAATCGAATAATGTGAAGTGTGTCAAAAACGCTTCACAAGATTTGATAGATAGTTAGTTAGATAGTTAGTTAGATAGTTAGTTAGATAGTTAGTTAGATAGTTAGTTAGATAGTTAGTTAGATAGTTAGTTAGATAGTTAGTTAGATAGTTAGTTAGATAGTTAGTTAGATAGTTAGTTAGATAGTTAGTTAGATAGTTAGTTAGATAGTTAGTTAGATAGTTAGACAGAACATCTGAAGCTAAATAAAAGCTTGTAAAAAAAAGGGGTGCTCAAGTTACGGTATTGTGATAAAAAGGTTGCATCCTTAATTTTGTAAAGAAACTGCTGTTCTTTGTAAAAAATGTAGGTACAATGTCTATGTCTATGTCATTTTCCACAATATTAAAACATGTCGGAGTCGGCCAAACTTGGTAAATATTAACGAATATATTGTGTTGTACTAAAGTAGTCAGACTGTCCATACTATCAAATATTACCATTTCATGAGAGCAATGCTATATTTACCATATTTCTTTCGATTTTGTTGGATGGAAGAAGATTGTCCGACCCCGACGAGCTTTTGTTTCTACTTAAATCTTTTTCTTTGTTAGTTTCAATGTAAAAACTTTTTAAATTTTTACAATTAATAATCTAAAAATATAAATTTTGAATAAAATATAGTTAACTTAAAATCACAACCAACTGTAGCTTCGTCTTTGAAAAATGTTGTAAAGAGAGTTCGTACGATCTAGTCGCATCTAATGAAAAGGGGCCTACAGACACGCGAGCATTTCTTGAGGTTAGTACGCGAACTAATCTCTGCATACATGTACGTTTGGTGGAATTGCCTACACACACGAAGACAAAATTAAACGTTCTAAACATAAACACGATATTATCAATGCGTTTTACCTAGACACCGAGAGATTTGCTCGCGTACATTGTGCGCGCGAACTAATGTTCGAGAGATATTTTAGGCGGATATTGTCTACACACGAAGAGATTAGTATGCGCAAACTTGTTCGCGCGTACTAATCTCTGGAAATGTTCGAGTGTCTGTAGGCCCCTAAACTGGAATTAATTTGATCAAGTTTGGCCTTGTCTCCGACAATTCGTACGATTTGAAGGCACACGATTTGAAGGTAGGCCAACAGGTCTTTCTGCTGCATTACAACACCTGTGTTACCATATACGTAATATACGTATATGTGTGTTACCTATACCTATTAAGAAATTTTTATGGACATTTTTGGAAATTGTATTATGTAGTGATTTTTTATAACTTGACACTCCCTTTATTTTTACTGTCCTAGCCCGTGTAGCAATGGCTAGACAAGGTAGTATTTATATCTGTTCGAAAATCTTTGTATAAAATTTTTGCGAAAGGCTTTCGCGGCCATAGTACACTATCCAAGACTCTATAGAGAAGCAATCGAAATTCATAAACACCAGCAGAACTTCAACAGATCTGAAAAAACTCTTAAAATTAACAGAACATGGGTACCGGTTCTTAAAAACACTAAACGGCTCGCTTATAGCAACAAAACTGAATCTGGGGAAAGTGACCAATCACCGACCAGCTCTGATAAATGCCCCGCCCACCATAGCGTATATAACCTGCGCCCGCGACAGACTAACCACCAGTCTTCGAGAAGTCGACAAACAGTCAACATCTCCTGAAGATGCCATCCACTCGAGATGGCGAAACGTCGAGAACGAATTTCCAACGACGACGGCCGAACAGCCCGAAAGCACACCCACCAAAAGACTAAATGCTGTCCAAAAGGGAATTTTAAAAATAATGTACTCAAAAAACTATCGGTACCCATCAAACTTAATATACAAAGAGTCAAAAGTATTTGATACTAGGCAAATGTTTTACTACCAGATTAGCTTGTACTGCTTTAAGAAAAAAAAATCTATTAAATATCCAAAACCATACTCAAAATACTAGATATGTTTCTCAATACAAAATAAAGGAAAATAGGGCTCTTAAAAATATTGGCCAAAGACATCATATTTATAAAAGTTTTCAACCACTTTCCATTAGAACTTAAGAAATCTTTTAGCGAAAATCAAATATCTTTCAAAAAATTTAAAAAATATGTAAAATGCACCAAAAAAGGAGCTTTTTATATTTTATTTTTTTAAATTTATGTTTCACTTACTGAAAGAAAGAAGATAAAGAGAGAAAAAAAAAATCACTCTAAGCTGAAATAACCTAGAAACAGTAAGAAATACAGCAAAGATTAATCACATATTATTCTTACAAATATATATTGCTTTTCTTATTTAATGCGAAAAGTAACTGTCTGTCTTACCCTTAACTTTTGTCATAATGAAAAAAATATCACCAAGTTTGGGTTTTTATGGGCAAAAACTTTTTGTTTCTTTGTTTCAATTAATTGCCTCAAACCTAGAACTAGGGTGGCAAAAAACCGTGTGTTCGAGTTTATACAAACAGAAAATTTTATAAGAAAAAAAGGGATAGACATAGGCCGGGATTTCCGCAACAGTTTTGAAAGTAGTGGGCGGAGGTAACATTTTAATTTCATTACTTTTCTGATTACAGTCGAACCCCTCTAACTCGAACCTCTATAACTCGAACCCCTCTATAACTCGAACCTTTTAAGCGGTCCCTGCACTTTTTACATCTATTTTAACCTATGTAACTCGAGTTTCTATAACTCGAACTCTCCATAACTCGAACTGTTTTGGTTGTCCCTTCAGGTTCGAGTTATAGAGGTTCGAGTGTATATGTATTTTTACTCATTTTAGGTATAGTAAGAAACGCTTTTTTATCAATCTTTCTAGAAAAATTAAGAAAACCATATTAAAAATATTTTGTGACCACATATTATGAAAATGATGGATTTCACACGATTTGCATCCTCTGAAAATGTACTTTTCCTACTTGCGTGCGTAAAAGTGCACTTTTACGCACGCATTTGCGTGCGGAAAGTTTAACTTTCCGCACGCCGTGAATTTTAGGCCTAATTAGACTTATTGACCCATTTATAAACTCAATTAAATTAAAAATTAAAACAGAATTTGTTTTTTGCTGTTTTAATGTAAAAAATACCAAATATATTAAAATGTAAAACCAAGCTTTTTATGCAACTAGGAAAATTTTTGTACCTAACTCTTGCGGAAAGTGCCTTTTGCGCCCTTGACGGGGTGCCCGAACTCCGCAAAGCGTCGTTCGGGCAACTGCCGTCGCGTGCCTAAAAGTATCACTTTCCGCACTAGTTAGGTAAATAACTATTTCCGCACATATGGAAAAGTGTACGATGACGTTAACTGTCACCATACTTTTTGCCACATGTGTTGCAATAGTTATTTAAACAACAAAAATGAAAAATGAAAAATGAAAAATGAAAAATGAAAAATGAAAAATGAAAAATGAAAAATGAAAAATGAAAAATGAAACAAGTCGAGGGAGTGTGCAAAGAGGTTTTCAAACGAGTTTTTTACATTATTTTTTATACGTCTCCTAATAAAGAAAGAAAAATCAAATTTTAATTTAACTTGTTTTTATTTCCGACATTTTTACAACAAAACTTTAAAAATTCAACAATTTTTTGACGTATCTAATCAACAAAACATACGAGCAGTGACGGATGCTACGGAACTAAGCCAACTTATATTGATGGGTGACAACAAAAATCACAATGACGGGAGACCCGTATGCAGAAATGACATAGGCGTGCGCAAAAATGACATAAGCGTGTGCAAAACATTTTGCACACAGCGTGCGCAAAATGCCATTTTCAGATCGTGTTCTCCGTGCGCAAATAACCCCCTTTTACAAGACAGTCGTATAAAAAGTACTTTTCCACACATGTGCGGATAAGCAGGTTTATTTGATTTGTACAATAAAACCTAGCATTTTTTTCAACAAAAGTTGGTTTTTCAAGAAATCAAATAATATATGGGAAAAATATGTTTTTTTTTTACTTTTTTTAATTACTACAATTAACGGACGCCGATGGAGAGTTCATAATCACTCTAACCCCACTTGCCTACACATTGATAGAAAGGAAATTTTATTGAAAAAGGAAAAAGGATGGCATATGTAACAAAGTACTTGTAAACAAGTTATATGAATATTAAAAACTATTGCATTTGAGGGAAATAATTAGTTAAATAGTTAAGACTTTTAGATTTAGAACTTTAAAACCTAAGACTTTAGACCCTTTACTAAATATTGATGTAGAAGTCTAGCCAGGTAAAAAACTAACAAGAAAATAGTTGAAGATTAAAATCCTAAACTAAAACAAGATAAGTGTCACATAAATTAAATTGACAAAAATTGTATAATAGTTATTTAAACAACAAGGTTTGAAAACGACTCTTTGCACACGATCGAGACAGTTTGGTAGACCGAGCCGAAGGCGAGGTCTACAAGTCGAGGGAGTGTGCAAAGAGGTTTTCAAACGAGTTTTTTACAATATTTTTTATACGACTGCTAACAAAGAAAGAAAAATCAAATTTTAATTTATCTTGTTTTTATTTCCGACATTTTTACAACAAAACTTTAAAAATTCAACAATTTTTTGACGTATCTAATCAACAAAATATACGAGCAGTGACGGTTGCTACGGAACTAAGCCAACTTATATTGATGGGTGACAACAACAAAAATCACAATGACGGGAGACCCGTATGCAGAAATGACATAGGCGTGCGCAAAAATGACATAAGCGTGTGCAAAACGTTTTGCACACAGCGTGCGCAAAATGACATTTTCAGATCGTGTTCTCCGTGCGCAAAACCCCCTTTTACAAGACAGTCGTATAAAAAGTACTTTTCCACACATGTGCGGATAAGCAGGTTTATTTGTACAATAAAACCTAGCATTTTTTCAACAAAAGTTGGTTTTTTAAAAAAATCAAATAATATATGGGAAAAATATGTTTTTTTTTAACTTTTTTTAATTACTACAATTAACGGACGCCGATGGAGAGTTCATAATCACTCTAACCCCACCTGCCTACACATTGATAGAAAGGAAATTTTATTGAAAAAGGAAAAAGGATGGCATATGTAACAAAGTACTTATAAACAAATTATATGAATATTAAAAACTATTGCATTCGAGGGAAATAATTAGTTAAATAGTTAGGACTTTTAGATTTAGAACTTTAAAATCTAAGACTTTAGACCCTTTACTTAATATTGATGTAGAAGTCTAGTCAGGTAAAAAACTAACAAGAAAATAGTTGAAGATTAAAATCCAAAACTAAAACAAGATAAGTGTCACATAAATAAAATTGAAAAAAATTGTGTAAACATATATTTTAACATACATTAACTAATACAGGTTAGAGACCCTGTATGTATGACATATTTTTACTAAAGAGAGACGCGACAAACCGTGACAAACCCATCAAAGTCACTGAAATTAACATTTTTTGGTTATGTTATCTTCTTGCTAAGTTCATTGGCGTTTCGAAAAAATAATTTAAATTGTCAGCGGTGAGTGACATAAATCATCATGCAACATATAAACAAACATGTTTGTAGGTCACCCCCTGTATAGGTTTTGTTTTAAAACGTTTATTTTTAGTTTCCAACGCTTTTGAATTAACAAGGACAGAAGGTGCGTCTCTCTCTAAACATCGCTAGAGTATAGAGGACCGATATTCTCATCCTTTAATTTTGACAAAAATAAATTTGACTGAAAGAGTTTGTCACGTCTCCATATCTTTAAATTATGTCATACATATAGGGAATTTACTATAGATAGGGTATTTCAAAAGTGTTACCTAGAATTACTATTCCAGACTATTTGAAGAAGTAAAACTATTTCTCCTTACTTATATTATGGTCCAACAATCAAAGAAAAGCACTTCCTTCAATATTACTTTTGTTATCATCTAAAGGAGGGAGAAAAGACATTTTAAAAAGCGGCAAAAACAAATAGAACTTTCCTCGTTTTGCATTTTCATTAAGGTCACAGCCTGATAAAAACTAAAACGATTATAGCATATCAGTATTTCAAAAAAATAAAAATTTGTTACTGAATTTGCAATGGTCTCTGTTTCTGCCAAAAACGTAATTATTTTTGTATTTATTAGGTTTTTGTTTTAAATAATGCCGAGTTTTAATATTGTTATTACAAAATATATCGTTTAAAAGATTCCACTTAAATTTTCCAAGGTATTTTAAAAATATCGCGAAAATACCTACATGCTCTTATAAGAACCCATGAGTACGCTTTAAGAAATTTGGATGAACGCCTGTATTTTTTGGTTGACCTTAATAATATGAAATATATATATATATATATATATATATATATATATATATATATACAACAATAAATGTTGATGATGATGTCTGAAAAGGAAATATTAAACGTAGACATGTACTGAAGACAGACCAACTACCGAATTGCAGCATGAGTCACGGTAGTCTCGGGTTTGAGGCAAAATTTGACGCCACTACGAAGACAGATATAATCAGTCTTATCAGGTGATCAGGCGTTTTAGTCTGCTTTGTGACTTATGCCATACTGAGGAGGTCATAGCAAGTTCGAAACATGTGTCTGTGGCTAGCCAATTTTTAACTTCTTATCACACATGCAAGCCCCTGCTGATGAAAATTTATAGGTTCGATGCAAAGAGGGTGGAGCAGTGGAGAAGACGGAAGTAAGTTTACAAACCCACTAACTATAAGGAAATGATAATCAGGCGTTTTAGTCCGCTTTTGACTTTTCAACTCAAGGGACTTATCCATGTGTCCCTGACCGCAGTGAGGAGATTATAACAACTGTCTGTGGCAAGTAAGTTTTTGCATATATATATATATATATATATATATATATATATATATATATATATGGTTTCACAACGTTCTACGTCTTCCGATACCCAATCTCCACTCGTTTCTGTTTGCCCATAATTCATCATCTAGGCCTCTTATTCTTATTTCACTGTCTATTCCTTCTCTTCAGCTTCTCCTTGGCCTTCCTCGTTTTCTTCGGCTGTTGGCAGTTGGTTTCCTTTGTTTAGGTAATATTTCATCATTCATTCTTTGTACATGTCCGTACCACACCAGTTGCTTTGTTCTTATATCATCCACTAAAGTACGTTCCCCCACTGTCATAATTTCTCTTATTCTTTGATTTGTAACTCTTTCTCTTTTTGATTTCTCTGCTGCTCTTCTCCAATAGTCCGTCTCCGTAGCGGAACATTTTTTCTGTTCTATCCTTGATTGGCCATACTTCTGAGCCGTATGTAATAATACTTTTTAAAATGGTGTTATATATAATACTGGTCGCATATGGGAGCACCTCGCGCTGAAGAAGTTTTATAGATTCGATGCATAAAGAGAGGGTGGAGGGTGGAGCAATAGTGGAGAAAACGGAAGTTGTCTTTTAAGTTATTATTCTACTGCGATATTTATTTTTTATTTGGAATGGTTTTTTTCGGTCAAAAAGTATTGCGATTCTCCTGATTTTTTTCGGTTTATGTTCTTCTAACTCGTTAGAGAAAAAACAGTTGAAATTTTAACACAGCATATCTATATTTTTTTGATATACCTAAATAATCAAGTTTTTTACTTTTGCCAATTGCAAGAAAGATATATTCTCTCACCCAGGGTAGAACGCTGGGTTCGTCAACCGGGGTAAAATCGAATAAAAGGCTAGAAAACTCACAAAAATGGCGAAAAATTTATAATAACCTGGGTCTTATCCTAAGTAAAAAGCATTTCTCTTTCAAAAAAGGCTAAGCAATTTTGAAACTCATTTTTAATATGATAGTTTATGATAGATTACAATGTTTTTGTAAATGTTATGGCAATTGATAAAAATATCGTTACTCTATTATAACTATAATAACTTTATTTTGGCTCAGTTTTTGTGGGTTTTATTGCTTTTATCCTACTTTAATATAGTTTGCTCCCCTATACAGCTATTATATTTAAATAATTAAATTTACGAAAAAAGTTTTTGTTGGTGACCTTATTAAAAGCAAAACGTCTTTGACGCTTCATGTGATTTTGTAAATGACGGCAAGTGCCTCAAGGAGTAAATTTTGGTTTTAAAATTAGACCTTTCTATAAAAGCGCGATTTCGCTCTCTTTAAGAAACATCTTGTAAAACATCATTTTCTTTTTTTGCAAACACAAAGGGTCGTTTCTAACTTTTTGGTTGCCTGAGTACAGGAAAAAACTGCTGCCCCTCACTTAAAAACAAACATCTCGTACAATCGTTTTTTCTGCACCCTATGAATAAAAGTGTACGTTTAATCCCTCCTTTGAGATACTAAAATTATAGCTTCTAATCGTTCGGAGATTAAAAGGAGCCGCAAAAATTCAGTCAGTAAGTAGGTAAACAACACACGAAATTTTAAGTGGACCTATGTTCGGGCTAAAACATTTTCGCCTTGAGATTAAATGTCCCAGTCTATAGGTTTTCAGTGTACTACTTTTGTCAACTACATATAATAATTTATATAATTTTTTTAAAAATATTTCCTATACTTTCCTAGTCCCCCATCACCCCGGTGGCACAACACGATGTTGATGACGGACTTCTACTAAAATAAACGTTCCTCCCGCCCCCGCTCGAGAATATCCACCCATACCTTGTTAAAAAACGGGTGAAATTGAAGACTAAAGACTGGAATATTACCTACAAATTAATACCCGGTATGTATGTGTTTGTATTCGTGTTCAAACCATCTGCGGTGCATACTGGGGGATGCGCTATATAGTTAGTTCGAATCTAATTATTCACTTTTATTTGCTCCGTAGATGTTGTGTCGCATTCTAATTTCGAAATATAGAAAGAGAGGACGACATGTCCCAATAGAATTTTACAGTACATAGAATCTGACCCTTCCTGCGGCAGTGCTTAGGACAAAATCTGTGCAAGAACTAGCCTCGATGCCGCCCGCACCCCCGTGACGCCCCCCGCACCCATGGTTTGCGTTGCATGTTAGAGGAGCTCAAGGGCACTTTTAATTAGTGCACTTAGACAATTTGGTGTTGTCCACATTGGCGTAGCTATGGGGGGGCCAGGGGGGGCCTGGCCCCCCCTGAAGTCCCTCAGGCCCCCCTAAGATATTTTAGGCCTCCCCTACCGACTACTAGTAAAAGAACATGACGCTGAAAATACATACTTTTCTATTATTATTCGGGAAATATTCAAATAAAATAGGTGCATTAAAATTTAAAATCATTCAGATAATGTTTACATTTCAGGAAAAAGCCCTTGTCTTGCGGAATTAGGCTTTTTCTCTTTAAATTATCGGTAACTTTCCTGCACTTATGCAATTTCCCGAAAATATTTTTTAAATTTAAACATAATTATGCATATTGAATATTTCATACATATTGGCGACATCTTGTAAAATATTATAGAAGTGTAAGTTGAATTTCGCATTTAATAAAGACAGCGATCTTTGCCCCTCTGTTTCCGAAATCGGGTTGTAGATGTCGTAAGGTTATAACAGACCTTTTTAAACTGTTTTTCTAAAATAAATATAATAATCTTTTTAGTTTTTTTGAGGTTAGCGTTTAGTGTCAAATTTTCCGATTTTGGTGACAATTTCATAACCATTTTCATATTACGTTTTCCCACGTCGTTAAATGGAATAAATTCGTCGAGCAATACCGGGAAATTTTTTATATTAATACTTCTGCTCTAAGAGCAGAAATGACCGTTTTAAAGAATTGTATTTTTCGGTTAAATCAAACTGTTGGTCATGATTCTATCAAACAACATATAGCAGAAAACACCTATCCAACCAACTTTTTAAAGTTGCGAGTATTCTTCCAATTTCAAGTGCAACTTGCGAGAGGTCTTTCTCTGCCATGAGGAGAGTTTTTAATTGGCTTAGAACAACTATGACTCAAGAGAGACACTCAGGTTTGTCATTGTTATTCATAGAAAAAGATGTTGAGGTCGACTTAGACAGTGTGGTAGACGCTTTCAGTCAGCGACGTAGAAAACTTTCTTTGTAGAATTGCTGAATTACATACTTCCTGTGTATACATATAAATAAGTTGGTAAATGTATTATTAAATTTGTTATATTAAAATATTAGAACATTTAATGCGCGTATTTTTTTTTTATTCATTGCACACTTTGCACGACTCTTTAAAACCTATGTTTGCTTTTTGTTCAAGATAGACCGGGGCCACGGCCCCCCCTGAAAAGCAAGGCTAGCTACGCCAATGGTTGTCCAACGATTACTTTTCCAAGTATTGAGTAGATACTGATACTTCCTATTCGAGTATTAGATTTTATTATTATTTATATTATATTATCGGTAAATCCAATATATAAATATCGGTCCAGATGATTACAAGTACTCCAAACTCGTTACTCATACGGCCGATGCCGATACAATTGATACGAAAGTAACATTTCGGCTTCGGTCCCATTCGGGATTCGAGTAACGAGTATTTAGCGTCGAAGGATATTCGATTACTTCGAATCCGCCCATTTATCAGATATTAAAGTATCGAGTAGATAGTATTTGCACACCACTAATTTGGCATTATCGGTCGGGCGCTGGCGGTTTGTTTTGATTTAAACGATTTGGTATTTACGACAATGGTGGAAGTTTCTAATTCTGATAGCATTAGCGTGCAATATTTAAAAACAATTAAATTATGATACATTTATTATTTATTTATAATTTCAATAATAACAGGTAGGTAACTAATATCTAACTAAATATCTAATTTTTTTATTATTTGCAAAAAAAAATTCCGCCTGCGCCGCTATTTTTAATTTTTTTTTTGGTGTGCACTCCGAAAGCTTTTTACCACGCGCCGCCACTGGTAGCAATTTAACGACACCTTTTTTGTCAAAATCGGTTCAGCCGTTTAGCCTCTAGCGTGACACAAACATACATATTTATCCCCCTTACATACAACAATGGAAAAACATTACCCTTCCTTTCGCCGTGCTGCAGTTTAAGGTCACTATGTAACGAAGTTCCAGGAACTTAGTTACGCAGTGACCTTACTGCAGTTGGGTAAAAATGGCGAGACATCCTTATCTCTAAGACCATCTACTATGATACTGTGCCTAATTTTGTCGAAAGCTTTTTCTAGGTCAGAAGAAATAACATCAACTTGTGCCTTTTCACTTAAGGCTTCGTAAATATATTGCGCAAAGTTAGCCAGATTTTTTTTGGTAGTAACGTATGTTAATTCGGAGAAATTTTGGCCGAAACGTCATCGTATAGCATTTGAAATATAACAATTTTAACTATTTTTGAGACTTCACTTTAGGCCGATAATTTTTAATATTTTCTCTTGCTCCGCTTTTACGGATGGGAATCACTTTACCAAGTTTCCATTTGTTTGAGAAAACAGTGTAGTCTTAATAATCAAGTTAAAAATAAATTTTAGTGGTAAAATTAGAGACTCTCCTCGAGCCTTTTAAAGCATACGCGGGGATCCAATCAGGCCCAATTGCTTTGTTGGGTTTAATTTTCCAGATAGCTTTGTTATGATTGTCCTCTGTTATTATTGGATTATAGAAGTTTGTTTTTAGATCTGAGGGCACGGCAGTGCCTCGGCATCTTTTCTTGAAACATTTCAGCCGATATTTGACCTATTTAAAAGTCTACTTCGGAATGAGCTACGAATCTCAAGCTTTGCACTGTCGTAGATCTTCATGGAGTTAACAACCCCTCCAAGTTTCATGGAATTCCATAAAGTAGTAAAGTAGCTACGAAATTTCAAAAAACTTCGAAATTGTCACTCACTCACTGATGTATAGATCATCAAAACTCTACTGTACTTCCAGATATGCTACAAAGCTGAAATTTCTAATTTACTCCTCCACCCCTATGGTTGCCCGAAGCGCCCCAACTTTATTAAGTAGGAGGGCCGGCAACGGCAATTTAAGAGGGCGGCAAAGGAAACTAAAGACATGATGACCTTTTTTTTGTTGCACTGTAAACTGTATAGTTTTTCAAATATGAATTTTTAAAGTTTGGTCATTTTGGTCTTATGGGATTCCCTACCCTAAATTTCGCTAAATGACGTTTTTCCGAATCTTAATTCAGGATGTGGCTTTTTCGTATCTCTATGGTCCCACAATACTGCAACTCGGTGTTTTTGTTGATAAACTGTATAGTTTTTGAAATATGAATTTTCAAAATTTGGTCATTTTGGTCTTATGGGATTCCCTACCCTAAATTTCGCTAAATGACGTTTTACCGAATCTTAATTCAGGGTGTGGTTTTTCCGTATCTCTATGGTCCCACAATACTGCAACTCGGTGCTTTTGTTGATAAACTGTATAGTTTTTGAAATATGAATTTTCAAAGTTTGGTCATTTTGGTCTTATGGGATTTTACACCCTAAATTTCGATAAATGACGTTTTTCCGAATCTTAATTCAGGGTGTGGTTTTTTCGTATCTCTATGGTCCCACAATACTGCAACTCGGTGCTTTTGTTGATAAGCTGTATAGTTTTTGAAATATGAACTTTCAAAGTTTGGTCATTTTGGTCTTATGGGATTACCTACCCTAAATTTCGCTAAATGACGTTTTCCCGAATCTTAACTCAAGGTGTGGTTTTTTGGTATCTCTGCTGTGACTTAGCGTGGGGGGAGCGCGAGGGGTTTGTTGAAATTTTCTACAAACTGCCAAATACTTAATTCAACTTTTATTTTCTAATTAAAACTTGGTAATAGTTAGTACAATAAGATTTATATTTAAATGTCCTGTTATGAATTTTATTGTTATATAAAAATTTAAAAGTCTATTACGTGTGTGACACCAACGTGTTACGTGTGTGACTAATGAACAAATAAACACAGCTAATAAAATATTATTTTTAAACTAAAAAGGATATATTTTTTTAAAACCTTATAATTACTTGACCAACTAACTTCTTAATTAAATTTTCTGCGTTAGGCTTATTTAGTTTTATAAACGGTAATCTGCTGTTGTTGTGAAAGAACACACTGGCGTCGTTTTGTAATCGATGACACATGTGTCTTTTGAATGCCAACGCCAATTTTTGGAACCTACTGCCACAGATTTTCTCTTCTGTTCGCTCGTCTATTTCCAACTGTAAAATATGCATAACCTGCGTTGATTTTAAAACGCTTGATGCAGCTTTATAAAAGTCTAGCGAATTTTGGACTACCAATTTTTTATCTTTAGATGGAGACAGTTACCGAACCAAAGATTTTACTTGTCTACCAAACCTTTGCCGTGGCTTGTGGCAAAAAACTAAAATTAACTTTGAATTTCAATTTGTCTTTTAAAAATGGGAGTAAGCATACCACGCATTTATTTTTGAATTCCGATGAGTCCACATCTTCCTTTTAACCTTCAGTCAAAATTGTCTCAAACAACTTACATAAAAATATGGTATTTTTAGTCTTTTCTTTTGTGTCCGAGCATATCACTTAAGTTTTCTTGCATTCGCCTTTATCAAAAAAGGCTGCTGTAAACAGTTGCACATGGTATTTGGAGTGGTCGCGTTTATAAGAGATAACATTTATAGTTATAGTATTGTTCCTTTTAGAATTACTCAAAGAATAGATATTTAAAGCGAAAACTGTTTAAATAAAATTATTACTTAGAAAATATTGCATTTTATTGCAAAAGTTACAATATTTGTTACGTGTGTGACAAATTTATTTCTGTTTATAAAAAGACTTATAACATGCAATTTTTTTAAATTTTGTTTTTGGTACCTCCTAAATGCGTTGGCTTTTAACAAGAAAAATTGAGTTTAATTAATGCCTATTTTCCGATTTATACATTTTTATTTCTATTTTCGTTACGTGTGTGACAACAGTTTATCATGCCATGTATTTTTAGGCTAAACCAAGTACAAACAAGCGAACTTTGGCATGAAAATGTGTACATTTGTTGTATATGTTACTACAGTATGGTTGATTTATTGTTTAATATCAAAAGCTTATGGAAAAACAGTTTTTTGATATGTTTATCTTTAAGCTAAAATAATGGATATTTTTATATAAATTCGATTAATGCTTTTTTCTCCGGATTTTTGCAGAAACAGAAAAATTATATGAAGTGCTTACTATAAACTATGTATTGTTGGCTTTAATTTAAGACTAATTTTGATAACCTATAAAACTGTTTAAAACATGCCCGCTTAGGACCACTTTCTGTGGAATCGCCCTTTATCAAGAAGAACAAAAATTATATTGATTTATTTTATTATAAACTAAATTTTGTGCTTCTAAGTTATGTCAGAACCTAAAAATAAGTTAAAACATTTACTAGGAAGATATCAGATCCGTCACGGATCCATTAATTTATGTTTAAATTGAAAAAATGATCACAGTTTTCCTATTTAAATTTTTTAACTTGTTTAGATTCTCAAATAACTTAGAAGCATAAAAATTCAATTTATGATAAAATAAATCAAATTAAATTATTTTTTATACGACTGTCTTGTAAAAGGGGGTTTTGCGCACGGAGAACACGATCTGAAAATGACATTTTGCGCACGCTGTGTGCGAAACGTTTTGCACCCGCTTATGTCATTTTTGCGCACGCCTATGTCATTTCTGCATACGGGTCTCCCGTCATTGTGATTTTTGTTGTTGTCACCCATCAATATAAGTTGGCTTAGTTCCGTAGCAACCGTCACTGCTCGTATGTTTTGTTGATTAGATACGTCAAAAAATTGTTGAATTTTTAAAGTTTTGTTGTAAAAATGTCGGAAATAAAAACAAGTTAAATTAAAATTTGATTTTTCTTTCTTTAGTAGCAGTCGTATAAAAAATATTGTAAAAAACTCGTTTGAAAACCTCTTTGCACACTCTCTCGACTTGTAGACCTCGCCTAAACTGTCTCGATCGTGTGCAAAGAGTCGTTTTCAAACCTTGCTGTTTAAATAACTATTTTTTCCTTGATAAAAAATTGACTTTTTTTAGTCAACCCTGAAGAAAAATAAACATATCTCCTAAGAAACTAAGCCGATTTTAAAAATTTTAAATCTGTTGTATAGAGAATAAAAACAACTTTCGAAGGAGGTATTACATTTAAGGTCACTCATCGTCAAGCAAGCTTTATAAAGCCTGCCTTTACCATGAGTGTCCTTAATTACATTGCCCTCCCTTTTAATTTCCAATTTTGATGTTATGTTAAATCTTTGACATTAGGTTAGTTTGACATAACTGTCACTTAGCACAAATATCAAAAAAAGTCCCATCAAAAAGACTTTTTACCAGAAATCGATATCTCTTTTTGTTCAGAAGTTAGAAGGAGTGGGAAGGTCTATTTAGGTTTGCACTGTATGTGGCAATATACAAAAGATACTTATTTTTATATAATATAAATATTATATATACACGCTGTTTCACGAACATCGAAACAGAGACCTTTTTGTGTATTTAAAGCAAAGAAAATATATATATATATATATATATATATATATATATATATATATATTCTTTGATTTAAAGTGCGAATTTGGAGAAACTTTTTGGCTTTAACTTTTTGTAACAAGAATTTTGAATAGGGAAAGTGGGTCTGGTGATACCTTGTTTGGTCCTTCCTTTGAATGTCCTTACAACCGTGTAGAAATTTCAAAAAACTATCCATTAGTTTTTGAGATAATTGCCTTCAAACTGTCAAATTTAACTGGACTGATAAAACAAAAATTTAATTAGAATTTTATTATTTTTCGGATTTAATTTTTATTTTATCATTCAATGTTAAATTTGAAAATTTTAAAGCAAATATCTCAAAAACTAATCGATGGATTTTCGAAGTTTTTACACCGTTGTAAAAATATTCAAGAGAGCTTCAAATCAAGGTATCACTCACTAGACCCACTTTCTTGGGGCTGGCTCGGTATTTCCTTTCGGTGTACAGGTCAGGGGAAATACCAGGAAATACTTGGGAAGTACTGGGAAATATATTAGCAATGACCGGGCTTGGGAAATACTAGGAAATACTAGGAAATACCAGTGCTTGGGAAATACTAGAAAATACCAGTGAAATTTGAGGAAATACTAGGAAATACGAGGAAATACCGTGGTATTATACCGTAGGTATTTCCTTTTTGTGTACAAGGATCGGCGATCGAGCTACCCCTTACAACCAGTATCCCCTCGAAGGCGGTTCGTGCTACAAAATGTTTCGATGTTCGTGGAACACCGTGTATATAATATAAAGTTTTCTTAAGCTGACTCAAAGTTTTCAATTCCAGCATTATTTTAGTATATGAAAAACAAACCCACACAACACCGGCCAAAGTTTAAATACACAATGTTGCCGACCGATTCAAATTTGCTGAATAATTTGCATCGCTATTGCTAATAACAGTATTATGTGTGATTAAAACATTTAGTTGCTGAAAATGAATGGTGGGATGTATCAGTACTTATTGGAATAAAGCCACGCAATAAAACCACAAATTAATACATATTCTTTGTGATAAAACTGTTCATTTATTACAAGCTTTTATTTAGCTTCAGATGTTCTGTCTAACTATCTAACTAACTAACTATCTAACTAACTATCTAACTAACTATCTAACTAACTATCTATCAAATCTTGTGAAGCGTTTTTGACACACTTTCCATTATCCGATTTGGATGATATTTGGTACGCACATAGTGGTCCCATGACAATACAACATTAAGAAAAAAATGTCCTAAAAAATCCTACCACTCCTACCCCCGTTCGTTTAATAGAGTAGATAGCTGAGACTAAAAAGTAGAAAATAAATTGGTAAAAAAAAATATTTAAGTCACAAGCTTTTATAAAATGCACTAAAAATTAAAAAATATATTTTCAACATTCTAATATTATCATAATAATAAAAGCGATGGCCGGAAATCAAAGCATAAGTTAATCTAAATTTGTGATCTAAACACTTAAAGAATATTCAACATAGCAGGTCATCAAAGATATGTTTGATGTGCCGCAATGTTATGCCATTGCTACACCTATGTCAGAGAAATTCTGGGGTATCTTGGGTCGGGTTGGGTGGGATTGGTACCTCTGCATTTTTCTGCTAGATTGATTCTTGCAAAGAGTGATATTTAATTGATACGGATATCTTATCGTGCTAACATCGTCAAAATTTCCATCAGTCGACCATCGCTTTTATTATTATGATAATATTAGAATGTTGAAAAATTATTTTTTAATTTTTAGTGCATTTTATAAAAGCTTGAGACTTAAATTTTTTTTTTACCAATTTATATATGTTTTAAGTTTACCTGCTGCACTATGGCCCCTCAGCAAGCAGTCCTATTAAGGCGGAGTGTGAATCAATATATATTTTATTAAAAAAAGCTGTTTTGCATTGAAAAAAAAAATTTTTTTTTCATTCTCATACCTCCCCCACCCCTTGCATATGAAATCAGCGACATCACATTGAAAGGCCACTGTTTAAAAATCGGCAACCAAGATTGTGGCACATTTTTCTAATTAGACTACCTATTCCCGCACTGTTATGACACTCGACGCTACTATACAGAGTGTCAAAAATTCGATTTCTTTGGGAAGTCCTCACTTCCGAGTGTCCAGTAAAAAGGAAAGCGGATTTTTTTAACTCTGCGTTTTGGGAGCGGAGCTTAATTTGATGTTTATAAAAACTACATTTTTGCTCAAATCGCATTTGTTCGCAAGTTTTAGGGTATATTGAGTCATAAAGTGAAATAGCCAGTAATATGTTTCCTTTAAAGAAACGTATCACTCAGTAATTGTTTAGGTAATATTACTTTTGTATTATTATATATTTATTTTTATTTAAAAAAAATCTTTAAAAATCTTACAAAAAACAACTTATGAGGCTTTCTATGTCAATCCGGCCACCAAAAAGAAATCGAATTTTTTTTGGACACCATTTATAGTGCCATAACAGTACTAGTTACTTAAAAAAAAAACATTTTTTTTACGGAATGCAATTTTCGCGTGCTTGGCTTTTTTTACATGATTGTTTTTGATTTGATTTCACTTCTTTTTTAAAGGAATTGGATAATGTTTAATTTTTAAAGTAGTAACATATGCGGAATATTGTTCAAAACTTTTGCAATGCCTTACTTAAAATTTTGAGGTTTTTAATTTTTTCCCATGGTTTTATCATAGTTCCTAGCCTTCCAAAGCTCAGCTATTTAGCGTTTCTGAAACTGGACAATGTTAATTTAGATAATTTTACATGTATAGGGGAGGAAAGTAAATTAAAATGTTCATGGTTTAAATTTTTTCCTATAGTTTTATCATAATTCCTATCAGTCTTCCAATGCTCAGCTGTCTAGCATTTCTGGAAGTGGGTAATGTTACTTGTACTTACCTTTGAATTTATAGAGGAGGAGAGTAAATAAAAATTTTGGGGTTTTAAATTTTTTGTTATGGTTTTATCATAGTTTCTATCTACCTTCCAAATCTCAGCTCTCTAGCGTTTCTGGAAGTGGGCAATGTTACTTTTATATAAATTTACATTTATAGGAGAGAGAATTAAATTAAAATGTTGGTGTGTTTAAATTTTTCCTATAGTTTTATCACAGTATCTTTCAGTCTTTGTTCAAGTTCAAGTTCCTTTATTCACCAAAAATTACAATATGCAATATGGGTTTCGTCAAAAACTTAAAGTAGTATTAACTTAAATTATAGTAAAAATTACGACACATACATAAAAAAAAAGATACAAAGAATTGTATAAAACATTTGACAATAGAAATTAAGACAAACTTTCTAGATTCCTGGTGGTCTGCATATACTCATCGATTGTGTAAAACGCATTTTTTAAAAGATATTGCTTTATCGTTTCTTTAAATGTCTTATCACTGCAAGCACGAACAGACAGTGGTAGTGCATTGTATAGTGAAAAATTTAGCGAGTTTTTTATAGATTTCGTAAGTCGATAATATGGAATCCTTATGTTATTTGCTGATCTTGTGTTATAGAAATCACTATTAAATTGATGTGAAGCTTTAATAGCGTGAATATCTTTAACTTGTTCTAGAATATACAAACAAGTTAAAGTCACTATTTTCATACTGATAAACAATGGTCTACAGTGGGCTCGATGATGGGAAAATGAAATAATTCTTATTGCAGCCTTTTGTTTACGAAACACTTTAATTGAATCAGATGCCCCGCCCCAAATTTGAACACCATAGGATAGGTGGGAATGAACAAACGCATAATAAAGTGAGATTCTGGTGGTTCTGTCCACCAGTTTTCTCAGTCTTCGTAAAGCGAAAAGGGACGAGGATAGCTTTCCAGTAAGGATTCTTATATGTTCAGACCAATTAAGGTAGGTTAGGCTCAGCTCTCTAGCGTTTCTGGAAGTGGGCAGTGTTACTTTTACATAAATTTACATTTATAGGGAAGGGAATTAAATTACAATTTTTGGTGTTTTAATTTTTTCTTTAACTTTTTCATGGTTCATCCAAAGCTCAGCTCTTTAGCGTGTCCGGAAGTGGGCAATGTTACTTTTACATAACTTTACATGTATAGGGGAGGGGAGTAAATTAGAATTTCAAATCCTTGCAGTTATTTGACCTGTAAATATTTAAAAAAAATCACTTAATCCGGTCGAAGTCAAGTCTATAGATTTAGTACTTAGACCCTTGTCTAAGTGCTAAGTTCTTAGTAAATACTGGTGTAAGATTTTAGGCCTTTTGTAAATACTGGTCTTAAAACCCAAGATTTGAATCGTGGTAGCTATTATACAGGGTGTCCCAGAACTAATGGTACATAGTTAAACTGTGGATTCCCTGGGTCAAAATATTACGATTTAGCCATACTTACCTTAGTCCAAAAGTTAGTACTAACCGAGATACAGGGTGTTAAACTTTATTTTTTCAATTCGATTTTCTTTAATAACTTTTTTAATAATTAATATTTTTATTTTAAAGTCGCTCAGAGCAACGGTTTTTGAGATCTTTGCATTTAAAGTTTTTATTGCATGTGAGTGATATAACTAATTTATGTGTGATACTTTCTTCAAGTATTTCTACTAATTAATAATTTTGCACAAAAAATTCGGTTTGGTGGTTTTTGAGCATAGACAACTTAATTTTAGTAAAAAAAATAAATATTATACAGGGTGTTCTCTGGGTCGGTACCGTTACATTAAAATAGGTCTAACTTTTTTGTTCCTCGGTGTATACAAGATTCTATTACAAACATTAATTTTTAAATTTTATTTAAGTAAAAAAGTTATAGCGTTTAGATGTCGCTTAGAGCAACGGTTTTCAAGATAATTAAATTAGAAGTTTTTATTATATGCGTAAAAGATTTTTGATTAAATTCTTACCTACTTCATACATATTAGCTATAATCAATACTTTTTTATAGCATTCTAAGATTGGATGTTTTCGTAAGAAATATTAAGTTAAAAAATATACAGGGTGGTTCTTGAACAATCATTGTTCGTTATTGCAACTGTGTAGGGCTTTGTTTTTAATAAGGAACAAAAACCTCTTCGAATTAGTTTTTTTTAAAATGGTAAGTACGTATACTTTATTAATGCAAGTATTTTTTTATTGTTTTGAAAGAAAATTTTAATTATCAATAAAATTAATATTTTATTATTTATTAAAAAAAATATAAAATTTCTTAAGCATGGCGCTCTCAGCAACTAATTTAAAATTTTAAAATTGACAAATAGTAAATCAAACTTAAAACTGTTTATTGTTGTAGGCTAGATAAATACCCGAAAAAAAAACTATTTCAAAAAATTCAAAATGCTGGAGAGGCGTTAAGAAATGCAAATCTTTACTTTAAAATCAGACGTTCGTATAATAACCGAATAAACAAATGTATTCAGGTTTACGGTGGCCATTTTGAACATTTATTATAATTTTTTTTTTCCTATCAAAAAATTTGTTGTTGCAATAAAGTATGTATAATTTTTATAATTGGTTTTTATTTTTTCTGTTTTTAATAATTATTTAATAATTAAAATAATATTCTGTTTAAAAACCTGCTTAAGTATACACCGAGGCACAAAAAAATACACTGATGATTTTAATGCAATGGTAGTGGTCCAAAAAACACCCTGTACATTGTACAGCAAATTTTTCAACGGAATCGTCTTTCAAATTTCAGAAAAACCTACATGCTGGTTAGTTTTTGCAAAAATATTAATTAGTAGAATGAATTAAAGAAAGTATCATACATAAATTAGGCATATCACCCACATGCAATAAAAACTTTAAATGCAAAAATTTCAAAAACCGTTACTCTGAGCGACTTTAAAACAGTATAACTTTTTTACATAAAAAGGATGGAAAAACCATTATTTTACATAAAAACTGGTATACACCGAGGCACAAAAAAAAGTCACTGATTTGAATGCAATGCTAGTGGTCCAGGGAACACCCTGTACACTGTACATCAAAATTTTTAACGTAGTCGTCTTACCAATTTCAAAAAAACTTACACGCTGGTTATTTTTTGCAAAAATATAAATTAGTAAAAACGTTATTAAAGAAAATCGAATTAAAAAAATAAACTTTAACACCCTGTATCTCGGTTAGTACGAACTTTTGGACTAAAGTAAGTGTGTCTAAATCGTAATATTTTGATCCAGGGAATCTACAGTTTAACTATGTACCATTAGTTCTGGGACACCCTGTATATTAAGTTTTTATTCTTTTCCTAATTCTAAACAGTGTAAATTTTTTAATCAAGGTCGCATTTTAATTTTTAAAGGAATTAGATTACAGCAGTTAGATCAAAAATAAATATTTTTTGTACGAGCTTCTGAAAAATGTGATTTTCTACACCATTTTTCGTGCAGAAAATTCTAGTTTTTCGCACTAGTGTGGAAAAAATTATATAATATAAAAAATATTTCGTGTGCCCTGGTTAAAAGTTAAAGTTTGCTAAAACACTTGTTTTTTGGGATAAGAAGCGTGATGTGGTGTAGATGTGTTTTAGTTTATTTTTCTTATTTTATTGAATCTAATCATCGTGATATTTAAATTGATCTGTTTGCTTGATTACGTTTGGTTGTATATATTTAAATAACAAAAAGGTTAATGACAACTTAACAAGAATATACTGTAACTTTTTTGAACTACCCAGTTATTTCGTTAATATGATTAGTGTAACAGGGGCCTGTGTGACAGTGGTACTGTCATCTCAAGTGGCCAAGGCTTGAATGTTGCGAGCTATCAATTTATGCAACTATTTGAAAATTGATAAAATTATTAAATTTTATTATTTATTTGTTCTCGAAAGGGGATTTGACGATTCTTGGAGGAAAAGTATGCTATAAACGGTTTTCTCAAATGTAAAAATAATGTAGGAAAATCATACATACCTTTTCAATTTTCTTCTTGTAGCTTCACACTTTCAATTCTTATTTTTATTAATTGAATATCAACTTTTTACTACTATTAAGCTTTTGTATTTAAATATATACACTTCTTATACTTTTAGGTTTTATAAACCTTTTATATATTTGTTGTAAATATATATATTTATCAACATTATAAACGTTGATTGAACAGGTAAAACCATTCAATCAACTGTTTAATTTACTTAATATTACTGTTTAGGTTTGGGATATATTGTTGATTAAAAATGTCGATTTTAGGGCAACGAATGGTTTGTATTTTGTTGTTAGAAAACCATAAAACAGTTAAAAACATTATTTCAAAACACTGGAAACAGTAATAATTAAAAGCATTCAAATTAATAAACTCCAAAAGAAAAGACTAAAATAATTATGAATAATAAAGTTAACAGTTTTATACAATGTTAAAATAATTGATAAATTTCCCCAGTTGAAATAAGAAGTGTGAACGAAAGCGTAGCCGAAACGAACCAAGCAAAGCGCAACTAAAGAGTGATTTCCCTTCCGACTTTCGAAAGTTTCAGTACCCTGCTCTCTAGGCGTTCTTAGCTTGCCGCTAGCTGATTGGTCTAAAATCTAAGCTTTCTTTAACGGTTTTCTTGTTCAAGACATTCTTGGCCTGCCGTTGTCGTGGTTACTTAAGTTCTCTCGCATTGGCGAGAAAGACAAAGAGACAAAATACCACCGCAATTCAAAAATGCGTGGACTCAGAAAATGGATAAAGTTAAAATTACACAGTGTGTTTTTTAAAAGTTGAAAATAGTTTAGCTAATTTGTTTCCAGTTACAAAATATGAATTATTTTGATGTTAGTGGCTCAAAGGACATATTAGCCGAATACAACTTTTATTAAAATACAGCGAACCTGAAAATATGCCAAAAAACAAGTCGCCGGAGTTGCCATAAATTTTACTTAATCTTAACCTAGTCTTGCATATAATTAATGCTTGTTGATGTCAAAAACAATATTTAATGAAAAATATTTAAAAACTTATAAATGGCAAAAATACCATTTATATTCAAATCCCGTTTTGTTACACCAGTTAATAAAAATAATCTTTTATTATCTTTTTTTTTTCTTTTAGAAAATCCGTCCCAACTTACAAGATAAACGTAAATGGAGGAACCAATTTAAGACATATCAACCTTTAAATGCAAGCAAGACAGAAAACCTTGCCTAAGCTGACGGGAGACAATAATTCCCGCACAACCGACCAACAACAAAATTGCTAGGAAAAAAAAAGATGATTGATAACTATACAACAGAAAGCGATTTTGCAAATCTTGTACAAAGTATTATACAAAATGACACAAGTACTCACTATGGTAATTACTCACATCAAAATGATTCCATGGAAGGTAAGTGTGCCTTTTTATTGGATATAGTTTAACACATTTTTACCTGAATTAAACTAAAAACTAGTTTGAATAACTAGAGTGAACATTTTTAGCGTAAATAATTACAATCTCAATTTTCAGCGATGTATTGGTGGCCGTTCTTGCGTGAGGGCCAGACGAATGTTTGTTTTAGTTGACGTCGGCCATCATCATCGTGCGGAAACGTCCGTTGCCCTTCCTACCGTTGCCGGTTCTAGTCTTAGTGAAGACGTATGAGTTGCCTTGCCGGTCGCGTGTCATTGTTTGTTTTTGTTATCATTTATTTATAAAATGGAAATAAATACCGTCGATTACATAATTAATTTTGCAAATTTAAATACGTTGACATATGAACTTTGATTACAAATAAAATCTTTAGGGTCACATAGACCGGACCTAAAAATTAACTAAAATTTTAGGGCAAGTAATACCGAGGGGTGTTCCAAAAAAACTTATAATAAAAAATTATACGATGCTGAAAACTGTTTGTGCGGTTGTGAAAAGAGAAATGCTTTTTTTTGCTTTATTCGTCGTGTTACGAAGTGACCTTGTGAAAAGTTAAAAAGACACAAAGCAAGTGGTATTCATTTAAATAACCACATATAATTTTCTATGCTAGGCAAGACTGATATTAGGTGCCAATTGAATAGTGCCTATAGGCAAAACATTACCGAACATAATGAAAATGTGACAAAAATTAGACATATACTTAGCAGGACTGTTTAAAATTCTGTGGGATTTTTGAAGTTGCTCTACGGGGCCATAAAAAAGAAAGGCGAACGGATTTTATTTATAAACAAATAAACTAAAAACTACACCAAGTAGCTGCTTGTTTGGAAAATAATAAAATAAAATTGTTTCGGTAAGTTTTTTTATCTCATTTTTCATGCAATTTAAATTTCTGCCCCCCCCCCCCAATTTATAACGTCACCATATAAACCGCCACTGCTTTTGATCAGAAGGTAAGCGTAAAACAAAAAAAAAATACATGGAGATAACGGTGAGCCTGCAGCGAGTTTTTGATTAAATTTTATAAAACTTTTGCCACCGCCCTTGGAAAAAATTTGCGCAAGCCTTTGTATACTCCTGTAAAATCGAGTCGACATGGTTATTTTAAAAAAATCCTAACACGTGAATTAGTACTATATATCCAAATCTTTGGCAAATATTGGTTAAATGATCCCAAGAAACGAATAGATTTAACTAGTGGGAGTTTTTTTGTGAAGATCTTGTAGTGATAATGTTTTTTGTCTTTAACCAGTAATTGAGAAAAGGAGCGCCAGAAATATAGAGACTCATGTTACCTTTGTGGACCTACAAAAAGCATATGATACCGTTCCAGTAGAATAACTATGGATAGTGTTAGAGCAGACTAATATCAATCATACATACATAAAAGCGATAAAAGAACTACACAAAGGATCAAAATCTAAAATTAAAATTGGAAATCGACTTTCAAAAGAATTCCTGGTAACAAAAGGCTTAAGACAGGGATGTTGTATCTCTCCAACTCTTTTTAAAATATATATCGCAGTAGCTCTAAAAACTGGAAAGGGAAAGTCGGCATGGGAATACAACTTAACGACCGATTTACCATATACACACTACAGTTTGCTGATGACCAAGTAATTGTAGCTAATGATAAAGATGACATGGAGTATATGATGAGAAAGTTAATGGAAGAATACCAAAAGTGAGGATTAACAGTGAACGTGGACAAGACACAGTACTTATGTGTTGGAAACGAATCCAGTGAGTTAGAACTAGACAATGGACAAGTAATATCTCCATGCAATGAATATGTATACTTGGGTGTCACATTTGATAAGACAGAAACAGACTGTAAAAAATTGGAAAAAAGAATAGTAAAAGCAAAAAAGGTTATTGGATGTCTTAACAGTATTTTATGGAGCAGAGAGATAAAAAGGAATGTAAAATTTAACATATATGAAACAATGGTGAAAGACACGCTGTTGCATGGAATAGAGACTTGTCGCGTAACAGAAAAATACAAAACAAAAATGGAAAGTGTCGAAATGGATGCAATAAGAAGATCAATGTGTATCTAAAACAGACCACATGAGAGGTGAGATCATAAAAGAAAGAATGGGAATCGAGGGAAGCATAACGGAGGACATCACTGAAAGACAACTGATATGGTACGACCATGTGCAGCGGATGAACGACGAAAGATTGCCAAGGCAGGTCCTAGAATGGCCACCAATAGGGCGCACAAAAAGAGGGCGTCCTAAACTAGAATGGCAACAGTCAATCCAAAAATCAATGAGTCAAAAAAATCTGACAGAAGATGATTGTCAGGATCGAAGGAGATGGAGAATAGGCGTCGGACAACGTAGAAAAACGTTCTAAACAGACTAAATATAAATAAGAGTTTTTTTCGCTCAGCCACTAATTGCTGCTTTTGTTAAAAAAATCCTTTCGTTAACACCAAGGCGTAATAATTTATTCAAATACTGAAGCTTGTTCCTAATTTATACCCTTGATTTCACACCTCATCGATTTTCATTTATATTTAGCCAATTAAGAGGGAAGCTTGCACCGCTCTTCATGTAAATTTTTAAGGCCTTGTTTTAAAAAGTCCTTAGTACACATTGGCATTTTTTTGCTTTTTTTACCGCAGTAAAAAGTTTTTATTTTTAAAGGCTAGAAAACTTTTTAAATTTTCGTAGGTTAGTTATGTGAGATCTACCACTTTTAATGGTTTTAAATAAGCAACAATTTTGAAAGATAGTGACTTTTTTTTGAAAACTATTTTAACGTAGGTGTTTTTTTCGTATCTGTATGACGCCACAATACTGCAACTCGGTGCTTTTTTTGATAAACAGTATAGTTTGTAAAATATGAATTTTCAAAGTTTTTTCATTTTGGTTTTATGGGTTTCCCTATACTAAAAATCGCTAAATGACGTTTTTTGGAATCTCAACTCAATCAGTGGTTTTTTCGTATTTGTATGATGCTACAATACTGCAACTCGGTGCTTTTTTTGATAAATTGTATAGTTTGTAAAATATTAATTTTCAAAGTTTTGCCATTTTGGTCTTATGGGTTTCCCTATACTAAAAATCCCTAAATGACGTTTTTTGGAAACTCAACTCACTCAGTGGTTTTTTCGTATCTCTATGACGCCACAATACTGCAACTCGGTGCTTTTTTTGACAAACGGTATAGTTTGTAAAATATGAATTTCCAAAGTTTTGCCATTTTGGTCTTATGGGTTTCCCTATACTAAAAATCGCTAAATGACGTTTTTTGGAATCTTAACTCACTCAGTGATTTTTTCGTATCTGTATGACGCCACAATACTGGAACTCGGTGCTTTTTTTGATTAACTGTATAGTTTGTAAAATATGAATTTTCAAAATTTTGCCATTTTGGTCTTATGGGTTTCCCTATACTAAAAATCGCTAAATGACGTTTTTTGGAATCTCAACTCAATCACTGGTTTTTTCGTATCCGTATGATGCTACAATACTGCAACTCGGTGCTTTTTTTGATAAATTGTATAGTTTGTAAAATATTAATTTTCAAAGTTTTGCCATTTTGGTCTTATGGGTTTCCCTATACTAAAAATCCCTAAATGACGTTTTTTGGAAACTCAACTCACTCAGTGGTTTTTTCGTATCTCTATGACGCCACAATACTGCAACTCGGTGCTTTTTTTGACAAACGGTATAGTTTGTAAAATATGAATTTCCAAAGTTTTGCCATTTTGGTCTTATGGGTTTCCCTATACTAAAAATCGCTAAATGACGTTTTTTGGAATCTTAACTCACTCAGTGATTTTTTCGTATCTGTATGACGCCACAATACTGGAACTCGGTGCTTTTTTTGATTAACTGTATAGTTTGTAAAATATGAATTTTCAAAATTTTGCCATTTTGGTCTTATGGGTTTCCCTATACTAAAAATCGCTAAATGACGTTTTTTGGAATCTCAACTCAATCACTGGTTTTTTCGTATCCGTATGATGCTACAATACTGCAACTCGGTGCTTTTTTTGATAAATTGTATAGTTTGTAAAATATTAATTTTCAAAGTTTTGCCATTTTGGTCTTATGGGTTTCCCTATACTAAAAATCCCTAAATGACGTTTTTTGGAACCTCAACTCACTCAGTGGTTTTTTCGTATCTGTATGACGGCACAATACTGCAACTTGGTGCTTTTTTTGATAAACTGTATAGTTTGTAAAATATGAATTTTCACAATTTTGCCATTTGGTCTTATGGGTTTCCCTATACTAAAAATCGCTAAATGATGTTTTTTGGAATCTCAACTAACTCAGTGGTTTTTTCGTATCTGTATGACGCCACAATACTGCAACTCGGTGCTTTTTTTGATAAACAGTATAGTTTGTAAAATATGAATTTTCACAATTTTGCCATTTTGGTCTTATGGGTTTCCCTATACTAAAAATCCCTAAATGACGTTTTTTGGAATCTCAACTCACTCAGTGTTTTTTTCGTATCTGTATGACGCCACAATACTGCAACTCGGTGCTTTTTTTTGATAAACTGTATAGTTTGTAAAATATGAATTTTCAAAGTTTTACCATTTTGGTCTTATGGGTTTCCCTATACTAAAAATCGCTAAATGACGTTTTTTGGAAGTCAGTTATTATTCGGAGGCCTAGTCTAAGATTTTCAAGTATCAAATTAATGCCCTCGCGATTAAGTCCTGACACGTGTTTAATTATTATACAGCCACTTTTTTGATATAAAAATATAAAAAAAAGTTTTATTTTTGCCCCCCTTCCTTAACTGTAAGACCCAGATCCGCCGTTGGCTATGTCATGCTCGTCATGTTCGATGGGATTATATGGACATCTTGCTAATTAAATATAGGAATCTGAATTTTTCACCTTATCTAATAGTGTGTTTTTGTCGTTTTTGTAAATAGGTTTTAATACATATAATTTAATAATTTTTATACTTTTTGGCATCAGTTATTGTTTGGTCAACTTTACAAGATAGGGCTTGTATTATAATATTTAGTTTTTGTATAAATAGAAATTTTTCGATGTTTTACAGTTTCCAGAATAGGGCAATAACTGTTACTTTTACGCTCTGAAAGAAATTATCAAAGTGCTTCTAGTAAAATCAGCTTTTGTTTCAACTATTGTTTTACCGATTTTACAGTTGCCTTCTCAATTCCATCTGCTATTATTTCCCCATAAAAGCTAATTTTGCTAAACTGATTGTTATAAAGTAAAAAGTATCATAGTAAGGATGGATTGCTCTTGCAGACATCTTAAAATCAAAAAAGCGAACAAAATCAAACTTGGCCCTTAAAAGAGGCTCGTTTATTCTTGCATTTTGAGAGTGTTTTGGACTTTCTTTGAATTTTTAAAAAAGCTTTAACTTTCTCACACACTTTATCAAGTTTTGCGAATAATTTTTTTTTCGGACAAAATGCATTTCCAAGAAGTATTTTTTGAAAAAATGTATTTGACAATACAGTCGAACCTCTCTAACTCGAACCTCTATAACTCGAACCCCTCTATAACTCGAACCTTTTCAGTTGTCCCTGCACTTTCTACATGTATTTTAACCTATGTAACTCGAGTTTCTATAACTCGAACTCTCCATAACTCGAACTGTTTTGGTTGTCCCTTCAGGTTCGAGTTATAGAGGTTCGACTGTATTTAAAATTTGTAGAACGTCACAGTTTCATCAGTTTTATCATCGTCTTTTTAAGCAATTGTTAAAAATAAATAAATTTCGGGACGCCGCCGTACCTGTATTTAGAGTCCCTGTATGTTGACATATTTGATATATATATATATATATATATATATATATATCCAAATATGTCAACACACAGGGACTCTACCTGTATTTACATACTATAATTTTATACTAACACGGAGGTGCAGAACATAACCCTCTCACTACCTCCTAGAATATTTTTAACTTAAAAGCCTTAACTCAAGAACCTTTTTATATTACCGAAATAAATTAATTTATTTATTAATTCTGTGCTTATTCTTTGAGTTTCTTGAAATAAAATTTCTAAAAGAAAAAGTTGTACGGATTTATTTTTCACTTAATCGCTCGGCTCGGTTCCAAGCCCCTAAGGTTACTTCGTCATTACCTTGTTTTTTTCTAAGAATTTTTACCGGTTTGTATTATATTTTGCGCTGCTATTTTTTTATATGAAAAGAAAATTAACAAAAACAATGAACAACTTGACATGAATAAACTTACAGAAAATAAAGCTATATACAAAGAAATGTTAGAGGGTAACAGCTAACTCAAAACTTAAGATGCGAAAACGAAAATATAGATGAAATAAATGATACGCTGATAAGAATTATGATCCAAGTCGAAAAAGATGTCGCACAAAAGGGTGAGAAGAGAGAAAATTATATATATATATATATATATATATATATATATTTATCGGTTTCACAACGTTCTACGTCTTCCGATACCCAATCTCCACTCGTTTCTGTTTGCCCATAATTCATCATCTAGGCCTCTTATTCTTATTTCACTATCTATTCCTTCTCTCCAGCTTCTCCTTGGCCTTCCTCGTTTTCTTCGGCCAGTTGGTTTCCATTGTAATATTTGTTTAGGTAGTCTTCCATCATCCATTCTTTGTACATGTCCGTACCGCACCAGTTGTTTTCTTCTTATATCATCCACTAGAGTACGTTCACCCACTGTCATAATTTCTCTTATTCTTTGATTGGTAACTCTTTCTCTTTTTGATTTCCCTGCTGCTCTTCTCCAATAGTCCATCTCCGTACCGGAAAGCATCTTTTCTGTTCTATCTTTGATTGGCCATACTTCTGAGCCGTATGTAATAATACTTTTTACAATGGTGTTATATATAAGCCTTTTGTTATGTTTTGATATACTTTGGTCCCAAATTATTCCATTTAATAAAGTTATTGCTTTTCTTCCTTGTACGTTTCTATCTTTTATAGCTTTGTCTAGTGTTCCGTCAGCTGTAATTTTTAGACCTAAGTATTTATACTCATCACGGGACTGAATTCGCTGCCCAGTATTTAAGATTAGATCCTGTTTCGTTCCACCAATACCTCTAGTCCCCACTTATTGTACTCTTCTATTAGTTTTCGTGTCATATATTCGAGGTCGTCATAATCCTGAGCCACCACTATCTGATCATCGGCGAAACATAAAGTATACAAGGTGGTTTCATTCAACGGAATTCCCATGTTTTGGCATTTTCTCTTCCAGACTTTAAGGACCTGTTCCAAATATATCTTGAAGAGCGTAGGCGAGATACAGCAACCTTGTTTAAGACCTTTATTTACTTGAAAGCCTTTGGTTAGTTTTGCTTTTATTTTAACTTTTGTCTTACTATTGCGGTATACCTCTTTTTTATATCAGAAGAGATAAAGAAACTCATGGAAAAAGGGCGGAACCTGGAAAAAGGAGGAAACAGAACATCAATAGAATAGAATACACAGGAATAAATAAAACTATAAGAAAAATGATAAAAGAAGAAAATGGTATTCCGTAAAAAGAATTGAGTTAAAAGTATACCCAAGTTCTCAAATACCCATTTCAAAAGGATCTTACAAGTTTTTGTGATTTTTTTTTAAACTTGGCTATTACGGCTGCATATTGACTCTGTAATAGCAAATTTTAGTAAAATATTTTCAAACTAATAAGAAACTTTTATTTTGAAATGTGTATTGGAGCACTTGTCTATACTTTTATCGCATGCCGGAATTGCCTATAAAAAACTTTGTTATGCTTTTTTCCATTTGTTTTAGATAAAATTTGAAAAAACCTAAAAATTACAGATTTTGCGGGGTCTGAAGGGGTCTGGGAGTTTTCCAGTTAATTAAAAAAAACTAATATTTATGATATTTTGAAGGCGTACCTTTATATTATTTTATGGGGCTCTGCAACAACAATTTAATAAATCGGTGCTATGTTGAATGTCATCTTGAATATCTCAGCATTTTGAATAGTGCAGTTGCCTATTCGGATTCAGCAGAGTCGAAATAATGGACCATTTGCCAAAAAGTTATATAAAAAGAAAAGCGATTTTCCGAGACCTTTTCTTGGCTATAGTGCCATAAATTTGATAAAAAATTTGTCTGTTAATATCTTTTAATTTATGGAAGGTATTCGGAACTCTTGGGCCACTCTAAATTTATGAGTCAGCAATTAGCTTAGGTAGAGCCCTAGCCGTGGTAACCAGCAAAAAACAGTCAAACTTTAAACAACCTATTAGCATTTGTCATTAATTACAGGATTCAAATGAAGTTTTATCTTTCATGCCCCAGGTATAACGTAATTTAGATAGTCTAAATTATAACTTTCCTAACATTGTTTTTAAACAAGCTTAATGGAGATGTTTAATTAACAATAAAACAAAAGTTTTATTATTTACAACCATGCGAAATTACAATTTTTGGGTTTTTTACGCACCTTAAATTTAAAGATGGGGGACTAACAAATAAACCTGCTTAAAATACTAATCAATTCCCTACAAAGTACAATTTGTTCCATTAAAATCGGTGGTACAGTTCGAAAAATATAATAAAAAAGATTTAGTCTGCTTTTTTTTGACCCACCCCGTACCTTCTTTTTCCTAAAAGTCCATCCATTATCTTCGCAAATTCTATTATGGATAATTACACTGGTAGTTCGGGGCCTAAGAGGGTAATTTTGGGGTTTGTCTGCATTTTCGCGTACCGTAATGAAATTTGGCACAGAGGTAGTAGACACCTAGAGATGCCATTTTAGAAGTGGTGCTCCGATGGAACCCAGTGCAGGGCCCAGATACAGGGGCGTACTTGAGGTGGGACAGAAAAAATGTATAAATTAAATATGAAACTCATTTCGCGTACAGTTTTTTGTTTGTTTTCTCTTATAGCTTGTAAATCTAAAAAATTTACAAAAAATGAAGTTGAGAAAATGGTTTTTTGAGGGGGGGGAGCAAAAGGAAGGAGCAGGCTAGACATTGTTAAAATCTTATTTCATCTGAAATGGTCGTGTGGGGTATCGATTTCTAGGTAATTTCGTATTCTAAACGAAAATAGATATAAATTAAGTCAATACGTCAAACTGTTCACAAGATATGTCAAAAACTGACACCTTAAATGTACCTGTTCTGAGATCTACGCCAGAGAATATTAAAGACACCTAACCAAGCCTAACTTAATAAAATTTGATAAATTAAGTAAAAGTGGAGATTCTGGAATTTTTTATTTTTAATATACAGCGTGTTCAGAGTTAAGTCGGCACTATTACTTACTTTGTTAATGTTAAAGCTACAGGGTCGGTTAAATAGACAAAGTTGTGGTATTTTTTCTTGTGAATACGATAGTGATGAACGAAAAGAAAATCAAATGACGAGTAGGTAAGTTATGAAAAAGAAACACATTTTTTAAATGGGACATCCGGTATACAGTTCAGCCAATAGAAAGAACATTTGGCATTAAACAAACGTTATCTTATGACTTTTTCTCTTAAAGTAAAAAATAACGAAGTTATTAACAACTTTCCTAACCATAGGGGATATGGGCTGTGGTATTTAAATCTATCGAAAGCTGTCTTTGTTTAGAAAATCGTTAATATTTTTAGTATTTTTGCCTCTAGGAGAAAAAGTCCAAGGATATCTTTTGTTTAAAAATAAATTTTCTATCGATTGAAGGTAGTGTGTGACGGGTGTTAAATTGAATATATTTTTTTTAAATTTCACTTTTTACTGTAACTCATGTACGCGTTTTTCGACTTTTCTTTTGTTTTCAAAATTTTATGTCTTAGTGCAATTAAAATTTTTTCATGTCTTGGTGCATTTAAATGGTGCCAAAGAAAAAAAATTATAAATTTTACGTGTATAAAATTTTTTATATATTGACAAAAGAAACACCCTGTATATTCTAACCATTACAAAACTAAGTGACACAGTGCACACCACGTTGAAAAGACGTGCCTCTAGTTATAATAATTAATAAAATTAAAAGGGTATCTTAAACTGCATTACCAGTATGAACAAAAATATGAGACTACTACTTTTTACATGATTTTTTTAATATCACCCTGTATCTTATAACCTATTACAAAATTAAGCAAACTTAATTTTTTTTGTTATAGCCTGTAATAAGTAGACATTATTAACGCAGTAGCTACAGTAGATAATGTAAAAAAAGAGTAAAAATGACAGTAAAGTAGTTAGTGGCCCAGTATATACGTTCAGAAAATGCGAGTAGCGCTTAATACAAAAATAGAGCTCGATGAATGGTTTATAAAGGAGAATATAGTGTTTCAATGATATCTTTATTTAGCATATCTAGAGTTCTTTGAATTTTTAGCACTAAAATAAAAAATTACGAAAAAACTTTATTGTGTAGTTACTTTTTAACACTCTGTACAAAAATTTTTATTTACAAAAATAAAAGCTGTACTAGTGTTGTTGTAACATGCTGACTTTGAGTTTTCTATAGTGATTTGTAACGTCGTCAAAAAAAAAACTACTTAAAATGATCATAAAAATATTACTTATTTTTAAAAATCACCCTGTATTTCTAACAGTTCAACCGAGCTCTTATTTCTTTGTATAAAGTATACATAAGAGCTAAGTATCTTTTATTTGGTATATGTTTTTTTATAATATCGTTACGTCTAATAAATCCACATACATTTCTATCTCTTTATATTTTTGAAATTTAGAATCAGTAAATAAAACCACCCTGTACTTGGACCGTGTCTATGTCACACCCATCAAGCAATTTTTGTTTTAAAGAAAAATTAATTGTTTATACTCACATTAAATTTTATCGTCGTATCCTGCATAACTAAGCTCTAAATTTCTAAAAAAAAAATATTTTTTTTATTTCTTGAAAGAAAATAAATCAATATAGATTTTTTTATTGCTTGAAATAAAAGTGTATATGTCCTTATAATTGGTGCCAAGTTTCATTGCTCTAGCTTTATATTTGAATTTTATAAAGAATTTTAATGAGATAGATGCAATTCAAAATAAAACACCCTGTATCTTTGCTCTGCACGGGGTTCAGGATGAGCACCACTTCGTAAAATAATACTATAGTGTTGTACTATATGCGTGCCAACTATCATTACGGTACGCAAAAATGCAGACAAAAGTGGCTTAGGCTCCGGACTATGGGGGAATTGCCTAGATTAATTTTTCTTTACAATTTATTGATAAATAATAATTGATGCGTCTGGTAGTTTTCGACGAATACAATAACAAAATACAGCGACAATTTTAATAAAAATATAAAAAATCATCAAATATTTTCTTTAGGTTAATTTGGAAGGATGAGAGGTATTTGTTTAGGACTTAATATAATAAATGAAACGGTGGTCTTCGGGCACTTTTTTATTTACTGTTCCTTGTTTTTTGTATAAATATACCAAAACGAACCAATTTCATTAAAATATACATGAAATTTACACAGTCAAAAAAATTTGAGATTTGTTGACTTTTAGGTTTCTGCTGTGTAAAATATTATCGCAATGTAGAATTTTTAGTAAAAATGTGATAATAAATGAATAAAATATTCTCGGGACTTTTGTATGAAGCCAATTGTTTTAGGAAGAAAGCTAACGAATACTTTTCTTTATAAACAAATAGATTGAAGACTAAATATTTTATGTTATTTATGCTCGTGCTATGTTTTAATTAAAATTTTCCTCAGTTTATGAAATTGATTTACTTGTAAAAAAAGCTTATTTAAAACCGAAATTCCACAGCGCGGGATTCGCAAGCCTGGCTCGCGAATCGAGTTTGTGAAAGCGTTCACACTGTGCGGCGATATTCGGAGATCGAACTCTAACGATGAGTTTGCGATAACTTGACACAGTGTCGTACAAAATTCAGTTATACACAAGTAAATGAATAAATATTTTGGGGTGCAAATGCTGCCCACCACACTGAAATTTTAATTTTATTTAAAAACAAAATTACTTCCAACTTTTAGGTTTGGCCTTATAGAAAGCACTATGCATTTTCCATTCATTTAGCGTTACCCGGAAAGTACGTGTAGATTTCCTACGGACGAACAGTGTTACCTTCCATTAAGTGAAGGTTGTTGAGGAGAGAGGGAGGAGGGAACTAGTAAAATGTTGTTGAAAAAAATCTTAAAGCGTTTGCAGAAAGAATTTTTGAAATCGCTCTATATTTGTGAAAGTTATAGCTAGCCTAGATTTGTTGAATTTTAGGTTTCTGCTGTGTAAAATATTATCGCAATGTAGAATTTTTAGTAAAAATGTGATAATAAATGAATAAAATATTTTCGGGAGCTTTGTCTGAAGCCAATTGTTTTAGGAAGAAAGCTAACGAATACTTTTCTTTATAAACAAATAGATTGAAGACTAAATATTTTATGTTATTTATGCTCGTGTATGTTTTAATTAAAATTTTCCTCAGTTTATGAAATTGATTTACTTGTAAAAAAAGCTTATTTAAAACCGAAATTCCACAGCGCGGGATTCGCAAGCCTGGCTCGCGAATCGAGTTTGTGAAAGCGTTCACACTGTGGGGCGATATTCGGAGATCGAACTCTAACGATGAGTTTGCGATAACTTGACACAGTGTCGTACAAGATTCAGTTATACACAAGTAAATGAATAAATATTTTGGGGTGCAAATGCTGGCCACCCCGCTGAAATTTTAATTTTATTTAAAAAAAAAATATTTCCAACTTTTAGGCTTAGCATTATAAAAAGCACTATGTATTTTCCATTCGTTTAGCGTTACCCGGAAAGTACGTGTAGATTTCCTACGGACGCGAACAGTGTTACCTTCTATTAAGCGAAGGTTGTTGAGGAGAGAGGGAGGAGGGAACTAGTAAAATGTTGTTGAAAAAAATCTTAAAGCGTTTGCAGAAAGAATTTTTGAAATCGCTCTATATTTGTGAAAGTTATAGCTAGCCTAGATTTGTTGACTTTTAGGTTTCTGCTGTGTAAAATATTATCGCAATGTAGAATTTGTAGTAAAAATGTAATAATAAATGAATAAAATATTTTCGGGAGATTTGTATGAAGCCAATTGTTTTAGGAAGAAAGCTAACGAATACTTTTCTTTATAAACAAATATATTGAAGACTAAATATTTTATGTTTTTTATGCACGTGTTATGTTTTAATTAAAATTTTCCTGAGTTTATGAAATTGATTTACTTGTAAAAAAAGCTTATTTAAAACCGAAATTCCACAGCGCGAGATTCGGAAGGCTGGCTCACGAATCGAGTTTGTGAAAGCGTTCACACTGTGCGGCGCTATTCGGAGATCGAACTCTAACGATGAGTTTGCGATAACTTGACACCGTGTCGTACAAAATTCAGTTATAAACAAGTAAATTAATAAATATTTTGGGGTGCAAATGCTGGCCACTACGCTGAAATTTTAATTTTATTTAAAAAAAAAATATTTCCAACTTTTAGGCTTAGCCTTATAAAAAGCACTATGTATTTTCCATTCGTTTAGCGTTACCCGGAAAGTACGTGTAGATTTCCTACGGACGCGAACAGTGTTACCTTCCATTAAGTGATGGTGGTTGAGAAGAGAGGGAGGAGGGAACTAGTAAAATGTTGTTGAAAAAAATCTTAAAGCGTTTGCAGAAAGACTTTTTGAAATCGCTCTATATTTGTGAAAGTTATAGCTACAAGTATTACTAATAAGGAGAGGCGAGAGAGGAAGAGGAAGGAAAAAAGGAAAAACTAGTAAAATGGTGTTGGAAAAAAGTCTTAAAGCGTGTGCAGAAAGAATTTTTGAAATCGCCCTATATTTGATAAAATTATGCGAATATGATTTTTAAATAGGGTTGGGGGGAATGACATGATGGGAGATTGTTAAGAGCAGGGGGGACTATAAAGTAATTAGGTTAATTGTTAGGTAGATATATTTTTTTGGCATTTAAGAAAGTCTCAATCCCCTCGTAATTTGGAACTAGGAACAGGAAATCTAAAAATGCAACAAAAATAAAAGATTTTTCGGTGTATTAAAATGTAAATTTTATTACATTTCGAAAAATTCCTATAATCACAAAAGTAAAGGGTAAAATAATTTCCCGGATATATCATGTGTCTGACCTTTGACAGTGCCGTAGTTAGGTTATGGGGAGCGTGGAGAATGATTATATTTTCTCCCTATTTTTGCACCAAATTCATTCAAAATCAGTACGGAAAGTGAGTTAAAAAAATAATTTAGAGTGTTGATTTTAATAAGGCTTCTAATAATATCAGAGTGGGTAAAAATTTAATATACAATAAAAAAACGAAATTTTTGTCTCCTCCACTAGTGCTCCACTCTTTCTTCATGCATGGAACCTAAGTATAAAGTTTCATCAGCAGGAGGGGCCTCGCAGTTGTGACAAGCAGCTAAAAACTGACTAGCCATAGACACATGTTTCAAACTCGTTATGATCTCCTCAGCGTGGCATAAGTCAAAAGCGGACTAAAACGCCTGGCCAGCATATCCAAATTAAAATTAAAAAATAATCCATTTCTTACGAAGCTTTGTAAAATTACAAAAACGAAAACTCTCGTCTTCTCCACTATTGCTTCACCCTTTCTTCATGCAGGAGGGTGGACCTCGCATATTCGACAAGGAGCTAAAAACTGTCTAGATACGGATACTTCTTTTGAACTTGTTATGATCTCCTCAATGTGGCATAAGGGAACGTTACGGAACGCAAAAAACCGAACCGAACCGAACCTCACCCCCTTCGTAATGCATTTTCAAGAAAAAACACATTGAATGTAACGCAAGGCCAAAACCCCCCTCCCCCCCTCGAGCGTTACGTAATTTAAGGACAGTCCCTAAGTCAAAAGCAGACTTAAGTGCCTGACGAGCATATCCAAATTAAAATTGGAAACTAGACCATTTTTCGCAGTGGCGCTTTCTAAAATTACAAAAAAGAAAACTTTTGTCTTCTCCACTAGTACTCCACTCACTCTTTATGCATCGCATTTAAAGTTTCAACAGCAGGGGCGCCTCGCATTTGCGAAAAGAAGCTAAAAACTGACTAGCCACAGACACGTGTTTTACAGTTGTTATGATCCCCTCAGTGTGGCATAAGTCAAAATGGACTAAAACGCCTGACATATCCAAATTAAAATTGAAAATAATCCATATCTCACAGTGAAGCATTGTAAAATTACTGCCCCTGCAGATGAAACATTATAGGTTCGATGCATGAAAAGAGGGTGGAGCACTAGTGGAGAAGACGAAAGTTTGCACTTTTGTAATTTTACATGGCTCCCTTCTGAGAAATTGCTTAATTTTCAATTTTAATTAGAATATGCTGGTCAGGCGTTTTAGTGCGCTTTTGACTGACGCCTCATTGATGAAATCATACTAAGGAAATCATAATAAGTTCAACACATATGGATTGAGTCATATGCACGGAACTGTAACATAAACCAAGGCCAACACAAAAATAGAGGCCACAACCCTGAAAAAATCAGCTGTTCTCCCGGGGCTGAATTTTACATTGGGTCTTATGGGAGGTCAGACGTTTTTTTATGATATTTTCAAAATGGCACTACAGATTTCCGCAAAATTTCACTGAAATATTCTCAGACACCATCCCGATATTCCACCAAAGGTTTGTAAGGAAGCAACATGATTAAAGGGTTAAAATCTTCAAGATTTAGCATTTCTTATTTTTAATTCAAATTACCCGCCATGTACCACATGCCAACTGTTATATTTGACATGTATTTGACTTTGTCATATGTGATTGTCACATTCGCTTCTCCTTTAAACTTAATTTTTGTGTGAGCTAATGAAGCGGCTATGAAAAATTAGGGCTTACTATACATTTAAAAAAAATTGTTCTTCCAGAATAAAGTAAAAACAATCTCAAAAACGGCTTTATTTAAAAAAAAATCAAATATCCATGAACCGTCATTCCAACTTCAATATTTTAAAGACAATCAGCTGTGTCGTAACGTGACCATCAAAAAAAAATCAGCCCCGGATGTGACGTCAACAAAGTGGAGGATCGTTGCCCGTCCATTTTGATAGCCCTGCATAAACATGTAAATGAACAGAGTGTATACTGCCGTCATAAGCAAAAACACAGTAAGTACATTTGATAGCTCACATTCTAAGATAAAACTCTATTCAAAATATATTGTCTGAGATTGTTGGACTGTGAAATATCAAATATTCTTACTGTGTTTTTGCTTATGACGGCAGTATATGTTTCACTTCAAGGATTCCAATCAGAGCCCTTCATTCCTACATTTGGTGTTCCGCAAGGTTCCCATTTAGGACCTTTGCTATTTATAGTTTATATCAAGTATGCCAAGTTTTTAAAATTTGATAACGATTTAAAATTCTACTCAAAAATCGAAAAAATTGATAATTTTATTTAACTTCGGAGCGATCTTAATAGACTGGAATCATTTTGTCAGAATAAAAGTTTATTTATAAATATAAAAAAATGCTAATCTATAACATTTACCAGAAATAAGCAAGTTTTTGAGTACGACTATAAAATTTTAATGTAGCTCTTCCTAGAGTTGATTACATTCGCGAATTAAGAGCCATTGTTGACTCAAAAATGATATTTGACATACATATTGACTTCGGATGCATTAGGATTGATGGGTTATGTTTCTAGAAAATGTGCTGATTTTGACAATATTAAAGCAATAACTTTAGCTTGTACAATTCTTTTGTTTTGGCAAAACTGAATTTTGGCAGTGGCATTTGCAACGCTCGATACGGTGTCTATGTAGACAGACTTGAAAGAATTTAAAACAAATTTTTAAAATTTTTAAGTTATAAGAGTAGAGCATATTTTTAATATTTTATCGCTATCAAACAGAAGGAAACTAAATATTTGATGTTTTACATTATTAACTCCATTTACAATGCTCCTGAATATGTGTTTAATTTCGTTTAATGTACCTGAAGTTAGCCTGCGAAATACCGAAGCCTTTTTGATACCATTCAGAAAAACTAACTGCTCACAAAATTCACCCCTGTGCACAGTAGGATAAGAAGTCTCTATTTTGGCCAATATTAGAATTTATAGGTGGTATACTAAAGAGTTTAAAATCATTTTAGTAAGTTATGTAAGATTTTATTATGTACAGGGTGATCCCCAATGGGCAATTTTGGGTTCGGTTCGGTTCGGAATTTCTGGATCCACAAATTAAAATGGCTGGATATTGAAAAATTATATTTACTCAAAAATAGCAAAGTCTAAATATTACAGATCACTTAATTTTTCTTGAAGTATTATTTTCTAATCGTTTATTTCTGAATCCAACTCTAAGCTATCTAATTCTGAAATGTCAAATAAAAATTCAGATTGGCTGTTATTTTCAAGTAAACCAGATTTAGATAATTATTCATCGGGTGATTGTAAAAAATTTCTTACATTTTCAGGTAACACTTCATTTCAGTTTGGACTTTCGTGACATAAGTGACAAAGTTGAGATTAACGGATCTGAAGTGTCCATTGCCCTATTGAAAATGTCTGTTAAATTATTTATTCTACTACTTTTTCGGGTATGGTATTCCCGATCATGCTTGTAGATCTTGTTTCTCGTTTCTGAGGCTTCCACTCCCAAAAGCCTAGCTGGTAATAAACAATTCTGCAAAATCTGCTTGCTGTGAATAAGCACCTTGTGGAATTAAATGGGAAACTCGGTTATTATTAAAGATATCGATTTTCTGATTGCACCTTACCGTGCTCTTTTTTGGAGCCCTTAAAAATGGTGTAATCAGATTTTTGCTATACCCCGTGGTTTCGCTAATACAGGGAGTTTTTGAAAAAATTGCATTTTAATTAATTCCTTGTATCTCGCTTATTTTGTAAGATATTTTTATTCTGTAAAAACCTTCTTATGGCAACTTTTTTAGAGCAAAATAATGATGTTGTCAATTTTTAAAAATATTGTTTAGTTTTTGAGATATGGTATTTATCATAAAAAAATTAAATACGGACCTGGATTTTTTTTATTACTACTTTGATTAGTTCCATGCTATTATTACCTTAAAATGATAAAACTTTAATATTTTTTTGATTTAAGGTTAAAAAAAGCTATTTAATATTTGAAAAAAAATTATAGTCCGAATCTGGAAATTTCCAACGTAATTATAAATTAAAAATTGCAAGACACACTAGTTGAACGATTTTTAGTTTACCTGTTTTGAAATGATAATTAAAAGATTTATAAATAAAGTAAAAAACGTTAAAAAGTTACAAAAATAATATCATACTAATTATTTGATAACCAAACAGCAGGTCGTGAAATTTACAAAACAAAAGGGTGGGATTGACATTGTCATTTTTGTAAATGGCTTACAATTATTTTAAACTGGCTAGAAATCGACCATATATCAGATATATATAAAATAAATAAAAATGTGATATGTTTGACTGCTTCATTCAAGCAACAAAATCCCAATATTTAAATGGCAGAAATATTTTTATGCAAAATGCGTTAAGAAAAATTACTCAAAAATGCCAACAATGTCTTACACATAATGGTAATCAGAAAGATTAGTTATTTTTTATAATTTGTTTTTTTTTGTATTTTTCGTAGAAATTGTTTCAAATAAATCTGTAAATTAACGTAAAACCATTTTAATATGCTAAGTATCAAAACAGTTAAACTAAAAATTGTTTAACTAGCAATTTTTAGTTTATATTTAAGTTGGAAATATCCAGGTTCGGACTATTGTTTTTTTAAATAATAAATATTTTTTTTTACCTTAAAACAAAAATTTTTTAAATTTTTATTATTTTATGATAATACTAGCATGAAACCAACCAAAAAAGTAATTAAAAAAATCCAGGTCCGTATTTAATTTTTATTTAAATTATATTTTAAAAAATTGAAAACGTCATTATTTTCTTCTAAAAAAGTTACCATAAAAATGTTTTTACAGAATAAAAGTACATAATAAAATCGCAAAATAAGCGAGATACCAGGGTTATAGCAAAAATCTGATTACGCCATTTTTAAGGGCTCAAAAAAAGAGCACGGTAAGGTGCAATCAGAAAATCAATATCTTTAATAATAACCGAGTTTCCCATTTAATCCCATCGAAAATGGGACACGCTGTACACTAGCTGACATTGGAAACCAAGGATAAGTGTTCATGAAAATATAAGCAGTTTCAAAGCAGTAGTTCTCAAAGTTTGTCAAATTTAAAGGCAATTGGCAACACAGGGAAACTAATATTACCCAAAAATGATGAATTAATTTAAAGGAAACTTGTGTTATCTCAGACAACCACACCTCAAAAAGGTCTTGATTTTTAATGCAGAGTTCATCTAAAAGTAAAAAAAAACTCCTTTGTTGCAAATAGTTGCAAACGGTTTTCAACAGCCTTTTAGCTTAAACTCTAAAGAATATTATTACATATCGGCCTGATCGGATCCTTGCGGATCTCATTTTGTAATTCAACCTAACCAAACAATTTTATTTATTTTGCTAGATTTCTGCTATATATAGATTTAAAACCAGCAAATAAAAAATATGTAAGCTTCTAAAAACAAAAGGTATATAATTAATCAATCTTACCTTCGTTCTCCATGGTTAATAAAAAAAAATCACTTTTAAATTAATATCTTTGGTACAACGCCTTTTGAAATATCAGCAAATATTTAAAGAAAAAACAAAAGAATACTTTATTCGACATATAAGCTGACTTTGCGCTGTCATCAAGCACAGCCTACTTAGATTTCAAATGTTATTATTACAAATATTGATGACTTGGTCATTTTAAATATTTTTGGTGGTAATTTTGTAACTAAAAGGTAAACCTATTTTAGCTCACACATATACTATACTATAGTAGTGTGAGCTATGGTGATCCTAATTTTTTCGAGAAAAAAAAAGTTGCTCCGATTTCAAAAAATTTTATATATCTTTGCGTTTCAGATGATTTTGAAACTTTTTTGTTGCGCCGTCTGTCTGTCTGTCTGTCTGTCTGTCTGTCTGTATGTCTGTCTGTCTGTCTGTCTGTCTGTATGTCTGTCTGTAACGACCAACGCGCATAACTCAAAAACCGCTTGGCCGATTTTAATAAAATTTGGTACCTAGGCTGGGTCTTGGGTCGAGATGGTCCCATTTAAAAATGAACAAAATCCACCGAACACAAACCAAATAAAAGGGTGGGGGTAGATTTCAAAAATTAGAGTTTATGTGAAAATATGGCGTGTGTGATATCAAACGAAAGGTAATTGAGTCTGCAGTTAAACAAAATAAATTTTAATTTATTTAAAAAAAAGGGTGGGGGTATATTTTAAAAATTAGAGTTTTAAGTGAAAATATGGCGTGTGTGATATCAAACGAAGGGTAATTGAGTCCGGAGTTTAACAAAATACATTTTAGTTTTTGTTTTTTTTAAGGGTGGGGGTAGATTTCAAAAATTTGAGTTTGGGTCAAAACATGGCTTGTGTGGTATCAAACAAAAGGTAATTTAGTCTGGAGTTGAATAAAATTTATTTCAGTTTTTAGTTATATTAGCTCACACGTACACTATAACTACAGTACCTAGTGTGAGCTTAGGGGCCCATATATTGGCAGAGTATTTTTCCTATATTGGCCAAAATTTGGATTTTTTATCCTATAGTGCTGTGTAGGATAGCAAGTGTTGGTGGTGAGTATTATAAGTCGTTGGATTTTTATAATATGTCGTTAGCTGTTTTTAAGAAAAAGCTAAGTTACAACCTAACACTCTGTGAACTTTATTCTAGTGTTTAAATTTTAAAAAATTAATATTTGTTTTTTTTTAAATAATTATGACTGTATTTCTGTGGATAACTTCTATGGGTTTTTAACTTGTTTGTGTCCCTTATGACCACCTATAAATAAATAAAATAAAAAAAATAAACACACGTTTCTGTGTCTAGTCAGTTTTATGTTCCTTGTCGCACATGCGAGGCTCCCCTGCCAATGAAACTTTAAAGGTTTGATGCATGAAGAGGGGCTGGAGCTCTAACGGAGAAGAAGAAAGTTTCCTTTTTCATAATTTTACAAAGCTCCACTGTGAGAAATGGATTATTTTTCAATTTTAATCAAAAATTTAATAGTTTGCCTCATGTGCCAGTAAAACTTGCTACGGCTCTGAACTTTTACAATGGTCAAATAAGCACATAACATCCAATTTAAAGCTTATTATAAACATTGTATCCTGCGCTTTTAGATTCAAACCAATTTATTCTTCCAATATGGCGACAGGCATTGTGGTCCATGCTATTTGGAGGAATGGTGCTCGTGGCAACGGGTGGTAACCTAATTGTTATATGGATTGTATTGGCAAATAAAAGAATGCGGACAGTCACCAACTATTTTCTATGTAAGTATGCTTTTCTTTATAGTGGGTTTACACATGCATAAATTTAGTGGCGCCAGTGTTCGCGCCAGTTCTATTTGCACGCCAGTAAAGGTTTACACTATTGTGCGAAAATTAAAAAGACTGGCACGCTAGTTTCATTTTTAAAGTGTACACGATACGCGATATGTCGGCTGAACTCTCGGAAGCCTGCAAAATAGTCGCTAAACTTTTATTGAAAAAAAAAAAATTAAAGAGATTCAGGAAAAGGAACAACGAAAAGGCCGTATCTGCCTGGGTGAAAGCATGGATTGCTAGTCGATCTACTTTGGGTGCTTCCGAAAAACTTTTAGGAGAACTTGCAGCAGAAGATCCTGCGAGCTATAAAAACCATCTTCGAATGACAAAGCCACATTTTGATATTCTTCTAGAGTTTCTCTTATTTAAACAACATTCTTTAAAATTCGGTCTGCTACTTTAAACCATGGTACTTTTGGGGTGTATACTTCATTTGCACCGGCTCCGGAACGTTGGCTTTTTTAAATTTTTGTCAATTCCAAAGCATATGTGTTTCTTATGAATCATATTTTTGCTTTTACTTCTGCAACTTCAAAGCCTTCAATAGTCATTATTTTACTAATTTTTTGGGAAGCATTATCTCGACTATCTTTGTTTTTATACGAACTACTGTGTACATCCCATAAACAAGGAAAACATTCATAGCCTTCAAGAAACTGTATGGTCAGTTCTGCTGACCACTTTTTTTAGCCATATTAAGCTATAAAAACAAAAATAAACAAAATCTTCAAGCTCAAACACAATGAAAATAAAAAATAATGTAAAATAATGAACTTAAAACTGGCGAACCGAGGTGCAAGCACTTGTTTACACATGAAAATTTTCCTTTTCTGCGCGCATGCGTCACCACTGGCGCCAGCAAATTCAGTCAGCTGCAGACTTTTTTGATACATGCATGCAAAAAAATAACTTGTTCGCAAGTCTGTGTTTACTCTTGCAAATTTAACTTACTGGCGCGCCAGTTTTTATTGGCGCCAGCAAATCCATGCATGTGTAAACTCTCCTTTATCAAAAGAAATAAAAAATATACTAAAAAACTTAGCAATAGATTTTTGAAATTTTAAAACGACTGTAAAGGTATTTGAAAGATCTTCAAAGAATAGTGCCACTCGACGCACTCTCACTCTTTTATTGTTATTTTCACCCTGCTGACGAGGCGTCTCATATTGCGGACAAAAATTGGGTTTTTGGACAATAACCAATATCTTTGTTGTTTTTAAAAAAAAATAAAAAAATTTTATAGGGTAAGTGACAAACTGTAGTCTAGAGGTTAAAATAAGTAAAACTTTTTAAAATATATATATGTCATTTTATTTAAAAAATTAAAAAAATAAATTAAAGTACATTCAGTTTAACCTACAGTTATGTTAAAAATAAAAATCAATTTACTTTTTTGTTAGAAATTAAACTAAAATTATTTTTTTTATTCGGATTCATGGGCGTAGTTAGAAAGGCTTGGGCTTTCAGAAAAATTAAATTAGCAACCCCAAAATAATTCTTTTTACCATACACACACACATTGCACCCTCAGTTTCTTTGTTCTTAAAGATGATTCTAAGAAAACCGTTTTAGGCCGTCCACGACTCGGTCCGGGTACGGCCTCTGTTTCCGAATCTGTATTTTTTGATTTTTCTGAATACGTTTTATAACAAAATTTCTCAGATATAATATCTTTATTTACCCATTCGAAATAACGGTTTTGAAACTAAATTTTGTTTCGTCCCGATAGCTTCCATATGAGACTGAGACTTTTGCAAAAATTTAATGATGCCTTATTTAGAATTTGGTTATTTTTGTCAGAACATTCTTTTAAACCCAACAAGGGTTGAATTTTTTTTGTAAATATTTAACACCTTCAGATTTTTGTGAGAGGCCACTCGTTTAACAAGTCTGAATGTTTTAATCTTATGCGTTCTAAAAGTAAAAAAAAGTGATAAAATAGTATATTATCTTATCCCGAGAAGAAAAAATTGTAAGTAGCTACAGTTCGCCAAGTGCTCAAAAGATACTTTAGTCATTTTTGTTACCCGTTTTTATTAAAATTATTTTGCAAGAAAAACAGACTAATCCTATGCTTCTTCAACTAATTAATAGATTTGTTAAAATTGATGTTCCAAAGGGACATACGAGACTTTTTATTGAAGAATATTAGTGATTTTGTGAAAGAAAATCAATTTCAAAATTAAAAATCAAAAAAAGTATCTGAGAACTTCATTTTCTTTTAAAAACTTCTTTAGTTGATTACCTTTCCAACGGTATGCTACACATTGATTAAAAAAACAATTCTGCTTTAAAATACGGATATTCTGTGAGACGGGCAATAATCGTTCGGACTTGATAAGAAAAACGATTTAATGTTTATGATCGATTCGAACAAAATTCATAAATAAAGAACATAATACATTATTGTTAAAAGTTTAACTTTTGTTTAAGTAGGTAAACGATCATAAACATCAAATTGTTTTTCTTACCAATTCCGAACGAGTCTCGCCCTTCTGACGGAATATCGGTATTTTAAAGCAGAAATGTTTTTTTTATCAATGTGTTGCATACCGTTAGAAAGGTAATCAACTAAAGAAGTTTTTAAAAGAAAATGAAGTTCTCAATTGTCGATACTTTTTTTGATTTTTAATTTTGAAATTGATTTTCTTTCACAAAATCACTAATGTTCTTCAATAAAAAGCCTCGTATGTCCCTTTGGTACATCAATTTTAACAAATCTATTAATTAGTTGAAGAAGCATAAGATTACAGAATTTAAAAAAAATGCTGCTTTTCCAGACATTAATAAAAATCTTAAAAGGGTTTAAGGGTGATTTTTGTATAATTTGAGAAAAAAAAATTCATATCTCTTTAGCCGTGACTCTAAAGACCCAAGTTCCAAGGTTGAAAAGGTAGCAAATGACCCCACAATATCCCAAAAAATTTTGACGGTTCATGTGCCGTATTATTCCTCAAACTAATATTTAGTGCAAGTTTTCGCATTTTGTCAGTTTTCTAACATCATTTTTAAAAAATATGTGAGCATTTTAGTAAACATTGTGCCATATTATTCCAACCTCCCCTATAACGCAGGTGGATATTTGATGAAAGCATGTATGGTTTCTTTTCTAGGTGCAAAATTTGACCTAGTAATTCAGATTCATCATGAAGGCAGCACCAATGATCGGTATGATTCTTTTTAAAATTCGATAGCTTAGTGACGCTATATCGTTACAAAGATGGCCGAATTGGCGAAAGTTGTAATATACGCTTCCAAGGTTCTGGATGACTTTGATATTTCATGTATTTTTTTAAGACTGGCGTCTTTAAGGCTTTAGTTTAGTTTAAAAAAAGTACTTTTCAGCTTGAAACTAAAATTACACGAGGTTCTCTTAGCAGTTTTAATATTTAAATAACACCGCCGTGCCATCTTACTAAAGTGAGGAATAATTTTACCGCCTTTATATTTCCCTAAAAGATCATACATTCTTTTTATCTTCGAGGATAAGGCACCTTCGGGATAGTTTATTATTTTATATACCAAGAAAATGAAGGAACATTTTATGCTATTTGAAAAGTAATTTAAGGAAAAACATCACATTCAACTAGAAAGTGTGTCGGTTAAACCAATTTATTTCAATTCAATACGAGGGACATTTGTTTGCAAAAATTTATATACCGAGCCAAAAAAAATGCACAAAATATTTGCGATTATAATTTTTGAACCGTACCATCGATTTTAAAGGAACAATTAGTAAATTATGTAGTAAATCCTTGCATAAAAAATTTAATTAAAATTTTATATCACATTGTATACAAGCTTACTAAATGATAAGTTTATTTCGAAGTTTAAAATCTTGCAGTAGTGAAAAGTTTCGGAAGAGCTATAAGCAGAAAGTTTAAACTTTCCCTCTTTTACAACTTTGCATGCAATTATGAATCCTTTTTAATTTTCAAAGCATTTTAGTTTGCATTATAAAGAGTTCTGAAAGTTGTATGTATGTATTCGAAAATGGTGGCAGGCCCTACTGGACCTATCCTAATATCCCGCGAAAGAAGTCAGGAAAGTTTTTTTTTGAAAAAATATGTTAGAAAGAGACCCCTTAGTCAAATAGTTGCTGTTTTTAATGAACAAAATGTTTTCGAACGAATTTCCGTTCGAAGAAAACGTTTTCTAACAAATTTCCGTTTGAACAAATTTTTTTCGAACAAATTTCCGTTCGAACAAAATTTTTTCGAACAAATGTCCTTTCGAACAAATTTTCGTTTGAACAAAATATTTTCGAACAAATTTTCGTTCGAAGAAAATGTTTTTGAACAAATTTCAGTTTGAACAAAACGTTTTCGAACAAAATGTCGGTCGAACAAAATGTTTTCGAACAAATTTCCGTTTGAAGAAAATGTTTTCAAACCAATTACCGTTCGAAGAAACTGTTTTCGAACAAATTTCCGTTCGAACAAACTGTTTTCGAACAAATTTCCGTTTGAACAAAATGACTTTTGAAAAAAATGTTTTCGAACAATTTCCCGTTCGAACAAAAAAATTCAAAGAAAATTTTTCGAAGAAATTTCCGCGACCCACCAGATAATTATTTCAAGAGTTACCAATGCGGGGTAATCTGCAGATTTAATTTTATGCCAACTAAAGAATTTTAGGGACCTGGTAGCACTCCATTAGTTAACTTTATTTTATTATTACAAGCTTTTATTTAGCTTCAGATGTTCTGTCTAACTAACTATCAAATCTTGTGAAGCGTTTTTGACACACTTCCCATTATCCGATTTGGATGAAATTTGGTACACACATAGTGGTCCCATGACAATACAACATTAAGAAAAAAATATTCTCCCACCCCTACCCCCACCCCTTCTATAGAAAAATATGTTTTTGACACACTTCCCGTTATCCGATTTTGATAAAATTTGGTATACACATAGTGGTCCGATGATAATGCAATAATAAGAAAAAAATATCCTCCCACCCCTACCCCCACTTCCTTCCATAGAAAAATTTGTTTTTGACATACATCCCGTTATCCGATTTGGATGAAATTTGGTATACATATAGTGGTCCGATGACAATACAACATTGAAAAATAAATCCTACCACTCCTACCCCCACACTTCCCATTATCCGATTTGGATGAAATTTGGTATACACATAGTGGTCCGATGACAATACAACAATAATGAAAAAAATGTCTTCCCACCCCTACCCCCCACCCCCTTCCATAAAAAATGCGTTTTTGACACAGTTCACTTCAAACGACTTTTATAAAATTTGGTATATGCATAAAGGTCCGATGGCAATATAGCCCAAACAAATAATATATTTCTACCTCTACCCCCACCCTCTCCTTCTCCCAATAGAAAAATGAGTTTATAAACAACTCACGATCAGCGATTTCATTATAATCTAGAATAAACTCTTCTGTTCTGTTATTGAACAAATATTTTCATTTAATAGAGGAGATAGCTGAGACTAAAAAGTAGAAAATAAATTGGTAAAAATTTTTTTTTAAGTCACAAGCTTTTATAAAATGCACTTAAAATTAAAAAATAATTTTCTAACATTCTAATATTATCATAATAATAAAAGCGATGGCCGCAAATCAAAGCATAAGTTAATCTAAATTTGTGATCCAAACACTTAAAGAATATTCAACATAGCAGGTCATCAAAGATATGTTTAATGTGCCGCAATGTTATGCCATTGCCATACCTATGTCAGAGAAATTCTGGGGTATCTTGGGTCTGGTTGGGTGGGTTTGGTACCTCTGCATTTTGCTGCTAGATTGATTCTTGCAAATAGTGACATTTAATTGATACGGATATCTTATCGTGCTAACATCGTCAAAATTTCCATCAGTCGGCCATCGCTTTTATTATTATGATAATATTAGAAAATTATTTTTTAATTTTTAGTGCATTTTATAAAAGCTTGTGACTTAAAAAAAAAATTTTACCAATTTATTTAATGTAACATTAAACGTGATGATGTCACGTGATATTTAGAAGTCCAATTTTTACCTTTTGTGGACACAATTTTTATTTGCATTACATATGTTATCCTTTATTTTTCTGTCAAAAACCTGTTTTGTGTTCAATAAACAAAATTAATTAAAAAGTTCCGAAAACAACTAGGGAAATACTAAAAAACCAATACCAGTGAAAAACCGCCAGGAAAATACAGGATTAGGTCTATGTACTGTGTAGTTCTGCTTCTTTTTTCACATACTTTTCAGAACATTCATGACTTTTGGTTAGTTAGTGAACACTGTAGCCAAACAATTTTTGTTATAATTCTGATTCAAACTCTCCTGCGTGGAGCATTTTTCAATTTAAAAATAATCTTTCAAAAAAAAGATTAAGAATTAAAAAGCGTAGTTTCTTCAATTATGCTTTATTTATTTCTAGTCATTATGAACCCGACGTATTTTGGCTTGGAAAGTCATTCTCAAAGGTTCTAAAAATAGGAAAAATAAAGAAAAATATAACATTCAACTTGTAGATTATATCCAATTTAAATAAATGGATCCATGACGGACCTGATACATTACTAGGCCGTTACAATACCCATTATTGAGAAAATTGTTATCATTTATTCAATTTTCAAACTGTCAGAAATCATTATTCTTATAGTCATAAGCATTAATGTATTTTGATCATCAGCTCGTCAAAATATCGAAACTTATTCTTCATGAAATACTGATGAAAATTGGTTTAGCGGTTCCGGGGCTATCGTAGACCGGATACACACACCCACCCACTAAGCACAAAATCGTAAAAAACGTTAAATAAATGTTAAAAAAAAGTTTTTTTTTTCTAACACAAATTTGTGATAAATTAAGTCCGCTTTTGACATTAAAAAAACATATAGAAAATTCTAACGAAAATTTCATGTAAAAGCATTACCAAAAATATATTTCTTAATAACGTTAAGAAACCAGCATTAAAAAAACCATAATTTCACTAACATTAAAAATAATACCATCAATATATGGTTATTTTTATAATGTTTTTCCTAGATCTCATTTCTAACGTTGAAATTAAGATATATGAAACTAATAAATGTTTTGTTTTTTAAACATTAAAAAAAATTATACTATAGAGGGCGCTGCCGCATAGTTCCACTACCAGAACGAGCCATCGCCATTTTTAGTTGCAATTCGCTGCGAGTTCATAGGAGTCGATAGCAGATAAACTTTGTGCAATTTTGGTTACAATATTTACCTTTTGTAGAAACAAACATGGCAAATTAAAAGCACAATTACTAATAATGATAGTGAATACATATTTGGATAGGAATATACACCAGTTGTGTGGAAAAGATGATATAGTTAAAGAATAACCAATATGTATGCAGTGATTTAAATGACGCATCACAAAATTAGGTAAGAAAAGTAAACAAAAGTAAAAAAAATATTTTGTAAGGAATATCGCATACCTACGTTACAGTTAATCAGACAGGGAATGCGACAATTCACCGCGAATGATTAGCCGCCGGACCTTAAGCCGCGTATTCATTTAAGGCAGAATTCGCAAGCCTCGCAGCGGGACCAAACGAATGCTTCGTTTGCATTCATGCTAAAGTGAATACGCACCTTGACATTGTTTGCCTTATATTCACTTGAGTATGAATTGTTTGGCCTCGTAGCGAGGCATTTACTACAAAATTATTTACATAGAATTTTAAATTTTATTTTCAGAAGCTATAGATCCGAATTTCCTTTACTGAGTGTCGAGTTCACGAAAACCTCAACGGACTGTTGCTGCCCAGTGTTTTCAAAATAGAAGAATTTTATTTACGTTATTTATGTTACCTTATCTTTAGAGATATTTGAAAAAAAATATATTTTTTCATTGTTAAAAAAACATTTATTTTTCAATGTTAGAAAAACATTTCTTTTTCACTGTTAAAAATCAATATTTTTTTAACGTTCGAAAAACACTATAAAAAAACGTTATAAAAACATAAGATTATTTTTCTAACGTCAGAAAACGGGTTATTAAGCTTCTTTTTCACTATGAATATGACGTTAAAACTAACATCCATCATAACGTTATGTTTTGAAATTATACATTATTTTGACATTATTAAAATATTTTTGTGTTTAGTGGGCACACACACACGAACAATTGCAATTGATTCACATAAACTTTTTATTCATTTCATTTCATAAGCTTTATTGTCCAAAAAATCTTAATTTCTTTTGACAAAGCAAAATGTACTTAGATTACTACAACAAAAATATTATTACTAAACACAGTTTATATGATTTTTCCCCAATATTAAAAATACACAGTATATATTATATTACATTTCCTTGGCAATATTGAGAGCTTTTAATTATTTAAATCCCTGTCAAAGTTTTACTTAACAATATACATTTTTCCCCCTTTATCCAGAATTTTTATGCAATATATTTTTTATACATATATTGATACCTAGCGTTTAAAATAGCAAGATAGTGGTCATTTAAAATTATAAAAATACATAAAAACAAAATAAAAATACAGATACCAGTAAAAAATAAAAAATAAAACAAAAAGAAACATTTATAAAAGCGAATTTGGCTTGTAAAATTGACATATAGGGGGCAATTCTTCAAAATTTGAAATAATTTGAAATAATCTGACGAAATTTGAAACAACAGAATTTAGGTGTAAATCTTGACAACACTGCAATTTCAGCTTTGTGTAAAACGTCTTACACCACACGGTAATGGGCCAACTTAGGAAATTATGAAAACCCCAAAAATTTTAAATATGCGGGAAAATTTAATCTAAAACCTACATTGAAACTCGGCTACTGATAATCCACAAGTTCTTGATAAATTGTATTTTTCCGAGCACCTCATCATACAACGGTTTTTCTATTTGGCAAATTTGACAACTGTCAGTCAAAGATCACCAAGGGGACTGTCAGTTACGAAATACTATGTTGCCAATTCATTGTTTCCAAGTGAAACCAATAAAGGTACCGTTCACAAGTTGGATTCACTTTTTAAATATGTTGTTAAAATATTTTTACGAAAAACTCTTACAACGTAACGTGCAAGGTGGTACCTAAGGGGGGATCAATCTCCCCCCGATATTTTTAGGAATAAAAAGTAATCAAACATTTAGTAGTGATAATAATAGTAGAGATATGGATAATTCGCATTTTTTACGGCGGAATTGATTCTGATTTTTGAGATTTTGGCTTATATTAGCTGAAAACTTGCTCAAACTAAAGTTTGGTTAAGTATTTTGTTTTCTAAAAAATTTAAATCTTAAAGGTATTTTTTTATACCTAAATGCATGGAGAGTGGAAAAAAAATTTGTTTTCTACATCTCATAATTTTATTCATAAACATTTGTGTGTTTTAAATAATATTACTTGACTTTACTGCAAAATCAATCCAAGATTTGAGCAGCTGCTAAAAAATTGTTTTTCTTTGTCGTGTTTTTGAACTTGATTTTAAAATAAATTTGAATGAAAAAGGAAGCTTGGCTGACTTATTTTATAGCCACTCATAGGTAGGAAGGCTATTGGGGACCGTCAAAAAACCTTTTTATTTTTGCTCAAAATAAGTTTGGGCCAAAAAAATCAAAATGGCTGTCTGTCTTTATTCATAGTTCTTTTAAAAATAAAACCAAATAATTTAAATAATTAGGCACTTTGTCTGCAAGTTTAATGAAAATTTTTACTTGGTTTTATTTTTATAAGTTTAAAAAAACAAATTCAATTTTTTTTACCCTTATTATATTTGTTATAATCAAAACCTTGAAAACTATTTTATTTTTTTTATTACTTTTTCAAATTAGGTAGCTATTCAATGAACCTACAGAGTAAATAATTTTGCACTGGAATTTATTCTTTAGCTTTTTAACTATTTCTTCAATTTCAATATATTTTAATTATAGTATCTAAGGTTTTAAACCCGTTATATTTTGTTTGTGTATTTTATTCCGGGATTAACATTAATATTGATAAAGGTACACAATTGACAGGGTGCAAAATTTTTTGCCGACTTTTTTGGACGATAGCTTTTCTAAAAGGTTCGATGTCAACACATTTCGTGCATTTCCTAATACAAAAAGCAAATTTTGCATTTTTTTTTTATTAAACCAAACCTCACCTTTGTCGATTGATGGCAAACTTATCCTAACCTGTTAATTCAACTCTGGTTAATTGATCGAAAACGTGACCTAACCGGTCCATTGGACACTTTTTTTTGGTGGAAAAGGGGCGTGTATGGACAGGTAATGATAAGTTTGCGATCAATTGAAGGGGCGACGGACGAAACATCGAAACACAAAATGTCGAAAGTACAAAATGTCGAAGAAACAAAAATACCAATAGTTGAAAAATTTAAAAGACAGAAAATAAAACCTAACCAGGTCAGGTTAGGTTTTAAAGTATATTACAAAAAAAAGGCACCTGATCTGGTCAGGTTAGTTTCTATTAATATATCTAATAACCCAAGCTTTCGACATTCTGGACTTTCAACATTTTGTAATTCTTCTTCATTCGCACACACAGTTTCCAATAGAATCTACATTTATTTTTATTTTAATATTTATTTTTATCCTTATAAACCCAACAGCAACGTCTTTTAGACGAAAATTGTTCGTAGCACCCCTGTAATCTTCCGCCGGCGGCGACTGTAGCAAGTATTTCTGATTACCCTATCCTAAACCTCATGGGCCGTCACTGAATAACAGCAGTTTCTATATGGGAGGATCCCCCAGAATAAAAAACTATATACGTGCCTAGCTTTGATAAGAAAAGTAAAAAAATAATAACCACTTCAATAATTTGACCAGTATCCACATTTATTTTTATTTTAATATTTATTTTTATCCTTATAAACCCAACAGTAACGTCTTTTAGACGAAAATTGTTCGTAGCACCCCTGTAATCTTCCGCCGGCGGCGACTGTAGCAAGTATTTCTGATTACCCTATCCAAAACCTCATGGGCCGTCACTGAATAACAGCAGTTTCTATATGGGAGGACCCCCCAGAATAAAAAACTATATACGTGCCTAGCTTTGATAAGAAAAGTAAAAAAATAATAACCACTTCAATAATTTGACCAGTATCCCACTTAGTCAGATTTTTCTGGCAGATTTTAAAGAAATAATTTGACATTCCCTTAAAAATCCGTTCAAATATAACGGTGGCAACAGCGTAGAGCTAATTTTGTAGCGACCCTTCCACGACATGCAGTTAGGCCCTCTTTGTTAATTTTACCGTGAAAAACAAAGAAAGAAAGTAAACTTAGCTGACCTCATAAAGAAAACGCATAGGACTCATAAATTTGAAAGAAATGTGACGAAATGTGACGAAATCTGACATTTCAGTTTGTGTGGTTAATGGTTATCTGCTTTGAATTTATTTACAATTTTTAAATTAAAAATTTTTAATAAATTAGGCGTTTTTAATTAAAAAAATATATTATATCGTGAAGCTACATCTATCAAAAAGTGGGAAATGGCCTTTTAAGTAAGTTTTTAAGTTTAAAATTGCCTTTTAAACGAGAAATCTTAAGCGCCAGATTATGTCACAATTTTTCAAATTTCGTCAAATTTTTTGAAATGTAAAGAATTGACCCCATAATCACACTTAAATGTTTAATTTAATTTAATTTAACTTAAAAACACATATTTGGCTTATTCAAAAAAAAATCATCGAAAACAAGACCTTCTCTAGCCAGGCTAGGAAGGTAAATACCACTTAAAACAAAAAAGATGTTTATAGCAACTAAAAGATGTAATAAAATTTTTGCAGTTTTTAGGATAAGAAAAGTTTTAAAATTTTTTGTTAAAGTAACATCTTAAGAAAAACGTAAAAATCAGAAGCAGTGTACCTGTTGCAATTTTTATCCCTAAAATAGTAGTAAAATTGCTAGCAGGTTTGGGATAAAATAGACCTATATACAGTTAGTAAAATTATCGTTAACCAAGAAAGTTTCTTGCCTGCAATTAAAAGTTTTATGGTTCAAAGTTTGACCAGAGTTTTACTTCCAAGAAACCAGCGCCGGACTAGGCCGACGGGTGGTAATCAGGCAAAACCGATGAGCCACTCTCTAGGTGGGGTCATACAAGTGTTTAAAATATAGGAGTATTTAACTGCTTTAAAAAAGTTAAAAAACAGGATCTAATCTTAAATACTGGGCAGCGAATTCAGTCCTGTGATGAGTATAAATACTTAGGTCTAAAAATTACAGCTGACGGAACACTAGACAAAGCTATAAAAGATAGAAACGTACAAGGAAGAAAAGCAATAACTTAATTAAATGGAATAATTTGGGACTGTGGAGTGGGAATGCATATTTTTCAAACACAGACTGCAAATGAAGCATAGTTTTAGTTATAAGATTTAAAACGAAATGTTTTCTTTATGGAGCATTTGAGTTTAATGTATAAAAAAAATTGCAAGTTTATAATTTTTTTTATTACAAAGCAAGTACCTCATTCCTCTGGTGTAGTCCCAAACCAAATATTAAAAACTCAAATTGAAAAAAATATCCTAATAAATAATATTTAACCAAGTCTTAACCATTTATCAAAAAATTGATAAAACTTAAGTTTGCAGTCATATTTTTGAAAATCCGAGCTTACATTTTCTCCGGAAAATTTTACAATTTTAAACGTGTTCCAATTTTAATTACATAAATTTGTGAATACCACCGGTTAATTTCTAGAGAAAGAGACGGCCCTGGATATCTAATTTACTTGTGAGGGTGACAAGTTGTGACAGATAATGTCAACTTTAGTTTGGTTTAAGTTATAGATCTTTTTATTTTCGGCAGAAAATTAGTTTTTTCGGAGAAATCAAAAAGGAACGCTTTAATTATCATCCCTCTGGTAAGTAAATATTCGACTGATATCAATAGTATAATTTTTTTGTTGATTGTTTTAAAATTATAAGTATAGGAATTTTGTTTATATAAAACTTAAGTTAAGTAGTCTAAATAGATTTTGATTTAAATTGGAAAACCATTAAAAAACTCATTCCTCTGGTACTCATTCCTCTGGAATTTTTATGCAATAATTTCTAAAATTCGGGAAAATAAATGTTTCTTAGCTGACACCTAATTAGTTACATAAATTTAAAAAAACCAAATTATTTACTGTGCTGTACTGTTATTTAAAGGCAATGGCCAAAAATGATATCCACATTTGATAGAATCATCTTTATATATAACACCATTGTAAAAAGTATTATTACATACGGCTCAGAAGTATGGCCAATCAAAGATAGAACAAAAAAAATGCTTTCCGCTACGGAGACCGACTATTGGAGAGGAGCATTAGGGAAATCAAAAAGAGAAAAAGTTACAAATCAAAGAATAAGAGAAATTATGACAGTGGGTGAACGTACTTTAGTGGATGATATAAGAACAAAACAACTGGTGTGGTACGGACATGTACAAAGAATGGATGATGGAAGACTACCTAAACAAATATTACAATGGAAACCAACTGAACGAAGAAAACGAGAAAGGCCGAGGAGAAGCTGGAGAGAAGAAATAGACAGTGAAATAAGAATAAGAGGCCTAGATGATGAATTATGGGCAAACAGAAACGAGTGGAGATTGGGTATCGAAAGACGTAGAACGTTGTGAAACCGATAAATTTAATATATATAAAAAAGTTAAAACAAAAATGTCGACAAGGGATCACTCCATTAATTTATACAATATTTTTCCCGACAATTTCCCTTTTAAAGTTGAACTTAAAAGTACAACTCTATTCGAATGTACAAGTTAAAACTGAAACATCCTAAAATATTTAAGTATACCAGACCAAACTGGATAAAACTGAACTCGCTGCAAAAAATTAGACCAAAGTAGTGCAATATTATACGCTAAAGTTGCGAAAATTGTACAGTCGGGGACTTTTTAAATCGCCGCACTCGAAAATAAAAAATATTCCTATTTGAAATTCGGAAAAGTATTTTAAATCAAAACAAAAAAATTGTGAACCTTACCTCTCTCTGTATACATATATATTTAAAAAAAATATATTTCCTTAAATGATTAATTTTGACAGAAAGAAAATACTAGGGCAATTTAAAAAATCCCTGACTGTACAACTTACAGCAGTTTTCGCATTTTTTTGTGTCTGCGCGAAAAATTGCAACGTTTTTTTTATTATAAGGACTATGGATTAGTGGTTTATTAAACAACTACGACCTACCAATTTTATTAATGCAATAGCATTTTTATGGTCTTAGGATAATTATGAAACTAGACAACTATCAAAAGAGGTTTTAAACAACATTTATTTATATTTACGAAAATTTTAAAAAATAGTCATATAGTTCACAAAATTTCTAAAAAATTTTTAATTATTTTCAAAATTCCAAAAAAATTTCAAATATTTTCAAAATTTTAAAAATTTTAAAGTTTTTTAAAACTCACATGTTGAAAAATTTTAAATATACATAGGGTGTCATATATTTTAGGAGCCATAGCGCAGAGGTGATAGACGGATTATTTCTGATCAAAAGTTTTGGGGGTAAATCTGTTTTAAAGATATAGGATTTTTAAAGTTAGCGGAAAAAAGTTGGGGCAAGAAAAAAGGTTTAAAAAAAATTGTCACAGTCAAACGAATAGTTAGCTAATTGTGATTTTTTGATAAAATTACAAGTTAAGTAGATATAGTACCGTATTTTTGTGAACAAAATGAAGATGATCAAGTAATCGAAAACCGTAGGTACCATTCTAAATCTAAAGACTTACATTTATTTTATTATGATTTTTCCATACGTCAAAACTTTTCTTTGTTTGATTACAGTATACGCTTTACTCCGAGTGCGCTTTTTTTCTCTGTAGCTTTTTTCCTGTGTGAATATTTTCTTTCCGCTTATTTCCTGTATCTTTATTTACGGTCATCGTTTCACCATTACCCCCCCCCCCCCCCCACCACCCAGCTTTTATTCCAGAACCGCCTTTGAAAACGTCCTAATAGAAGTTAAGTTAAAAAAGGCCTGTTTATACTGAAAACCCGGGCTGGAAAAATATCCCAATCCGGCCCTGCAAGATTCTAAAAGAGATACGAGCAAAAAAATCTTTTGCTAAAGCAGCGTGTCCAACAAATTTGAAAATTGCTATATAGTTGGCCTTTATAGGACTTTAACTTCTCAAAACAATAAGATATCGAGTTAGATACTGAATTGGAAAGTTTATTTATGTTATTAGTTTTTTCGTTTTAAAGATCCTTTGATTACTCGCTGTTTTTAAACTATTTAGGACTGTTAGATCTCTAACCATATTTTTCGCAGTAGTCAGTATGTAGTCATTTTCGTTCATTCGTCCTTTACCAAATTTTGTACACATATCGTTCCCTTCATGACATACTGACGTAAGTGGCAAAAATTGAAAAATTGAGTTACGTCGTCAGGTAAATTATTTTGGTCGACTTTTAATATGACAAAGTGGCGTATCTTTATTTCTTATAGATCTTCCAGAAGTCATTATTAATGGTTTGGTTTTTAATAAGAACGCTATGGCCTGATAAACTTTGGTTCATTTGGTTTTTTGTCTCGTCTTTACAATTTACAAATAGTCAGTTACGTCGGTATGTCATGAAGGGGACGATATGCAGTACCATTTCACGGTTGCAAAAACCCACTTCGTTAACTTTTCTGTGGCGCAGAGGCGATTTACTGATATACAAGATTCGTACAAACATAAGTTTCTTATTTATTATATTTCTTCACAAACAGGACCACCCTGTATATACTGCCCACATTTTTTAAAAGGTGCCACGATTCCTAATAAAATGATGTATTACATTATTACAATTTTATTTAACTTAAGGAAAAATATGAGCAAGTAATTAGCTTTTCCAAAAACTTTGCGATTTAAAAAAAAAAAAATTGTTTTTTAATTTTGCTACTAAAAAATCATAAAAAAAAGTTAAATATGCTACAGCAGAAACACGATCAGTTTTTACACTGACAAAAACAGAGCAAAATCGCATTTTCTTGAAGATTCGGATTAATCACATTTTCTTTAAAATCGTTTTAATTATTTAAATGAGTTAAGCACCAGTTTATAGCAGGTTTATAGTGCTTTCACAAAAAAGATTTTAAAACATTCTAGATACAAGGATAAGTCACACAAATAATAAGAAATATTAACACTTCGTATTTGGTGTCTTTTGATTTTATTTCAATTTTGTCTGTATTTACCTCATAACATAAAAAATATTACATTTGTCTACTTACTCATCATAAATCATTTTCAATTTCAGATAACAAAGTTGAGGAGAGATATGAATTTTTATTACAGTGAAGTCATGTGAATTGGAATACATTTATTTAAAATTCAGTAGTTTGTTTCTTAAAGACACGTTGCGATGGTTTTTATTTCTAACTTTAATTTTTTATGTTAAATTCATGTATAGAGGCTTTATATTATTTTATATTTATGTATTTAGTTTATTTAATAAATCAATATTTACAAAATATAAATCGCTTGGGCATACTAATGAATCAATGAAGGGTTTTTTGAGAGTATGCCCAAAGAATTTTATTTAAATAAGTAATGATGATTTACTGAATTTTTAGGGTGAATATAATTTCATTTTCGGAACCAATATACGTCCGGCAGATCTGGTATTATAAGTGAAATGTTTTATTTGTTTATGATATTTTATCATAAATCGCACATCCCCTTCGAAACCGTCGCAACTCAAAAATTTTGTTATTATTACACATTCGGATAGATTTCTATTTATTTTACTTACCAACAAAACCCTGTGTTCAAATCTCAGATCAAAAAAAATATATTTTGCATAAAGAACTACGGATTACCAAATTTTCTTTTGCTTCTCCTGTAAAGTTATAACATTTTAACTAACAACGGTATCGAAGGGGATGTGCGAAATCCAAATAAAGCCTTTGAAACTGGGCGTCGCAGGGAAATTTTTGGGCGGCGGTCGAAAGTACAAAAGGTCGAAAGTACAAAAGGTCGAAAAAACAAAAGTTCGAAATTACAAAAGATCAAAACATAAAAGGTCAAAAGTACAAAAGGTCTTCTGTATAAAAGGTCGAAAGTAAAAAAGGTCGAAATTACAAAAGGTCGAAAGTTAAAAAGGTCGGAGGTGCAAAAGGGCGAAAAATCAAAAATATTAAAACCTAACCAAGTCGAATTGCCCTGCCCAGCCATGGTGGTCCTTTCTCTAATAATTTCCAAAGCAAATTGAACATCTTGCTCTGGAACCGAACTGAACCGAACCGAACCCAACCGAACCAACTTGTTATTTTCGAAAAATAAAATATTTAAAAGGTTGAAAGTACAACAGGTCGAAAGTAGAAAAGGTCGAAAATATAAAAGGCCGAAAGTACAAATAGTCAGAAAACAAAAGGTCAAAAGTACAAATTCATTTTTAGAAAACTTTATTTTTAGTACGGTCTTCTGAGGTTTTACAGATTTAACTGTAGTTATCCTCTAAAAACTAATCCATAGCTTAGAATGGACTCTACAAGTGCATATGCAACTATTTTGTTTGTGTTACGGGACAATATTTGTAAATGAGTTTCCTTAGTTTCCCCATAACATATTGTTTTGAATGTGTACAATACTTTAGTGCTGATGAAGGTTAACTCTCCAATATTGAACAGAGTATTGTTTAGGAATTTTCGTGGCCCATTTACAGTTTGCTCCAGAGTTACAGTCTTCGTTATGAATAGTTAAGTGCTACCTTCTAGTCTATAACTTAGCGTTAGTAAGCTGCTATTCAGCTAAAATTTTATCTTACTGATTACTTTCTCTCATTTAAAGAGTCGGTGCTGATCAATACTACTGAGTCATCAGAAAAATCCATAACTTTTACAATTTTTGCATTTCCTATTTTCAAAATGCTGTTAACATATACTATGAACAAAATAGGGTAAACCCGTACTCTGTGGCACACCTAATTCTGCAGAGATCAGCTCACTTTTTCAGTATCTACTAGTACTTCTTGTCATCGAAGCCTCTAAAAAAAATCTAACAAAGTTATAATGGTTATTATGAAATCAAGATTTTGCAAAGATACGAAAAAAGGCAATAACTAGAAAAAAACCAAAATGCATTTTTCTTGGTCTAATTAATCTTAAATTATTTAATATTTTGCGCCCAATTTCAACCTAACCCAACCAACCAACTTTATTTGTTTCGAATATGCGATAAAACATTTACTGCTGGAAAAACTAAACCTCTATAAACTTAAGAATTTGATATTTGCAATATATGCATTAATTGTACCGTAAATTTGTCGTGAAAACAAAAATTTTCTCGCGCCACCCGTTTTCCTGAAAAGAGGGTGTAATGCTAATTTAAGACTCAACTTAGCACTACCACCCCAGAAAAAATTAAAATTTTCAAAAACTATTAGATGACTAAATAATAGACATTAATTGTCGTAAATTCCTGTTAAAATAATAACGCCATTACCAAATTAAAACAGCAATGTATTTACGTTATTTTCAAGTGAATTATAAGTAAATTTTTATCAACGTCAAAATCACATTAGGTTCACGGCATTTCTACACGAATTTTAAAATGCGACTTGCATGGCTTTTCTACCAAATATTTTTAAGATTTTACTAAAAGCAGCGTCATTTTGCACTATCCGGGAGTGCTTTGGCCTCTAGACTCCAAACACCAGTTAATGAACTGATCCCTGATCCTTCACGATCACGACGCATCCGTTATTAACCTGCTAAAGACACATTAATATTGTTTGAAAGTGTTTAATGTTGAAAAATCTTGTTTTGTCTTTAAAGAAAACATAATGTATGTTTAGAGATTTCGTCTTGCCTTGAGCACCATCTTTTAATATTGTCTTGAATTGTTGTGGTTTTAAACTAGTGAACTTTTAGAACTTCCTTTAATTTAAAAAAATGTTATTAAAAAAAACGTGACAAAAAAAACGCTGAAAATTGTTACTTTTAACAAATCTTTATTTAGAGGGCTTTTAGAACACGTTTTCGTGCCTTTTTTTGATTTAAAAACATATAGAGAAAAAAAGTTACAAAATAATACACAAAACTAGTAGTGGCGTTTTAGAACATGTTGTGGAGGCATAAAAATAATGAGGGTAAAAATACGTTATATACAATGCAGCAGAAACTTCAGCCAAAATTAAATTTTTTATAGCTTGATCCACCCTTGTTTTTAAGTTATCTTTAAGCATGTAGATTTAAAAAAACAAATATTTTTCTATTTAAAAAAACTTGACTATTTTTGTTCACCTTAATTTAACGTTGATATAATTTTTGTACCATGTGGGTAAATCCATTAGAAATATTAAATAAATACCAACGTAAAAAGTTCTGTCTAAACGTCCCAAAGTTTTCACTATGGCACGATTATGCCTCATAAAACCGCTGACACAGCTGGAGGCCGTTTTAATGAAACAAAAATCATAAATCTCGAGAGAATAAGGAATTTCGCGAGAGTGAATTCACTGTAAGACGCCTACACTGTAACACGGCCAATACCGCATGGGAACAAACTACGCGATTCCTCCTTATCAGTGGCGGTTTCTCAATAAGTGCACATGTGTACGTGCACTCCCAAATTATACTTAAAAAAATATTAAAAACTTTGATCATTCGTTAATTTAAATAATAAGTACCCCAAAAGGAATTCACTAAAGACTGGAATATTATCTAGAAATTAATACCCGGTATATATGTATTTGTATTCGTGTTCAAACCAAGCTCGAATCTAATTCTTTACGGTAATTTACTGGTACTAAATTCTATGCACCGTGGATGTTATGTCGCATGCTAATTACGAAATATTGAAAGAGGACATGTCCCAAAATAATTTTACAGTACATAGAATCTCAACCTTCCTTCGGCACCGCGCTTAAACAAAAACTAGCCTCGATGCCGCCCGCACATTCGTGATGACTCCCGCGTCCACGGTTCGCGTTGCATTTTAGAGCAGTCACGCGCACTTTTCAGTAGTACGCGCTTAGACAACTTCCTATTATCGGTCGGGCGCTGGCGGTTTGTTTTGATTTCGACGATTTGGTATTTACGACAATGGCGGAAGTTTCTAATTCTAATAGCATTAGCGTGCAATATTTAAAGGCAATTAAATTTTCATCTTTGCCATTAGAAGAGAAAATATATGTTAACTAGGTATGATACATTTATTATTTATTTATTATTACAATAATAATAGGTAGGTAACTAATATCTAACTAAATATCTAATTTTTTAATTATTTGCTCTAAATTATATGATATGACGACCTACTCGATGGCCCAAAAAGTTAGCGTGGCACTCAAAAAAAACTTATGCCTGCGCCGCAATTTTTATTATTTTTTTATTTTTTGGTGTGCACCCCAAAGCTTTTTACCACGCGCCGCCACTGCTTCGTATTCTGTCTCTCTTATTCTTACAGCAGCGCCAGTGGTCTGCAGAATACATCGACTTTCGAGATTCGAAAAGACGCAGCTTTTAAAATACTAGGGACTTATTGGAATAAAACCTACTATTAACGATAATAGAAACTAAACCATGCCCTCACGAAATTCATATGGAGCGTCTATTAGAAAAATATAACATAAAAAATGCGCGATAATGCAGTATAAGCAATAGAAATATATCTTAAGCAATCTATAAAATAAAAATTATTTATAAAATGCTTGTTATACATATTTTTGTTGGATATGTCATGGGTTGAGTTATTAAAATGTGATGACATAAAAAAAGTTTTTTCCTACTTGCGTGCGTAAAAGTGCACTTTTACGCACGCATTTGCGTGCGGAAAGTTGAACTTTCCGCACGCCGTGCGTAAAAAATACTTTTACGTACGCTTTGCATATTAAAGTAAATTTAGACTTTTTTTTGTTTTATATTTTTATTTGTAACGGAAACAGTGAAAAAAAAACTAAAAACTACTCGAAAAATTAAAAAAGTTTAACGCATAATGTGAAAATTAAACGTGCAATGCGTCGCATTTTGTAATGTTAATGCTGACGCCGCCACTTTTGTTAGGTTTTCAGATTGTATCGATGTATTAGTCGTCGTCATTGATGGAAACACTGTCGTTGCTTCTGCATTCGTGCTTCTTTGCACTGATGTGGATCGAAGTGCTATGGTGGATGGTAGTTCTGAGGTGGAGGGTAGTACTGAGGTGGATGGTTGGCGTTCTCCTGTCTCCTGATTTGTGTCACTTTTTTTCTGCAAAATTTGCGTTGCAATTTTTTTCTTGTTTTCCTCGGATTCTTCCACATAGGATTCGGCTACTGACGCACTCTTCCACCCACCATGTCGCTTCAAATTGGTTATATTTGCTCCGGCATTGGCCAACATTGTGGCAGAAGATCGTCGGAAACAATGGCCCGTATAAGTTTCCGGATTTGGCAGCTTAAGAAACCCGGCGATGTTACCGGGGATCTTGCCAAATGTGTTTTTACCAACCACTTGCTTCGAGCATTTACCGGTATGGTAGGAAACAAAGAACCGTTTGTGCGGTGTTTCAGGTGGTCGCAAATTTTTGTATTTTTTGTAGATGTTGATATAGCTTATATCGTCTTTGTTGGGATCGCAGACCACAAAACTCCTTGAAGTATGGTTCTTAGTGTTTGAAATTGTTACCACCAGGATGTCGCCTTTCTCTTTGATGTCGGATACTTGTAAATTCGCTAACTCCGCTCTTCGGCAGGCTCCTGCAATGCCGAATATTGTGGCCACCTTGTTCATTAAATAAATCTCATCGGGAGCGTCTTTCAAAAATTTATCGGTCTCATTTTTTTGCAGTACTTGAGACTTTTTTGGTTTAAAACCGACATTTTTTCGTTTATTAAATGATATTAAGTTATAATATCGCCCAATATCTATATTTTTTCGTAGTCTTATACACATTTTAAGCATTGAAAATTTTGACCATAACGTGCTAGGCACGAAACTCTTTGACAAATAAGAAAAATAGGCCAAAAATACCTCTTCTTTTAGCGATGAAGTGTTCTTTGCTTTTAACCAATCTTCAAAAGCGTGGTACTCTTTTTCGTATCTCGGACGGGACTTTTCTGGAACTAATTCCTCCCTCGCCGATGCTGCGTCATTCAAAATACTGTCTGGAAGTTCAATAACGCTGAAATGACACTTGCTGCAATGTTTGTATTTTTAATCCCATAGTAACAACAATCCGAAAAAATAGCTTGTCACTAATTAATGTCAAAATGACACCAAAATAATAGAGTGCCTGAATATCAATTTGGAATTATTTTACAAAATTTTTAAAAAAGGTAGCGTGCGTAAAAAATTTTTTTACGCACGCTACCTTTTTTGGTGATTTTATGAAAGCAAATAAAAATAAAATAATTATAGTAATGAACTTGAATTTTAAAACTAAAACGAAAACATAATTTGTCAATAAAAATACAAAATACATTATGTAGGAAGAAGTTTTTTACGCAAGTAGGAAAAATATTGTACCTAACACGCGCGGAAAGTGTCTTTTCCGCCCTTAACGGCCTTTCCGAACTCCGCTTCGCGTCGTTCGTGTAACTGCCGTTCATGCGGAAAAGGGTCACTTTCCGCACTTGTTAGGTAAATAACTATTGGATTTTATCAAGTGTCGGCAACGGTAACGCCTTTCCGCCTGCATTATATGCACGCCACTATTTTAGGATGTGGGGTTTTAATCGAAAACTCACCAACTTTATTGGCTTATAGGTCATAGTATAGACGGCTGTGCTCGAAGGGGAGAAGACTAGAGATTTCACAAAAAAAATAACCCCAAAGTTAAATTCACCTTGTTTGGGAAAACAGACGTTTATTGAACTAAAACAAAGGAAAAAAAATCGGCAACACGCTAGAAGCTTACCTTCTTTAATTTAGCAGCAGTTCCACATTTCACTCGCGGCACCGCGGATTTTCTTGTGGCTGGAATTTTGGTCTTAATCTTAAAACACGTGTGACTTCTTTCACTGTCTTGTCGGAAGTGGTTCTTTATTCGCCAGTCAAATACAGGGGAGCGCTTCAAACAACCAAAGCGCGCATGATCTTTGCCAAAATGATCAGGTGTTCAAAAAGAAAATAACTTTCAACAAAGAGAAAATTATCACCTGATCAGAATTTTTACAAAACAAGGAGTTTCTTTTTTGAAGGTTTTGGCTAAAGAGCCCAAAAATATCAAAACAAAATTTAAGGTTAGGTTTTCCCAAAAATTCAAATAAAAAAAAAACAAAAATAACTGGCAGCATTAAACATAGTACATGAAACATATTTAAAATTCGATATGATGTATAAATCAAGAATAAAATAAAGAATTGTTGTTTTAATTTACAAAACTAATAATAATATGGTGATTGTCGTTTCGCGCCATCCCGTATACATAAATTTATCTAAAAAAATTACCGGTTAAAATACAAATCGACGCGTTCTCGCGTTTTTATGAAAATTTATTCAGAAATTTAATCATTTTAATGAACTTGCTTCAACCCACGGCTCAGGAAAATGTCTTGGAAGGGGCCGGAGATCTCATGATGCCGTATTTTAAACTATTTTATTTTGTGTTCATAAAATATGTGAAATATATATATATATATATATATATATATATATATATATATTTTTTTTTTTTTTTTTTATCGATTTCACAACGTTCTACGTCTTCCGATACCCAATCTCCACTCGTTTCTGTTTGCCCATAATTCATCGTCTAGGCCTCTTATTCTTATTTTCACTGTCTATTCCTTCTCTCCAGCTTCTCCTTGGCCGTCCTCGTTTTTTTCAGTCAGTTGGTTTCCATTGTAGTATTTGTTTAGGTAGTCTTTCATCATTCATTCTTTGTACATGTCCGTACCACTCCAGTTGTTTTGTTCTTATATCATCCACTAAAGTACGTTCACCCACTGTCATAATTTCTCTTATTCTTTGATTTGTAACTCTTTCTCTTTTTGATTTCCCTGCTGCTCTTCTCCAATAGTCCATCTCCGTAGCGGAAAGCATTTTTTTGTTCTATCCTTGATTGGCCATACTTCTGAGCCGTATGTGAAAAGTATATATATATATATATATATATATATTATCGGGGGGTTGGAGCCCCCATGTCCCCCTGTCTCTAGGTGCGTTCGTTTTTTCGCCAACTCATATTTTGTCTTCGCAAATTTTGAAAGAAATACACTGTCAATTTCTTGTAACCTGTCGAACTTCTAAATTTTATATGAGTGTTTTTAAGCGTTGAACTCACGCGTGTATATTTTTGAGGTAACCCATCGCAGCGCTTCAAGGCAGCAGGACTCCGTCTGACAGCAAAAACTTTAGCAGCGTTTATTAAAGCCGAAATGAAAAAGAATATCCCTAGGGATCTACTCCCGGAAGCCGCGTCGTCGAGAGCTTTTATTTTCAAATAATATTATTACAGAGCTTCCGCAAAATATTGGAGATGTTACTTTCTGTACTTGGCTAAACCATTGGCCAATATAAAATTAAAAAACCGCTAAAAGTCATGTTACCCTAAAATGTTTAGTCCTTTGAGGAAAAGTACACTAAGATAGGCAGGCGAATTTTAATATGAATTAAATATATTTAGACAATCAGGGACGGATCTAGGAATTTTATTTGGGGGGGGGGGATTTTACGCGTTTTGCATAGTCACCAGGGGGAATTAGCTGGCCATACACACAGAGGTTGATCCGCCGGTTAGGAACGGCGCGGTTCAACCTGGCGGATTTGTCTTTCAATTAGTGGACATTCCACACGCCAGTTATAGCCGGTATAGATTTATCTGTGAGTTCAGACCGGCGGGCGAAACCTGTGGGTTCCGCGCTCGATATTTTACCCGGCGTAGACTTGTCTGTCAGTTTACACTGTGCCAGGGATAACAGACCGTTCATATAGTCTCTATTTAATTTATTGAATATTATGGCACATGTTTCCGGAATGATATAACCAAGTGCCTGTGCAGAAATTCCCACTGAAAATTTCAGATCTTCATATGGCATATCTTCCCGTGGAAACAAAGGGCAGCATTTAATCGCTGTTCTGGGCCAATGGTTTCTCTCATTTGGGTATCTTGTTTCCAATGGCGGATCCAGGGGGGGGCACTAGGGGCACTTGCCCCCTACCCCGAGAATTTTTTGAATATACAAAAAATGAGTAAAAAGTAATGTTTTTGCTAATAAAAACTCAAAATTTTTAGCGTAGCAATGGCTAGAGAAGGTATTAGTTTCGACGAAAATCTTTTTTTTTGAGATAACGCCGAAAATATGTCATTTTTAATTTTTAATTTTTAATTTTTAATTTTTAATTTTTAATTTTTAATTTTTAATTTTTAATTTTTAATTTTTAATTTTTAATTTTTAATTTTTAATTTTTAATTTTTAATTTTTAATTTTTAATTTTTAATTTTTAATTTTTAATTTTTAATTTTTAATTTTTAATTTTTAATTTTTAATTTTTAATTTTTAATTTTTAATTTTTAATTTTTAATTTTTAATTTTTAATTTTTAATTTTTAATTTTTAATTTTTAATTTTTAATTTTTAATTTTTAATTTTTAATTTTTAATTTTTAATTTTTAATTTTTAATTTTTAATTTTTAATTTTTAATTTTTAATTTTTAATTTTTAATTTTTAATTTTTAATTTTTAATTTTTAATTTTTAATTTTTAATTTTTAATTTTTAATTTTTAATTTTTAATTTTTAATTTTTAATTTTTAATTTTTAATTTTTAATTTTTAATTTTTAATTTTTAATTTTTAATTTTTAATTTTTAATTTTTAATTTTTAATTTTTAATTTTTAATTTTTAATTTTTAATTTTTAATTTTTAATTTTTAATTTTTAATTTTTAATTTTTAATTTTTAATTTTTAATTTTTAATTTTTAATTTTTAATTTTTAATTTTTAATTTTTAATTTTTAATTTTTAATTTTTAATTTTTAATTTTTAATTTTTAATTTTTAATTTTTAATTTTTAATTTTTAATTTTTAATTTTTAATTTTTAATTTTTAATTTTTAATTTTTAATTTTTAATTTTTAATTTTTAATTTTTAATTTTTAATTTTTAATTTTTAATTTTTAATTTTTAATTTTTAATTTTTAATTTTTAATTTTTAATTTTTAATTTTTAATTTTTAATTTTTAATTTTTAATTTTTAATTTTTAATTTTTAATTTTTAATTTTTAATTTTTAATTTTTAATTTTTAATTTTTAATTTTTAATTTTTAATTTTTAATTTTTAATTTTTAATTTTTAATTTTTAATTTTTAATTTTTAATTTTTAATTTTTAATTTTTAATTTTTAATTTTTAATTTTTAATTTTTAATTTTTAATTTTTAATTTTTAATTTTTAATTTTTAATTTTTAATTTTTAATTTTTAATTTTTAATTTTTAATTTTTAATTTTTAATTTTTAATTTTTAATTTTTAATTTTTAATTTTTAATTTTTAATTTTTAATTTTTCATTTTTCATTTTTCATTTTTCATTTTTAATTTTTAATTTTTAATTTTTAATTTTTAATTTTTAATTTTTAATTTTTAATTTTTAATTTTTAATTTTTAATTTTTAATTTTTAATTTTTAATTTTTAATTTTTAATTTTTAATTTTTAATTTTTAATTTTTAATTTTTCATTTTTCATTTTTCATTTTTCATTTTTCATTTTTCATTTTTCATTTTTCATTTTTCATTTTTCATTTTTAATTTTTAATTTTTAATTTTTAATTTTTAATTTTTAATTTTTAATTTTTAATTTTTAATTTTTAATTTTTAATTTTTAATTTTTAATTTTTAATTTTTAATTTTTAATTTTTAATTTTTAATTTTTCATTTTTCATTTTTCATTTTTCATTTTTCATTTTTCATTTTTCATTTTTCATTTTTCATTTTTCATTTTTCATTTTTCATTTTTCATTTTTCATTTTTCATTTTTCATTTTTCATTTTTCATTTTTCATTTTTCATTTTTCATTTTTCATTTTTCATTTTTCATTTTTCATTTTTCATTTTTCATTTTTCATTTTTCATTTTTCATTTTTCATTTTTCATTTTTCATTTTTCATTTTTCATTTTTCATTTTTCATTTTTCATTTTTCATTTTTCATTTTTCATTTTTCATTTTTCATTTTTCATTTTTCATTTTTCATTTTTCATTTTTCATTTTTCATTTTTCATTTTTCATTTTCATTTCGGTGTTCGACACTGTAACTTTGTATTGTAATGTATTTATAAAAAACTGTTTACGTTATACATCGTTTAAAAGATAATTTATTTTCTACAATAAAGTTAATTAAACAATTTCTGTAAATGCTTAGCTTTTGAGAAAATGACATAAAACTGAATAATTTCGGTTTATTTTGCATATACTATGGAAATACATAGGAAACGGGTCTACAGCGTGTCCCATTTTCGATGGGATTAAATGGGAAACTCGGTTATTATTAAAGATATTGATTTTCTGATTGCACCTTACCGTGCTCTTTTTTTGAGCCCTTAAAAATGGCGTAATCAGATTTTTGCTATACCCCGTAGTTTCGCTAATACAGGGAGTTTTTGAAAAAATTGTATATTTAATAATCCCTTCTATCTCGCTTATTTTGCGAGATATTTTTATTCTGTAAAAACATTTTCATGGCAACTTTTTTAGAAGAAAATAATGACGTTGTCAACTTTTTGAAATATTGTTTAGTTTTTGAGATATGGTATTTATCATAAAAAAATTTAATACGGACTTGGATTTTTTTTATTACTATTTTGATTGGTTTCATGCTAGTATTATCATAAAACAATAAAAATTTTAAAAATTTTTGTTTTAAGGTAAAAAAAAAATTTAATATTTAAAAAAAAATATTTCCAACATAAATATAAATTAAAAATTGCTAGTTAAACAATTTTTAGTTTAACTGTTTTGATACTTAGCATATTAAAATGGTTTTACGTTAATTTACAGATTTATTTGAAGCAAAGTCTACGAAAAATACAAAAAAAAAACAAATTACAAAAAATAACTAATTTTTCTGATTGCCATTATGTTTAAGACATTGTTGGCATTTTTGAGTAATTTTTCTTAACGCATTTTCCATAAAAAATATTTCTGCCATTTAAATATTGGGATTTTGTTGCTTGAATGAAGCAGTCAAACATATCACATTTTTCAAAATCTGGATATGGTCGATTTCTAGCCAGTTTAAAATAATTGTAAGCCATGCACAAAAATGACAAGTGTCAAATTACAATGTCAATTCCACGCGTTTGTTTTGTAAATTTCACGACCTGCTGTTCGGTTATCAAATAATTAGTATGATATTATTTTTGTAACTTTTTAAAGTTTTTTACTTTATTTATAAATCTTTTAATTATCATTTCAAAACAGATATACTAAAAATCGTTCAACTAGTGTGTCTTGCAATTTTTAATTTATAATTACGTTGGAAATTTCCAGGTTCGGACTATAATTTATATTAAATAGTTTTTTTTAACCTTAAATCAAAAAAATATTAAAGTTTTATCATTTTAAGGTAATAATAGCATAGAACCAATCAAAACAGTAATAAAAAAAATCCAGGTCCGTATTTAATTTTTTTATTATAAACACCATATCTCAAAAACTAAACAATATTTTAAAAAATTGACAACGTCATTATTTTGCTCTAACATAACTAATAACTTTACAGAATAAAAATATCTTGCAAAATAAGCGAGATACAAGGAATTAATTAAAATACAATTTTTTCAAAAACTCCCTGTATTAGCGAAACCACGGGGTATAGCAAAAATCTGATTACACCATTTTTAAGGGCTCAAATAAAGAGCACGGCAAGATGCAATCAGAAAATCGATATCTTTAATAATAACCGAGTTACCCATTTAATCCCATCGAAAATGGGACACGCTGTACTGCTAATACTTCACGGTTAGTATCTCAGCAAAAGTAGTACCCAGAGAACTTAGTGATGTCTCGTTTTAAGGCTATTAGTTGTTCTTTATTTTATGTTATTGCAGATTTTCTCAAAAATAAGCAGTTTTGAATTTATAAGCCATTAAAAATCAAAATTGGTCAAAATCCAAAATTGCGGCAAAATATTTAGCCATAACTCAAAAACCATTCGTCTGACAAATAAACATGCAAAAGTGTTTTTGTAGGAAATTTTTTGTCTTCAACTTTTGTTTAAAACTTTTTTTCTAAAACGTACAGTAACCAAGTAATTTTCAAAAACCCTTTTTATGCACACTAAATCGAAGATGGCGGGGGGAGCCGGCCGCCCCCAAGGTCGAAAACTCGAGTTTATTTTTGCAAGCTAAAATTTTTTAATGACTGGACTATTTAGCCACCCCCAAAAATAGTGTTCTTGTGCGTACAGAAGTCGGGGTAGTTACACATTTACAACAATTCAAATCTTAAAGTAAAGGCCGTCATCACAGCTGTTTTCGAATCGCCCTTAGTCAAATAACCAATTTTTGCTTGTATTTATTTTTTTTAGCTTTACACTTTACAAACTTACCATTTTAAAAAAGGCTAAAAATACAAACATGTTGCATTTGTGTTTCTCTATGTCAGTATGTAATAAAAAACATAACAAGAAATTAGAATCCTGAAAAATCACTATTATGTGTATTTTTTTAACCGAAGATTCAAACGGACTACAGACCAAAGCTAATTTTTTCCGCAATTATGTGTATTTTTTTAACCGAACATTTAAACGGAATACAGACCGTAGAGAAATTTTTCATGATTGAATTTAACCCAGGAATGCGAATAAATTCTATGTGGTGAACGACGCGCCACGAAATCCGGCCGGAATTGGGATTCTTATCCAAACTCTTCTGAAAACGGCAGCAGCCATTTATTAAGTCCCCGACTGTACAAGTAAAGCCCGGTGACCACCTAGGACTTTCTCGTGCGTGCCCGCGCACGCGTCACATGACTGTAATAACATTTCATATTGAGATCATGTGACGCGTGAGCGGGCACCCATGAGAAAGTCGTAGGTGGGAACCGAGTCTAAAACGTACAACAAGCATGCGTTTCTATGACTGCTTAAAATAATGTTAAAACTGTTCATCAGCTTGAAAAATGGCCAATAATGAAGTAAAACGTTTTATCTAAACTCCATATCATAATTTTTGAGATAACTTTTTGACAATTATCAGCTGTTTACCATAACAAATAGCATAGGCCAAGGAAAAAAACTTGTAAAAAGTTGTCTCAAAAATAATGATATGAACTATACGCATTCGCTTGATATCTAGGCCAATGTCAGTTGCTTTAAGGCTACTATATGGCCTGCCGGCACTTTCATCATCAACTAGACGTTAATTCTTGAGTGCCCGTGAAGTAAGATAAGGATCATTTCCCCGTGGAAAAAGGTGTTGAACTTAGGTTCACCCGTGAAAGTTACTTACATCACCTCACGAACAGTCAAAGATAAACATTTTGGCTCCTACTTTATTAGTATGTCATCTTATATATAAAACTGATGTCAGTAATTATAACTGTAAAATTGTATCTCTAAAAAATAAAATCCCAATGAATCAAATGTTTTTGTCGCTTTCAAGACACATTTGTCTTGTATTTTTTCGTAAATTGCTTGGGAGCTTTACACCTAAATGGTTCAAAGGGCTAATGGAAACTAACAAATTGACAGTTATTTGTTTCGTCCTAAAGGGACGACAAGGCGACCCTTAGTCTCTACATGTTTAAGTGAAAGGGCTGACCGATAAAATTAAACTAGTTATCTAAAATTAAATCAGAGGCAGTATACAAGTTTCCAGCTTTATACCTACCAAGCCATTTTTGACAAAAAATTTTCATTTTTGGACCGCATTTTATTTTTACGAAACTTTATACTAGTGATGGGTTGCTTCTTTGCAAATTGCAAAAAAGCAGCTTTTCAGTAATAAACTTAAAAAATTTGGAAAACTTAAATTATTTTAACGACTATTTTCTGAAGAAAATATTCAGCAATAAAATCTGATAGATGTGGCCCATTTTAATTTAAACATCTTCAAAAGGAATCTGAGCACCAACAAAGAATTGGTACTCAGTGAGGGACTTAAGTTTGTCACAGACACTGACACTGGAAATTATTGCGGCAATAAAGACCGTTAGTCTACCTCAACCCGAAGCTGATGAGTTTTGCCTTATAGTTAAAACAACCTTGAACAGAAAGAAGCAACAAAAGGTAAACATCACCAGTCAAGAAGAACGGGCAGTCAAGAACCTGCAGGCTGACAAATCAAGATTCTACTTGCCGTTAAAGAAAACGCTACGGTGACCAAGGATTTCGAGACTTACCACCCAAAGAACGATGAAGTTCTGGAGAAAAGAGACTACAAGCAACTCCCCAAAGATCTAACCGCCACCATAGAAGGATGCATCTACAAGACTTTGAAGAAGTATGCTGAAAATATCCTGGACGCTGTCAGATCCCGCCTGACTCCACACCACAGTAGGGCTCACATTTTTATGGACTACCAAAGATCCATAAGAAGGATATACCACTTCGACCAATTACCAGCTCCAGGGACTCACCGACCAGCACTTTGTCAAGGTTTTTGTTGGACATAATTCAACCACTACAGGCTAAATCCGAATCTTTTGTCAAAAAGTAATATATTTTTTTAAAAATTAATTTTTGCTTACTTAGTCTTTTAAAAAATAACAATAATGTTTTATTATTATGTCTCGCTAGAGACTTGTTTTTATTACCAAAAAATAAAAAAAATAATAGCATTGCGTTTAATATGGCATTCAGAAACGTTTATACCAAAAAAATAGTTTTTTCTAAAAAAAATTAACCGAACAATTTTTTTTTAAATAATTTTTATTTCAATTTATTGCTCTTGTTTTAGTACATGATTTTACCCAATTTCATATTAGCTCACACATATACTATACTATAGTAGTGTGAGCTATGGTGATCCTAATTTTTTCGAGAAAAAAAAGTTGCTCCGATTTCAACAATTTTTATATATCTTTGCGTTTCAGATGATTTTGAAACTTTTTTGTTGCGCCGTCTGTCTGTCTGTCTGTCTGTCTGTATGTCTGTCTGTCTGTGTGTCTGTATGTCTGTCTGTAACGACCAACGCGCATAACTCAAAAACCGCTTGGCCGATTTTAATGAATTTTGGTACCTAGGCTGGGTCTTGGGTCGAGATGGTCCCATTTAAAAATGAACAAAATCCACCGAACACAAACCAAATAAAAGGGTGGGGGTTGATTTAAAAAATTAGAGTTTATGTGAAAATATGGCGTGTGTGATATTAAACGAAAGGTAATTGAGTCTGCAGTTAAACAAAATACATTTTAATTTATTTAAAAAAAAAGGGTGGGGGTATATTTTAAAAATTAGAGTTTAAGTGAAAATATGGCGTGTGTGATATCAAACGAAAGGTAATTGAGTCCGGACTTTAACAAAATACATTTTAGTTTTTGTTTTTTTTGTAAGGGTGGGGGTAGATTTCAAAAATTTGAGTTGAAGTCAAAACATGGCTTGTGTGATATCAAACAAAAGGTAATTTAGTCTAGAGTTGAATAAAATATTTTTCAGTTTTTAGTTATATTAGCTCACACGTACACTATAACTATAGTACCTAGTGTGAGCTTAGGGGCCCATATATTGGCAGAGTTTTTTTACTGGGTTTTTTTCAAAAGTTATTATCAAAAAAGTTTTAAAAATCGCCAACTTTGATGCTCTGTATCTCGACAAAGAAAGAGTTTTGGCCCATGTATTATAGGAACTTTTTTATCAGACATGACCTCTATCACCTGTTGGCCTATGGCCCCTAAGTTATGGGACACCCTGTATATTATATTTATATTAGTATTCACTGGTCTAAAATCATGAATATTAAAACAGTTTTTAACCTTTCTTATTGGTAATATAATCAATATTTTAATGTTTTTAGGTATTCTTTCTTGTATTAATTATGTTCATTAATGAGTTTTTAATTGAGTTAAAACATTGTTTAATAAACTGAGTACCCAGTTAATATGGGCTATTTTTGTTAAGCATTTCAAAAATTACTTTCTTAAGTTCTGCTTTACTTATCAATTAAAAATCAGTAAAACTAGTATTAATATTATCTACCTTTATTATTTATGCTAGCTGCTAATTCATAAATCGAATCTCTAACCAAACAGTTTAAATTTTCAGATAGTTTTTCTTTATTAATAACAACTAATTTATCTATTAACTTTACTAACTCAATCACATTTTTTATTAGTTACTGACCGATGATGAAAGCAAGTTGTGATACGGGTGTCTGCGGCTGCAACACATGCCCCTTTTCTTAAGTCCGCTTGACATGGAGCAATAGACTTACAGTTGCATGCAAGGTTAGGGTGCCTGATATGACATCTATTTTATAAACAAACAAATATGTCATTCAGGGACACTAATCTTGCATGTAACTGCAAGTCTATTGCTCCATGTCCAGTCCAGCCTTTAACCAAAACATACTGTTACGGGTTCTCCACTACAATTAAAACTCGGAAATGTCAAAAACAATACGTCAATTTATTTCGACAAATTATGTACAAAAACACGCACTTAAACTTACTAATAACTTGCTAATAATTCACTACTTTAATCCGCCTATTAACTTCGCGTTAACATCTAGCGATCACTACCATTGGTTATCTTTGACTAACTCCATACGCGGCGTCCGGCCCTATATATAGGGTCTGCCTACTATTCGAGAACCATCCATCCTTCTTCGATTCACGAGCATTCTCGTCTCTTCCAGAAGATACGCGGCCGTGCATGAGCTTGTCATAGATAACGCAACTAAAACCTAGACTAAGAATACAACCTTAAGATAAATCAACCTAATACTACACTAAACCGAAATAAATTCTAACTGTAAAATTTAAATAACTTAAATTTGTAACAATACTGAAATTGCTTCCAGCAAGAAGCATTTGATTTTTTTGTGTTGATTGGCATTAATTTTAGAATTCCTTCGTCCACATTTAAAGTTTCGGTAACCCGTTTAGAATTTAAACGACGTACGTCTTAAATATATCAGTACTTCTAAAGCGTATTAAAACTATTAATTGAAAAATGACTACTACAAGCGTTCCGCCATATTGGATTCATATGAACCCAAACGTATGGCTTGGATTAAAAAGTAGACGCTTTGAATAAAATTTGACAGAAACAGCTTTCAAATGATTTTGACAATTTGTCAGTGCGATGATTTGACGTTGTCAAAATTGGGGTTAAATTTAATTTAAGAAGAATTTTGGAACTTTTAGAAGACAAAATCACTATCTTGAGTTGACGTAGCCGCTTAATTGTTATTTTTTTAAACAAACTAAAAGGTACAAATTGAGAAAGGCTTTCGCGGCCATCGTCCAATGGTGGGTGTGTTTTCGGGCTGTTCGGCCGTCGTCGTTGGAAATTCGTTTTCGACGTTTCGCCATCTCGAGTGGATGGCATCTTCAGGAGATGTTGACTGTTTGTCGGCTTCTCGAAGACTGGTGGTTAGTCTGTCGCGGGCGCAGGTTATATACGCTATGGTGGGCGGGACGTATATCAGAGCTGGTCGGTGATTGGTCACTTTCCCGAGAGTTTTGTTGTTGTAAGCGAGCCGTTTAGTATTTTTAAGAACCGGTACCCATGTTCTGTTAATTTTAAGAATTTCTTCAGATCTTTTGAAGTTCTGCTGGTGTTTATGAATTTCGATTGCTTCTCTATAGAGTCTTGGATAGTATGAAGAGGAGGCGCAGAGAACTTGTGTGGTCTGCAACTGCGGATTTTTCCGTATGTCCTGTAAAAGGTGTTTATCCTTAGGTAACTGATAATGGGTGTTTTTAAGCTTAGAAAAGAGATGGCGCTGAGAGTGCAGCACTCATTATCAGTAGCTTGAATATATCCAAGCCATACGTTTGGGTTCATTTGAAATCCAACATATCGGCACAATTGTATCAGTAGCTGCGTTCGGTATTTGCATCTCAGACAAGACGGACTTTTCGTCACGTGATGACAGATTAGTCTGAGTAAATTGGAATTAGCGAATGATCCGGATCAAATCAATCAAATTTTTATAAATGGTTAATAACCTTAAATATAACCAAAAATATTATGTACATATTCCAACCCACGGTCAGCTATAATTTTGGCAAAGTTTACCTGTGATGTCGGAAATTTATATAATTTGTTGTATTCAACATCAAATAATTCGATTTCAATCTTTTTACATAAAAAAAACTATTTTTGTAAACAAAACAACGTCTAAGGGACACGGGTCAGTAGAGAGGAAGAGGGGAAACAGCTGGTTATCTAGCTATAGAAGAGCTGACAATTAGAGAAATCCCCCTCACGTCAATGACGGTCAGCAGAGCACACGCACCTTGGAGGCTCGAGAAGAGGTACAAAATCCACATCCCAGACAGGGAAGCGTGGCAGAGAGATGAAATGATGTTTGAGGAGAGCGCTTTAGTTTGCTACACTGATGGATCCAAACTATCAAAGAGGCAAACCACAGGAGCGGGAGTATACGTGGAAAAACTAGAAGTTTAGAAGAGCTACTCGCTCGGTGAGCAGGCTACTGTTTTTCAAGCAGAAGTCTACGCCATAATAATGGCGGCAACCCTAGAAGAGGTTCGGAACAGCGAAGAGGAGCTTATATATATATGCTCTGACAGTCAAGCCACCCTGAAGGCGCTAAACGCACCCAAGATTGCTGACGGCTTGGTGGAAGAATGCGCAGAGGCGCTGGAGAACCTAAGCGATGGCAAACGGGTGACGCTGGTTTGGGTTCCGGGACATACGGGGGTACCAGGCAACGAGAAGGCGGACGAACTCGCACGACTCGGGGCAGGAACCGCCTATGTAGGACCGGAGCCACTTTTGGGCGTGACAAAAAGACAAGTGCAAAGCGGACTCAACAAATGGGCCCAGGACGCGCTATTGAACTCCTGGGAAACAGGAACGGGTTGCAGACAGACCAGAGAATTCGTAGACCGTCCAAAAGCGACCAGAATTAGATGGATGCTGGGACGGACACGAAAAGACCTCGGACTGCTGATAGGTACTCTAACCGGACATAACCGGTTGAGGAAGCACATGACACGTATAGGAGTCGAGAATGACCCTACCTGCCCAGCCTGTGGGCAGGAAAAAGAGACATCAAGACACCTCGTGGCAGAATGCGAGGCCTACGCAAGGATGAGACAACAGGGACTCGGAGCGCCAACTCTGAGCGAGGAAGAACTGCACATGCTCAAATGGGCAGACTTACTGGACTTTGTAAAGAGAACAGGAAGGCCCAATGAGTTACCCGACCATCAAAGGGAAGTGCAGAGAGTGGGTTAAGGGATAGACTTGAGGCATGGCAAAAAGGGCCTACTCTGGCCTACTTGTCAGACCTGCGGGTCAACCCCCCCCCCCCCACTACTACTACTACTACTACAAAACAAATATCCAGATTTACGTCCGACTAGTCTGAGCAGCATTACCGAACGATTCAGATCTACCTCCCCTGGATCTAGATGGAATTAACGAACGATTTCGTTCAAAAAGATTAATCTGACGTAAATACCAAACGCAGCTAGTCATTTTTTGAGGCCCTTTCCCAGTACTGATATATTTAAGACGTACTTGTTTTAAACCCATTTTTCACACTTTTGTTTTCGCTGATGATTTATTTACCCTAAAAACTGATTGCCATGCTTGTCAGGCATTACTATTTTCTTTCACCGGCACCAACTCGATATTTTTGTTACACGTCATGTCCATTACTGTCAGGTAGAGTATTGTTTGGGGTGACTATGACTGAACGAATCATCTCAGTAAAACGCAAGTTGTAAAGATTTTTAGTAATATAAAATATAAAAACAAATCATTCAATATTTTCTTTAGGAAATAGTCCGCAGAATATCCCTCGTGCATAACAAACCATAATAAGGTTTCCTAGGTTTTCTTGGGTATAGGGTAAGGCATGATAACCAATTTACCTTATGGCGATGTTTCGACCTTTGTTTGGTCTTTTTCAAGCCCTACGAACAACAAGCTTTGTTTACAATTTTGAACATTGAAAGTGTATAGAAATAAGCAGAGTAAATTAATTATTATATAAATGAACCTTTATAGGCATCTTCTGGCATTAGACTCTGATGGAAAATTGACTAATTCTGCTTACGATGGCGTTGTCTTTTGTCCGGCAGAAAATCGGCAGGAACTAAAGATGAAAGTAGAACAGGATTTTAGAAAAATAGCAAAATGGTTCCAATGTAATAAACTTACTTTAAATAAAAACAAGACCAAATTTTTACCTTTTACGTCACATGCTACTCATTTACAAGATTTTAATGAAATAATCGAAAAAAAATCAAACTATCGGGATGGCGGACAAAATAAAATATCTAGGGATTGTTATAGATAAGCATCTTCGTTGGGACGAACACGTACATTATTTACTAAGCAAAATAAGATACTTGATGACGTTTTTTCATATTTTAAGATATATTTATAGACCAAACAACTTATAATAATTTATTACGCGTTATGTCAATCGCAACTAACGTACGGGATAGGTGGGTGGGAAGGAGTACGAGATTGTCACACAAACGCAATTGAAGTAAAAACTGTTTGGTTTTCAACATCTCCAACGGCGATCACAGGGATACGAGTGATTCCCGTCTGGAACACGTCCTGATAGTCAGGAACAAGTGATCCATGCCAATCCACGACCGGACCGGTTTCGACCTTTTGGGCCATCCTCAGGTGAATGTAGGCGATAGCTCCGTGTAGAGCATAAGTTTTGTGAAACCATCAGAAACAACAGCTCCGAGGGAAAATACCCCTACCGGCATTGAATTATACTGATATCTTGATGCTTTTGGTGGGAACTTGTTAAAACTGTTTGGTTTTCACTATCTCCAACGTCGATCACAGGGATACGAGTGATCCCCGTCTGGAACACGTCCTGATAGTCAGGAACAAGTGATCCATGCCAATCCACGACCGGACCGGTTTCGACCTGTTGGGTCATCCTCAGGTGAATGTAGGCGATAGCTCCGTGTAGAGCATAAGTTTTGTGAAACCATCAGAAACAACTACTCCGAGGGAAAATACCCCTGTGATCGACGTTGGAGATAGTGAAAACCAAACAGTTTTAACAAGTTCCCAATGAAAGCATCAAGCCATCAGTATAATTCAATGCCGGCAGGGGTATTTTTCCTCGGAGTAGTTGTTTCTGATGGTTTCACAAAAGCAATTGAAGTAGTTCAGAAATGGATGCTGAAAAGAATTTTTAACAAAATAGAACAATTATTGTATAAAGAAACAAAAAATTTCGATTTAAGTAAACTGTCTTTTATAAAATTACTTACTTTAATAAACAAGAAAAAATAGAACTACTTTCCATCACCCACCATCATTATATACGCCATAGAAATAATTGTGTCGCAGTCCCTTATGCTAGAAAAGAGATAGGACAGAGAAGTTATTTATATTTGGCCTCACAATTTTACAATTTTCTGCCGAACCATTTAAAACAAAATATATTTTTCAGGTCATTTAAGAAAGACACAAAAAAGTGGTTAACGGATATTGAGAGAAAACAGATTCAAGATTTATTCTAGATAAAAATGCTACTTTTCCTGAATTAGACTAAGTTAGTTAGTAGTATATTATAAAAGCAAAATTTTTATTGTGTTTACGTAAACGTGAAAATTTGCGGCTAAAATTCCAAATCGTGACATTTCTAAACTAACAGTTACATATATTTTCAAATAGCGACTTTAAAGAGCGGAACTGTAACATTACAGTTCCGTGCTTTAAAGTAAATAATAGGGACTTATTGGAATAAAACGTGACCTTATTTTAAAATCGACCCTTTGGTGACAGATTTACATATAAAAAGCAGCTGCTTTCTTTCAAAATTCGGCCTTTGTGTATTTAAAAACCGGATTTATTAGTGTCGGTATTTATTAAATGAAAGTAAGGGTCTGTATTATCAAATTTGGCTTTGGTATGTCAATTTTGAGAGGTCAGCTGTTAGTTTTCTGTGCAAATGCGACAAAATAAAGTCGACTCTAAAATAAAGTCAGGTTTTATTCCAATAAGTCTCTAATGTCTATAGTTGAGGATGTATATAAGTGGCACCGCGTCATAGCTATGATAAACCAAGTTTTGCGGCAAAATCTATGTAAAGAAACCTCAAAAAATTGTTGGTTCACTTTGTACCTGCAGTGTGTCGCTTTATATGTCTATAATAAAACACCGAGACTTTTTAAAGGAGATATAAAATAGGTACTTACCTAATAAATAAAGATCCGAAACATAAAAGAGAATCCAAAATTATATCAAAATGTGCGCAAATATTGATTTAGTTGCAAAAACGGTAATTTGTTTTGTCGGTCCCAATATGTTTGACATTAAAACAGTCAAAACAACAACGAATAGAAGACGTCATAGCCCGGCTAAATCAATATGTTCGTAACAACCAGACAAGAATATATATGTTCCTTTCTAATAAAATCGTTTAGAAAAAGACATGAATAAAAAGCAAGTAAAATAGTAAGCTAATGACTAATTAGTGCAGTGCCTCGTTTTGGGAATCAATACCAATAAAAAAATTACAGGAAGTGCGGGCCACTGTATGTACCCCTCTACTCCCTTCCCGCCCATCACGGTTTTGATGACGCGGTGCCACTTTCATACAATATCAAGTATAGGCACTAAGAAGCTATGCTTCATTGTCAAATGTTTATTTATCATTAATTACCTACCTTATTTTTGATTGATAATTTTTTTTTGTATTTCGGTTGATAAATAAACTGATTTATTATACAAACAGACTTACCTTTATAAAGGAAATATTATGCCTTAAATTGTAACATTTTTGAGAGGCCGGAGACATCCTTGATAAAAAGCGTCTTTCCATACCGAGAAATTTATGTTGGCTGCCTCAAGAATGCATGTCTTGATTGTTCGTATACTTACAGAAATAACAAGCATCTTAGCTCTCAAAAGCCTTTACATATTATTATGTTTACATAAGATTGGAAATAGGGTAAGCATTTGTCATATGGAAACTATTTTATGCAGCGCACAAAAAACCTAAAGAAAGTACAAAATATTTTTTTCTATAAGCGTGCGGAATAGTCCACTTTCCGCTCGCATTTTAGTGTGGAAAGTGCCACTTTTCCGCACTAGTGCGGAAAAATATTTTAAAGTAAATTTGTTACGATTTTGAGGTGTTCTATAACATTTAGACCGTTCAAAATACATTTGTATCTTTCCTAGCACACGAAATATCCTAAAAATATTCAAATTGACTAAAATTCTGCTATATTTTCAATATTTTCGATAAAATAAAGTTTTCAGTAAAATAAGTTCAAATTATAAGTTTTAAACCTCCCCGGTATAAATATCGTCATTGTCAATGTCAAACAACAACGAACACTAGTGGTTTTAGATTTGGCATCTTAAATCACCATAGCAACAAAGTACAAACAAACTGTCAAAACAAAGCCAATTTTGCAGATACAAGCGTCTTTTGAATTTTTCAAACAAGAAAATCAGATTTTCAATGGATTCTTCGGACGAAGATCTACCCCAGTCAGTTCTAGAAGCCGCTAGAATGTGAATAATAATAATTGATTTGATTAAAACGTTTTGAATATAAATAATTTTCTGATTAATTTTTAGTTTTTTCCTCACGCTTATAGAAAAAATAGTGTACCTAACTCGTGCGTAAAGTGTCTTTTCCGCACTTGATTGCTGGCCAAACTCCGCTATCGCGTCGTTTGGCCATCTGCAATCGCGTGCGGAAAAGAGGCACTTTCCGCACTAGTTAGGTAAACTACTACTTTCTACTCGCGTGCGGAAAGTACTCACTTTTTAACGGTTGGTCAACTTTGGTTAGGTGAAATGCAGTGGCGTCTATAGAAAATAGTTTCGGAGTGGACTCGAGACAGTTTGGGGGGGGTGGGCGAGAACCAATGAAGCCATATTTTATGTTTGTATTTATAAAATATGTGAAAAATATCTAAAAAAATGTTCACTTCGGAGGGGGGCGCCCCCCTCCCCCTTATATACGCCACTGAGTGAGCTTAATTTAACTGATCTGACAAAACCAGACATAAGCTTTTGCTATATGGCTTGAAAAATCAGATGCGTTTATTAATGCATAGAGGCATAAGAATTATCCAGTAGCAAAATGCAACCTGATTCACATCTACCCACTTTAATCGCCTTTGAAAAACTGGACCAAAAATTCCTAATGGGTAAATCCATATCAAATCAACCACGAAAATGGTGGTTTTCGTTTTGACCATCTCCGATTTTGATGATTTTTGGTACACTTATTTTCCTTATAAAAAAACTTAAAAATTCAAAATTTTAGATTTTTTGACTTAGTAGTTTCTGTGTTATGAATTTTTGAAAATTCAAAAAATGGTACATTTGGCTCTTACAGGCACTAACAAAAATACTAATATCTTGAAAACTGCTAAACCTAGAGACAAGTGTGATGCCTCAATTTAAAGGTACTTCAAAGACCTTTTTAACGATGTGTCACACAGCATAATTTTTTAAAAACAGTATTTTTGATTTTTTTCTTTTTTGATATTTTTTTCCTTAAGGTATTCCCAAAATATATTCCAAATTTTAGGATGGAGAAATAACGGGTTCTGAGTTAAAAACAAAATGAAGCTTTTATTACATGGAAAATATACACAATTTGAATGAAAAATCTTATATATGTTAGTCCAGCGACCTCAGAGTTAAGAAACAGGATAAGTAATATGAAAAATAAAACACTAAACAGCTAAATTAACTTAATTAAAAAAAAATCCTTATATGTGTAATATTTAATTTTTTAACCTTATTTCCATGTTTGAAGAATCCAACATTTCAGCAGACACTGTGTATGTTCTACCCCGCAGTATTTGGATTAACTTTTCTTAGTATTGAACTTTGTTTTACTACTAATATGTCAGCCTTGGGTTTGGGGTAACAAAAACTTTCCACTCCACTTTCCATATTTTTTCCTATAATACACCCCAACCACCAGAAGTTGTCATAGTTTATGGTAGCAAATCCCGAATCAATGTTTTGTAGCTCCACTTTTGTTAAAGCTTCTTTTGAGATCCTTAGCTGCTGAACCTGTTCTTCAGGGCTGACGGAGAAAGTCTTTGTTATTATTTTATTTGGTTCCAAATTTGATTGAAATCGGTTCAGGCGTGTTCGAGTTATTTTGTATACAAACAGACCGTCAGGCGATAGACGACAGACAGAGATACTTTTTTATTATTGATTCAGATGTTTGAGGACCTTAATAATTAATTTTATTAAATTTAAAAAGTAAAAAAATCAAGATTTGAATAGTCCATCAAACCATATGATATGGTGAAATAAAAAATCATACAGATACGCTGATATTTCAAAAATAATTCGGGACTTATCCTACTTCTATTTCTGGTTCTTTTGAAAGTTTATTTCGGCAACTATCACAGATTTTCATTCCTGTCTGAACACCTTTGAAAGAACACATCAACTTTGTCACATTTCGTAACTTTCCAGAATAGCCAGAATGATTGTTTTGATTTTTATGGATTACAACAATCAACAAAAAATTTATTCCACTGTTTTCGCTTATTTCGTTTTGAGGTTAAATCAAACTATAAACAGCAGGACTGACCAAATAATAAAGGGCTAAGAAAGACTATGATATGTTTAAACGAGACATTTCTTGGGACTATCTAGGTTGGTGGGGCGACTAATCAGATGTATTTTTAAGAGGAACAACTTATTTCAGGTGAGCAAAACCTTTCTACAAAACTTTTAGGATTGAACAAGTTTCTGTAATGAGACGGCGTAAATTTAACATAACACAACTTGTTTTTCTAGTATATTAAAAGAAGTTAAGGGTAAAATAACATCACCTAGAAGGGAGGGAGGTCAGCCAGGGGGGGACTTACGTTAATTTTATGCAAAAAGTGAGGGGAAATCTGGAAAATTGTTAAAAAAAAAACAATAAAATCTGCTTCTTATGTTAATTATGAATGCACTGGGTATGGCATGGTCAATAATGCATACAATTTTTTATGCAGGAATTTATTGTTATTATTTTCTAACAGGAACCCATCATTTCATCATCCTAAAATTTGGAATATATGTTGGGAATACAATAAGGTAAAAAATATCAAAAAAGAAAAAAAATCAAAAATACTGTTTATTAGAAATTTGAAAAAAAAATTTTTTTCAAAAATTTTGGATTTTTTTTTTATAAAAAAGTATGCCGAGTGATACATCGTTAAAAATGTCTTATAAATTAAGCTGTCACACTTTTCTCTACATTTAGTAGTTTTCAAGATATTAGTATTTACGTAAGTGCCTGTAAGAGCCAAATTGAACATTTTTTCAAATTTCAAAAATTCATAACACAAAAACTAGTGATCCAAAAAATCTAAAATTTTGGATTTTTGAGTTTTTCTAGGGGCGAAATAAGTGTACCAAAAATCATCAAAATCGGAGATGGTCGAAACAAATGACTGAATGATTTGATATGGATTTACCCTAATACAGCCCATTTTTTACAGTAAACCTGTCCATAGCAGACACCATGGTATCAACGTTAAATGTGACCTTTAACTACGTCTACATGCTAAATTCCAATTGGCCATTCGGCGAGACCTACTGCAAGATTAGTCAATTCATCGCTATTTTGTCCGTCAGTGCGTCGGTTTTCTCATTGATGTCTATTTCGATAGATAGGTAAGTGCAAATTGCAGTGGCGGAACTTTAAAATTATTACCTCGTTTTATATTTTTTGGTTCAATTTTTATTAGATTCTTAACAGGTCTAATAACGGAAGCAACGTTTAGTTGCTTTAGTGGCTCTATAACCAAATAGCGCGTTTACAAAATAGCGCATATCAAAATAGCGCGTTTCAAAATATCGCTATTACAATTAGTTCTTTTTAACATATTTTTCAAAAAAAAAATTTAATGACTTCTCTCCTGGGATCCTAAAAGGTGTGAAACCAAATCGATCCAAATCAAACCGGACCCAACCGAACCGAACCAAAACATTTTTTGAAAAATTATTTCCCTAAATTAGCTTTCCGGTCCTTATTTTGGGAGGTTGAAATCGTTCTTCTAACCTTTATCAATTGAGCGCAAACGTATTCTAACCTCTGACTTGGGAACATTTTTTCTTCGTAAAAAAATGTCAGTCAGAAACAATTGCGCGGCAGTGAAAAATGTTATAAAATTCAACACATTTCGAAAAAAAACGCGTTGTGGAAACCATTTTGGAGATATGATACAAAAAATGGCGCTGCGATCGAAAATTAGAAAAAAATGAGGTATTTTTCAAAGAAATTGGCGCCACAGGAGAAAATTTTTGGTAAAAAGAAAAAATATGGCTGCAACCGAAAACTTCGGGAAAATAATAATAATTTAAAGAAAATGGGCCGCAGGCTAAGTATTTTCGGAAAAAATGGTATCTTATGAAAAAGTTTTGTAAAGTTTCAAAAGAGCGGAGACGGATATTTTTACTGACTTGTATGTAGAGTCAGTTCGCCCTTGATAAATTATGCTCATGTAAATTGGAGAAGCCAATTTTGGACCTCAAGGGACTAAGCCCTTCCTAAATGCGCCCCTGCAATACCTGTGATATGACACTAATAAATAAAACAATCAAATTTTATTTGCAAACATTCCAACTCAACCATAAAAACACGTCTGGGAAATCAACTTGCTTTTTTAAAAACCCAAATTTAATTAACCAACATAAATACCTAAACATATGGAAAGTTACTTGCCCAGAATTTTTTAATGTTTGTTCTGTGTCTAAAAAAATCCCCAAACCTCATGTTTTTTACGTGGTTTTTTACGTGTTTTTTGAGTATTATATAAAATTTATGGCAAGAGTGCATCTTAATTTAATTTGGCAATAAAATCTATATGTTTGTGGCGGATTCATTTTACAAACACAACTTTTTCTGGGTATTACGCCACTAGTAAGGAAAAATTATTTTAAAAAATTAAAAAACCACTGCGTTTCTCCTAGAAAAATAAAAATCACTAATTTGTCAGTGGCTTTCTATAAAAATAAATAATTGCCTAGTAAAAACCTAAACCACTTATCTTTTAATTGAATTTGAATACGCTACGTTTCGATTGCCAATCTACAATCGTTTCCAAGCTCTTTATTTATATTTTCTCTCAAAATCTTAAATGTTTCTTGTTCAAATATATTTTTTTATTATTATATCGTTGACAAATTGTCAATATTCTGAAGTCTAAACAAAACACAAGGTAACATGATACTATTTCAAGACATTATGTCAGTCAATGTTGTTTTCAAATTTGAAAATAAACAGAACAGGGTGACTCATTAAAACTAGAATCAATAAGGTCTCTTTTTTATAACCATTTAGAAATTTTTACAAAATTATGATCATTGTTAATAATATTAAATTTATTAAATTATAAATAAATACATTATATTACTATTATATCAAAATCTATTTAAAAAACAGTAATCAGAATTGCATTACAGTATTAATTAATTTTGAAAAAACCCTTTTGCAAATCTTGTCTGAGAATAGGAAGCCAAGCTTTACTTATATCTATAGAAATACTTGAAAGACAGTTATCTTCATTTAAATAAATACATGCTGATTCTTTTAATTTTCTTTTAATGTCATTAGATTCTTTTTGTAAAATTATTGTTTCTCCCCATTTAATTCTATGATTACTCTCAAAAGAATGCTGACAAACTCTGGATTTCTCGTAATCACCCCTTCTCAAATTATATTTATGATCATTAACTCTTACTTCAAGTGGCCTAGAAGTTTCACCTATATAAATTTTACCACATTCACAAGGTATTTTATAAATTACATTTTTTGAATTCTGCTCTTCATTTATTGGTTTTGTTTTTGTTAGAATAGATCTAAGTTTATTTTCTGTCTTAAAAACTGTTTTTATATTATAACTATTTGCTATTCTCCTAATTTTGTCTGATATACCTGGTATAAAAGGAATCAATAATTTTTTAGTATCTAAATCAATTATATTAGCATTTCTTCTTCTAGGAAACTCTATTCTATGAAAACAATTTTCAACAAAATTTATAGGATAGGAATTTTTTATTAAAACTTCTTTAATTAATTCTTTTTCTAATAAAAATCTGTTATTATCAGAACAAATTATCTTTGCTCTATCAAATAAACTTTTAACAACACCTCTTTTTATTATAGTAGAGTGATTTGATTTAAAATTTAAATATCTATTAGTATGTGTTGGTTTTCTATATACAGAAGTTTGAAAAGTATTTTGTTTTTCAATAAGTACATCTAGAAATGGAAGTTTGTTATCAGTTTCTTTTTCTAATGTAAATTTAATAGTACTTTCAACGATTTGGCAGTTTACCCTACATGTGGAAGCCAGTTGAAAATTTTCTTAATTCAAAAGTAAAATTCAACTTTTGGCCCTTCAAAATCGGCTGCCCCTCTGCTTCAGCCATTACGACGGCCCTGGTTATGAGCTGTGTTAAACTTTACCTAAAGTTCGGCGTAGCGTCCGCACGCCGCCAGCCTTGTCATTAATATCAATATAAAGTTCAAATTCCTTTGACTTATCTTGAATTAAGTTTTGAACTAGCGAAACGGAGGAGGTAGGAATATTAACTATCTTGTTGGTGGTCAGGGCTCTACTAGAGAGGTTCTCTCAGTGGCGGCGCGTGGAAAAAGCTTTCGGAGTGCACACCAAAAAAAAACAAAAAAAAATTGCGGCGCAGGCGGAATTTTTTTTTGCAAATAATTAAAAAATGAGATATTTAGTTAGATATTAGTTATCTATCATACCTAGTTTACATATTTTCTCTTCTAATGGCAAAGATGAAAATTTAATTGTTTTTAAATATTGCACGCTAATGCTATCAGAATTAGAAACTTCCGCTATTGTCGTAAATACCAAATCGTTGAAATCAAAACAAACCGCCAGCGCCCGACCGATAATGCCAAATTAGTGGTGTGCAAATACTATCTACTCGATACTTTAATATCTAAAACATGGGCGGATTCGAAGTAATCGAATATCCTTCACGAGTCGTTAAATACCGAGATGAATTCCATCAAAGGAGCATGCGCCAAAATTAACGTCAAAATGTCTAATTTAAATTATTGGCGCGAATACCGGGATTGGCGCGAGATGAAAGAGCTTAAAGTATAATAAAAAATTCAAGGTATAAAATAATGGTCAATTCTAATTTTTAGGTATGATTTTATGTAGGCATCGGGTGGTTTTTTATAACCTGAGCACTCAGCAACTTTATCATTGAAAATAAAGGGCTATAATAAATTGTAGATTTTTTTGGTTAATTATGACAACTTTAAAAGCCAACATAATTTTTTTCTATCCGTCACCATGTACAGGGTGTCCCAAATTCGATGTTTTTGGGAGGTTTGGGGTATTTCTAGAGGGGCTAAAAAAACCTGATCCCCCTTTGCAACACTCAAATTTCAAAAGAAGCTTAAAGGTGAAAATCGCATTTTGATATAGCAAGCCGTTTTTAAACTACCCCCGTAGTTTCTTTCTCAAAAGTCTGCATTTTGGGAAGGGGTCTATAACTTGTTTATTTATTAATATTTTTTATTTCTGTGAAAACATTCCTAAGACACTTTTTTAAGAGGAATTAAACTGTTAAATTAAATTTCATTTGTCACGTTTAGTTTTTGAGATATCACATAAAATTAATTTTTTTTATTTTTAACACATATTTTAGTTTGCTTAATGGGCTTAAAATATTTTAATATTATAAAATTATAAAAATAAGAAAATAATAAAGAGGTGATTAAAAAATAAAAATAAAGAAAACAATAAAAAAAATTAAAAATTAAAATATTGAGTGTGATACATCATTTTAAAGGAAATTTTAAGCTGATTTTAAAAATTGAATAAAAAGAGAGTTATTCTGTAAGTAATATAACAAACAACTTTATGCAATATTTTAAAAACCAAATCAGATAAATAAAAACCGTTTACATCTGTCAATTCTTCAAGAAAAGATCTATAAGAAAGCTATTTACACAAAAGCAAAATGCAGACAAAAACATTCCGTAGCTTAAAAACGGCTTGCTATATCTAAATGTGGTTTTCACCTTTAGGCTTCTCTTAAAATTTAAGCGTCGCAAAGGGGGCTCAGTTTTCCCCTAGAAATACCCGAAACCACAAAAAAAACAACGAATTTGGGACACCCTGTACAGGGTGTGACAATGAGAGTGAGAGGGAACACCCTGTATATTTTTGCATTTTAAGATTCGTCTTTTCTTTTTGATTTCAAAAATTTACAATATCTATGTGCTGCGATTAATATTTTTTGAGGTATATGCAGTATTTCTTCTATATTGCATTTCATGATTATTTTGTTTTGCCATGAGAGTATTGACAAATTTAAATGCGCTAAATCTTAAAAAATGTACACATACAGTAGAACCCCGATGACAGTGTTTATTCAAATTAAATTGGGCACTAAATAATTTGTCACACAACTTGCACGTCACCGGCATTTTCACAGCACAAAAACGACGAATTTTCATCAAAAAGAACTGGGAATTATTAAAGTTTTGCTGTATAAAACAATACTGAAATATCTCTCAGTTGATTGGTTGGCAGAAGTAACAGATCAACGCTTGCGCACGTCTTGGAATTCATCTCGGTATTTAACGACTCGTTATCCTTCGACGCCAAATACTCGTTACTCGAATCCCGAATGGGACCGAAGCCGAAGTGTTACTTTCGTATTAATTGTATCGGCATCGACCGTATGAGTAACGAGTTTGGAGTACTTGTAATCATTTGGACCGATATTTATATATTGGATTTACCGATAATATAATGTAAATAATAATAAAATCTAATACTCGAATAGGAAGTATCACTATCTACTCAATACTGGGAAAAGTAATCGTTGCACATCACTATGCTAAATTGTCTAAGTGCACTAATTAAAAGTGCTCTTGAGCTCCTCTAACATGCAACGCGAACCATAGGTGCGGGGGGCGTCACGGGGGTGCGGGCGGCATCGAGGCTAGTTTTTGCACAGATTTTGTCCTAGGCACTGCCGCAGGAAGGTTCAGATTCTATGTACTGTAAAATTCTATTGGGACATGTCGTCCTTTCTTTCTATATTTCGTAATTAGAATGCGACACAATATCTACGGAGCAAATAAAAGTGAATAATTTGATTCGAACTAACTATATAGCGCATCCGCCAGCATGCACCGCAGGTGGTTTGAATACGAATACAAACACATATATACCGGGTATTAATTTGTAGGTAGTATTCCAGTAGTGAATTCCGTTTGGGGTAATTATTAATTAAATTTTAGTATTTTTTTAAGTAAAATTTAGGAGTGCACGTGCACATGTGCACTTATGGAGAAACCGCCACTGGGTTCTCTATAATTTAAAACTTTTATAAGCGGTAAATATTTACGCCTGACATGTCCCAATATGTATTGTAAATATTTTATTCTTACAAAAACTAATCGCGTGTGTGTGTTTTTTTTAAACATCATAGCCCAAAAAGTCCTTACGAGAGCATCATCACGTCGTCGCCGTGCTGCCATTGAATTCGTCAACTTGCCAATAGCTTTCTTTTGAAATTTTAAAATTTTATTTTTTATTGTTAATTAAATTTTTGTTTTGTAAAAAGTTAAGTTTTTGCGTATAAGTCGGATACATGTTACCCCAATCTATAAACCTTTACCAAAAAGGTCTCTTATTATTCCCATGTTGGCTATATTTTCGCAAAACATATCTCGGTTGGCTGAAACGGTAAATGTTTACATATTTCATAAAACCTAATAAGGAGGTACGGTGACTTCCAGAGGCGCCCCGGTTGAACGTAGTATAACTTTATAAAATTATATGAAACTTTATAATTTATAAACTTTTACTTTTTAATTTAAACTTTAACTTCTATATGTTTTAAGTTTTAATTTAGGCAGTATAGGTAAGCATCCAAGTTTTGTCAAATTAAAACTTAACCACCACGGTTGTTTCCTCATGCACATTTTGTATTTTATTACATTTATATATTCCTCCTTTTAAATGGTTCAAGTACGGCTCGTGACAGTAAAGTTTGTGAGTTATTATTAGTAAAAACTTTGTAGGAGCGTCCGTTTCTAAGATATTTACACAAACGAGATCCGTATGGATCAATTAATTCTTAACTTCAAAACGATTTTTTCGTTAGACGTAATATCGATTAACATATATTTATATAAGGTAAATGACTGCAATAAAGATTGCCAACCCTTCCTTACACAAGTCAGTAATATTATTGTTATCGTTATTTTATGGAAATCCTGACAGTTGTAGACATCAAGAAAGTATTTCTTTAAAAAACGTAGTGGTAATAAAAAACAACATTTTTGCGGGCTCCCAATCCATTTTTATTTGGGTGCCACTGGATTTATCTAAAGGCTTATGGAGCTTATGATTACACTGCCGACGATTCCTTAAATCCCGAACCTTAAATCCCAAACATTTATATTACGTATGCCGACATGCAGACATTATTCGTTATTTTGGAAACATTTCTCCTTATTTAAGATCATAGTCTTTGCCATGGCTTCGGGTCGAACGTGACGTCATCCTTCGTGACGCTAGAGCAGGCTAGAGTCCCTGTATGTGACAGATATTGGTGGAATATTCCGCCAATATCTGTCACATACAGGGACTCTAGGGACGAGTCGTTAAATACCGAGATGAATTCCAAGACGTGCGCAAGCGTTGATCTGTCACTTCTGCCAACCAATCAACTGAGAGATATTTCAGTATGGTTTTATACAGCAAAACTTTAATAATTCCCAGTTCTTTTTGATGAAAATTCGTCGTTTTTGTTCTGTGAAAATGCCGGTGACGTGCAAGTTGTGTGACAAATTATTTAGTGCCCAATTTAATTTGAATAAACACTGTCATCGGGGTTCTACTGTATGTCTATGCTACGATAAACATTTTTTTTTAAAAGATTTAGCGCATTTAAATTTGTCAATACTCCCAGGGCAAAACAAAATAAACGTGAAATGCATATAGAAGAAATACTGCATATACCTCAAAAAATATTAATCGCAGCACATAGATATTGTATATGTTTGAAATCAAAAAGAAAAGACGAATCTTAAAATGCAAAAATATACAGGGTGTTCCCTCTCAAAAAATCTTTAAAACTTTATTGTCACACCCTGTATAGGGTGTCCCAAATTCGTTGTTTTTTTGTGGTGTCGGGTATTTCTAGGGGAGAAAGAAAAAACTGAGCCCCCTTTGCGACGCTCAAATTTTAAGAGAAGCCTAAAGGTGAAAACTACATTTAGATATAGCAAGCCGTTTTTAAGCTACGGAGTGTTTTTGTCTGCATTTTGCTTTTGTGTAAATAGCTTTCTTATAGATCTTTTCTTGAAGAATTGACAGATGTCAACGGTTTTTATTTATCTCTTTTGGTTTTTAAAATATTGCATAAAGTTGTTATTTTTCTTACAGAATAACTCTAAAACTCTCTCTAAAATTTCCTTTAAAATGATGTGTCACACTCAATATTTTAATTTTTTTTTTTTATTGTTTTCTTTATTTTTATTTTTTAATCATCTCTTTATTATTTTTTAATATTAAGCAAACTAAAATATGTGGTAAAAATAAAAAAAAACAAAAATATAAAGAAATCCCACTAATCCCATAAAGAAAAATTAATTTTATGTGATATCTCAAAAACTAAACGTGACATATTAAATTTAATTTAACAGTTGAATTCCTCTTAAAAAAGTGTCTAAAGAATGTTTTCACAGAAATAAAAATATTAATAAATAAACAAGTTATAGACCCCTTCCCAAAATGCAGACTTTTTAAAAACACCCCGTAGTTTAAAAACGGCTTGCTATATCAAAATGCGATTTTCACCTTTAAGCTTCTTTTGAAATTTGAGTGTCGCAAAGGTTGATCACGTTTTTTTAGCCCCTCTAGAAATACCCGAAACTCCCCAAAAACATCGAATTTGGGACACCCTGTACATGGTGACACATAGAAAAAAATTATGTTGGCTTTTAAAGTTCATCATCATCATAATTAACCAAAAAAAATCTACAATTTATTATAACCCTTTATTTTCAATGATAAAGTTGCTGAGTGCTCCGGATATAAAAAACCACCTAGTACCTACATAAAATCATGCCTAAAAATTAGAATTGACCATTATTTTATACCTTGAATTTTTTATTATACGTTAAGCTCTTTGATCTCGCGCCAATAATTTATATTAGACATTTTGACGTTAATTTTGGCGCATGCTCCTTTGATGGAATTCATCTCGGTATTTAACGACTCGTCTCTAGGGCAGGCCTCCCACCCTAAGTTCCGTGGAACGATAAACATTCTCCTCTATTTCATACGCTCTATAGTACAGTTAAATAAAAACTTGAACAAATTGTGAGATTTGGGTTCATGCATGCTTCAAGTGAAATTTTTTATAGTATTTTTTTAAAATATAGTATGCCAAACGACCCAAAAAAAAACCAAATTCGTGTTTGAATGCAAAACCACACACTTCTTATTTAAAATCAAGTTGTGTGGCTAATCGGGCAACAAAGAGTTTTTGTTTCTCTCGTATATTTTTCCGTGGGTAGCTTGAAAGCTTAACCTCACGGGGGTCCAAGATCTAATGGACACCTAATAAGTGTTGACAGTTAACTGTTTCGTCCTTATGGGACTCCTCAGAACACTGCTTGGTCAGTTTGACAATTCTTGCGAAGTTAATCAGACGATTTTGTCTCTAATCATAAGTAAATAGTGAGAAAACTTTCGCAAGAAGCGCCATCTACCGAGATACGAGAGAAAAAAAAACAAAACCAGGCGAAAAACTGCTATACATATCGATCAATGAAAAGATCGACAAACAAACAAAAGAAAACAAACTATAGTCCGGGACCTACGACAGCTCTTCTGTCTTTCAGGCCGAATCAACGCATATTGCATTTTTACCCGTCATCAAGACACGTGAGCATCAATCAACGGAATTTTTAAACCAAATAATACTAACAAACGTGGAATTTCGTACCCGTAAATTTAAAAATCAAACAAGTTTCGTGGCTAATCGGGAAAAAAAGAGTTTTTGTTTCTTTCATATATTTTTCCGTGGGTAGCTTGAAAGCTTAACCTCACGGGGGTCCAAGCTACCCACGGAAAAATATATGAGAGAAACAAAAACTCTTTTTTGCCCGATTAGCCACGAAACTTGTTTGATTTTTAAATTCACGGGTACGAAATTCCACGTTTGTTAGTATTATTTGGCTTAAAAATTCCGTTGATTGACGCTCACGTGTCTTGATGACAGGTAAAAATGCAATATGCGTTGATTCGGCCTGAAAGACAGAAGATCTGTCATAGGTCACGGACTATAGTTTGTTTTTTTTTGTTTGTCGATCTATTCATTGATCGATATGTATTGCAGTTTTTTGCCTGCTTTTGTTTTTTGTTTCTCTCGTATCTCGGTAGATGGCGCTTCTTGCGATAGTTTTCTCACTATTTACTTATGATTAGAGACAAAACCGTCTGATTAACTTCGCAAGAATTGTCAAACTGACCAAGCAGTGCTCTGAGGAGTCCCATAAGGACGAAATAGTTAACTGTCAACACTTATTAGGTGTCCAATAGATCTTGGACCCCCGTGAGGTTAAGCTTTCAAGCTACCCACGGAAAAATATATGAGAGAAAAAACTATTTTTTGCCCGATTAGCCACGAAACTTGTTTGATTTTTATTAAAGTCTGTGTCTGTCTCTCTCTCGGCTTTCGGCATCGCGGCTTCCGGCTGTACAATGGATCGAACATGCTCGTACGACGACATTTGATTATTAACGACTGAGTCAGATTAATACCGATCTATATTTGAGGAACAAAGAGAAACAATGTCACTGGGGCATAGATTGACTTCTGTTCAAATGGCCCAAACTGAAACTAGTTTATACTAGTTTCTGGCCTGACCGAATTTTTAAATGGAATAAAATAAGCATATTTCCTCATTTTCGTTGCTTTACTGACAGGCCCGGGTATGGTCATTGAATGGTGGGCCACCTGAAAACTGGGCAGTAAGGTATCAAATAATGTAAAATTTAAAATATCTTTTATGAACCAGTACTGGATTTAATTTCTTCAATAATAATTGTACCGAAATCGGTTTACTAGTTTGGGAGCTATGCAGCCGCAAACTGCAGACAGACAGTATCTTTTTCGCTTCACGTCTAGGGTTAAAAATACATCTTTTCTTACTTACCAATCTTTCAATTTCCACGACATCTTCGTTTTTCTCATTTTGAAACGCATTTTGCCTCAGGGCCTTCGTTCGCGATCTATATATTGTAAAAGCCGACATAGTCCTTGCTATATGAATGATCAAATTGAACTTATTGGCCAGGAATCTCCTAATTTTGATTGGTTTTTTGTTTCAAATGAGGGATAAATAACAAGCAGATGTATGTAGAAACAAAGTAACTGCGTAAAGCGACAGAGAAAAGAAGTAACTGTATTGCAGTTACTGTGTTTCTTGATCGTTTCGCCGTGGGCGAAGGACGAATAAAAAATACAAAGATAATAACTAATAGTTATTTAAACAACAAGGTTTGAAAACGACTCTTTGCACACGATCGAGACAGTTTGGTAGATCGAGCCGAAGGCGAGGTCTACAAGTCGAGGGAGTGTGCAAAGAGGTTTTCAAACGAGTTTTTTACAATATTTTTTATACGACTGCTAATAAAGAAAGAAAAATCAAATTTTAATTTAACTTGTTTTTATTTCCGACATTTTTATAACAAAACTTTAAAAATTCAACAATTTTTTGACGTATCTAATCAACAAAACATACGAGCACTGACGGTTGCTACGGAACTAAGCCAACTTATATTGATGGGTGACAACAACACAAATCACAATGATGGGAGACCCGTATGCAGAAATGACATAGGCGTGCGCAAAAATGACATAAGCGTGTGCAAAACGTTTTGCACACAGCGTGCGCAAAATGCCATTTTTAGATCGTGTTCTCCGTGCGCAAAACCCCCTTTTACAAGACAGTCGTATAAAAAATAGATTGCAGTTACTTCCTTTCGAAATCGCGAAGTGCAATTACTTTGTTTTTACACTGAAACAAAAAAATAAGAAAACTGTTTGGCATGAAACTTTTCGGTTATTATTAAAATGTCAAAAACTGAGATGGTAACTGAACCTGAAAGGTTTTCACACGCGAACTTTTAACGCACTTTGTATGTTTGTACATTTCATAATATTCTCCCAATAGACATACCGAAAAAGTTTTCCAAAGTAAAAAGTTCAGTGTATGGTTACAAATAAGTTTTGACGAAAAGGTTTCGAAGTTTTTCCATTTTCATGCCAAGCAAGCGAAAGATAATTTTGTCGATAAATAGACTAAACCAATAGTGCTAATTCGTACGCTCCATTTAATTTCTTTTGGGAACACTTTTAAAAGTTGACAACTCGATTTCTCTTTCATGAATCCTTCTTTACTCGGGCCTTTTTAGCAGTGACGTAACAGGAGGACGGGCGGTCGGTACAAGGCGGCATGTGCTAGGGGTGATGCAAACACTTGAAAGGAAAAATATACGACCCCAAACAAAACTTGCATACTTTATATTTCGCCGATGATCAGATAGTTGTGGCTCAGGATTATGCCGACCTCGAATATATGACACGAAAACTAATAGAAGAGTACAATAAGTGGGGACTAGAGGTTAATCTCAATAAAACAGAGTATATGTGTATCGGTGGAATGAAACAGGATCTGATCTTAAATACCGGGCAGCGAATTTAGTCCTGTGATGAGTATAAATACTTAGGTCTAAAAGTTACAGCTGACGGAACACTAGACAAAGCTATAAAAAATGGGAAGGAAAACAAAATTGTTTTTAAGGTTCTTAACTTCTTTATTTAAAAGGTCAATTATGCCTACGCGTTTCGGAGCCTGGGCTCCATTATCAAAGCTTCGTCGGTACAAGGACCCACAACAATTATTTAGACCAATTGATTTCCAGCACAATCATTACTCCTTCTAATGATTGCTGTAACAAACTTATTCTGTGGTAGTTAAGATTTGGGTCCTTGTGCCGAAGAAGCCTTGATAATGGAGCCCAGGCTCCGAAACGCGTAGGCATAATTGACCTTTTAAATAAAGAAGTTAAGAACCTTAAAAACATATTTGTTTTCCTTCCCATTTACATTGTCTCTTCTGGAGTTTTCTACAGAAAGCTATAAAAGATCGAAGCGTACAAAGAAGAAAAGCAATAACTTTATTAAATGGAATAATTTGGGACCAAAGTATATCAAAACATAACAAAAATCTTATATATAACACCATTGTAAAAAGTATTATTTCATACGGCTCAGAAGTATGGCCAATCAAGGATAGAACAGAAAAAATGCTTTCCGCTACGGAGATGGACTATTGGAGAAGAGCAGCAGGGAAATCATAGAGAGAAAGAGTTACAAATCAAAGAATAAGAGAAATTATGACAGTGGGTGAACGTACTTTAGTGGATGATATAAGAACAAAACAACTGGTGTGGTACGGACATGTACAAAGAATGAATGGTGAAAGACTACCTAAACAAATACTACAATGGAAACCAACTGGCCGAAGAAAACGAGGACGGCCAAGGAAAAGCTGGAGAGAAGGAATAGACAGTGAAACAAGAATAAGAGACCTAGATGATGAATTATGGGCAAACAGAAACGAGTGGAGATTGGGTATCGGAAGACGTAGAACGTTGTGAAACCGGTAAATGAGTGAGTGACAAAACTTACGTTTTAACGACAAAAATAAATATTTTCAAAAATACCTAATAATTTATGTTTTGTCGTCATTTATATCATTCTACAGGGTGGCGACTTTAAATAGAACGCTTCTTACAGCGGGTTAATATTTACATATTTAGAAAAAAATAAAAAATACGTCAAAGCAATGAGTATATGACCCATATAGAGTGGCAACCGGCACAATTTTTTGAAACCCCGGAAAACGTTTTACTTACAAATAACTTTTTTTTTAGATATACTTAATGCAGTACTTCGCTCAAAAGCATCATACATACCTAGCATCAATAAAATATTTTTTCTATTTTGCACTTGTGGTAGTAGCATTAGTAGTTAGGGATAGGCTTTAGGCATGGCGACTAGGCAACTGAAGCGCCCTTTTCGCCAACCTTTGGGCATCCCCGCTACGGTGCCCTTCCTTCGTCGAGAGATCTGTCCGTCTTCCATACCAAGGCCAAAATATCGAGCCACCTCAGATTCAAGAGGTGTTCCGTCTCAAATGTTTCTTCTTTAAATACCTTTCTTCTTATCTCTTTGTATGTACATCGCCGTCACGTCTCGTCCTCCTTCTTCACTCTCACCTTCGCCATGTGTCATTTTAAGATGCATTGTCTAGTGAGGTCTGCCACTATGGCTCCTACCTCTCTTCGTGTTCTACGGAGTAGCCAGTCCCTGCGAGACTTAATATTAATTATACAGGTTAGCGACTTTATATGAACCACTGCCATCTGCGGGTTTATTGTTGGTATTTAAAAAAAAAATCATGTCACAACTGAGTTTTTTACGGGCTCTTTTCAGATGTAAAATAGGGATTTAAGTCACTAGATCAGAAATGTGAACTTTACAGGTCGACCCAAATTTACAGGGTGAGCCTCAGGCGTTCGTGTATGTAAGTATTTTTTTAAACCGATGTGAATCCAAAAAAAACTTACTCCATATGTAAATATTAATAACTTAAGCTGATATAAAATGCCATAAACATACTTTATACAGTGCGGACCTAAATGGACTTCTAACTTTTCAACAAAAAGAAATATCAATTTCTGGTAAAAACTATTTTTAATGGGACTTTTTTTAAGGATTTTTGAGTGACAGCTATGTCAAACTAACCTATTGTCAAAAATTTGACATAACATCAAAACTTTTAAATTGGAAAAGGTCGGGGGCAATGTAATACCTTCTGCGAAAGGTATTTTTATTCTCTATACAACCCGTTTAAAGTTGTTAAAGTCGGTTTAGTTTGCTAAGGGATATGTGTATTTTTCTTCGCGGTCGACTAAAAACGTAAATTTTTTATAAACAAAAAAAATTATTTTAATTGACTAATTTTATTATAAATTGAATTTTTATGCTTCTAAGTTATGTCAGAACCTGAAAATAAATTAACAAATTTAAATAGGAAAACGTGCTGTGTGATCATTTTTTAAAAAACTTTAAAATAAACAAAAAATGTTTTGACAAAATGATCATACAGCACGCTTGTAAACTAAAACTACTCGATAATTAGTGTTAAATGAAACCTAATTAAAAACTAAATTATTAGGCCGCGATCGCGCAAAACTTAACATTGCCTTAAAAATAGGAAAGTGCCGTTAAAACAAAAAGGCTAAGTGAAGCTAAAACGATATTTCAACTGCCCAAAGAAGACAAACCACAATCGGATTGCTTCATTTTCATAGTACCCATTTCCTTGTAAAGAAAACCATTGAGGTTAGTTTTATTTTCAATCATAACTCTCTATAGCTCCGTTTCTGTCATTTTCATACCCAGTAAGGGTTGTTCACTCATCACACTGCGTGAGCTTAAATTACTTTCTGCTGTTCTCATGCTTTGGATTGTTTACAGTAGGTGACCGATTAAGCTTTATAGCTCCCTTGCAAAGAAGCTATTACGCACTCCTCCCGTTTCATTGATCCTACAGGTCGGGATCTCGACGACAGAAGTATTTTTTAATGGGGATTTGTATTTTTTTCCGATGCAAAGCATATATCTTGGGAAATACTACATATAGCTTTTTTTAGTGCCAAACATAGCCTTTTCTTAAGAGTGAAAACAAGTAGCTTCGGAAGACTTTTAATTTTTGAGTTATTTAAATATTAAAATTGAATAATATATAAATTAAATTACTTACAAAATAAATCGGTTTGCCTCTTTGCTATAATATAAATTTATTTTACGCGCGAACCTTGTCTTTGTCACGATTTTTTTTAAACACAATAAGAACTTCTTTGTAGACTTTGGCTTGACAACAACTTTTTTGATTTAATTATTGTTGAAGCATCCCTTAATATTTTGATATTTTGGCACGTAAAAAGTTACCTTTTGTGTCAATTTGGATTTTGAATTTACAAATAAACTATTTTAAGTGTAAAAATATTTTGACTGCACCTTGTACCTTAAATCTCTCCTTTCCTCAAAAATTAAAGAAACAAGAAAAAACTTCGAGCTGTTACATCATTGTAACTTTTTTTTGCTCAAAAAGTTACTTTGAATAAAGAAGTTTAATTTTCTTGAAAGATATTTTGCATGAACCGGTGAGCCAAACATCATGCTATCTGGAAGTGCTGTCACAATGCAGAGCAAGTTGAACATCTTAGGAGTCACTGCAGAGACCAACATGTCTTGGCACAGTCACGTGGCAGATATAGCTAAAAGGGCGTCCCAAAAGCTTGGGGTGCTATTTTGTACAAGACATCTGTATACACCAAGCCAACTGCTGACACTCTACAAAGCCCAGATTCGACCAACTATAGAGTACTGCTCACATATATGAAGTGCGGCACCCAAACATACCTTAATGCTTTTGAACACCGTGCAAAAACGAGCTATCAAGCTGATCAATGACCCCGCACTTAACCGTAGCTTGGATAGTCTCGGACATCAAAGAACTGTGGGCGATCTATCTCTCTTCTAGAGGTATTATCACGGAAAATGCTCTGAAGAGTTGGTACGTATGATCCCCCCGGGAGTAGCACCTACTAGGCGAACACGACAAACAGACGGTAACCATCAATTTACTGTCAAAATAGCGGCACCAAGAACCACATTATATCAGAATTCATATCTTTGGAGAACAACATCGCTGTGGAACAAACTCCCTGCGACAGTTTTCCCTGCAGGTTACAACCTGAACCGTTTCAAAACCAACACACACCAACATTTCCGCGCACTGGCCGCTTCTCGAGCGTGATAGGGATCTCCTTGCGAGTGCGCTAAACCGAAAAAAAAAATGTTTCAAAACAAATAAATTAACAAACAATTAACTTCTATTTCAAAATCTGCTACAGGGGCCCAAGTCGATTCTGGCACTTAAAAGCCTTTTAAAACTAGTTTCAGGAACTTAGAAAAAGTCGTTAAAGATTTTGAAAAGCATCACAACACTCTTTTAGCTCTAATAGCGAAGAGTCAAGCTTGCTCGGATGTCGAGAACTAATTGCAGACTTCTATTTTTGAAAAAGTACAGGAAATTGAGACAATCTTTTACGATTTATTTGAAGCTCCTTTGGAGGACCGGGCTAATCTACTTTCATGCCCTAAGGCACAATAGCGGGTGCAGGAGTCGGCACACAATAATCGCTTGATTTGCAATTTGCAATTTGCAGAAATTTAATTTATTCCTGTCTTGCCTAAATGGCTATCCAAAAGAGCTAATCGTGGATATCCCTATGTTAAACGAAAATTATTTAACGACTTTACTATCCTCGTCGAAAGTTTTCATAATCCATGTTTGTGTGCTTACAATCACTGGAAAGATATCGAGAGCTCTACACATATTAAAAGGGAAAATACACAACGTACGAAAATCGACCCTTTTACTAAGCACACCGCGGCTTTAAAAGTTATGAAGCTAAATCCAGACAACTGGAATTTTATACTTTGTTACATGATGTTAGATAGGTTACCTCCTACCACAGGCTTCACCTATGAGCAAACACAAGGAAATACCGACATAACACCCTCTAGGATCCCGCAAAAGACATCAGGAGTTTTTTTTTTTGAAAAAATGTGTTAGAAAGAGACCCCTTAGTCAAACAGTTGCTGTTTTTAATGAAGAAAATGTTTTCGAACAAATTTCCGTTCGAAGAAAATGTTTTCGAACAAATTTCCCTTCGAAGAAAATGTTTTCGAACAAATTTCCGTTCGAAGAAAATGTTTTCGAACAAATTTTCCTTCGAAGAAAATGTTTTCGAACAAATTTCCGTTTGAACAAATTTTCGTTCGAACAAATTTTTTTCGAACAAATGTCCTTTCGAAAAAATTTTCGTTCGTACAAATTGTTTTCAAACAAATTTTCGTTCGAACAAAATGTTTACAAACAAACTTCCGTTCGAAAAAAATGTTTTCGAACAAATTTCCGATCGAAGAAACTGTTTTCGAACAAATTTCCGTTCGAAGAAACTGTTTTCGAACAAATTTCCGTTTGAACAAAATGTTTTTTGTTGTTTTCGAACAAATTTCCGTTAAAAAAAAAATTTTCCGAACCAATTTCCGTTCGAAGAAACTGTTTTCGAACAAATTTCCGTTCGAAGAAACTGTTTTCGAACAAATTTCCGTTCGAACAAAATGTTTTCGAACAAATTTCCATTCGAAGAAAATGTTTTCGAACTAATGCTTTCAAAAAAATGGATTTCGAACAACGTGTTTTTGAACAAAGTTCCGCGACCCTTTTCCCCCACCTCACCGCTTCAGCTTAAATTACTTTCTGCTGTTTTCCCTATTGTCTACAGTAGGTGCCCGATTAAGTAGTAGCTTGGTGGGTCCTTAGCAAAGAAACTATTACGCACTCGGCCCGTTTCAATATTCATAGCACGGATCACCTAGGTGATCCGTGTTCATAGTGAAAAAGAAGCTCAATAACCCGTTTTCGACGGTAAAAAAAAATCTTATATTTTTTTTACATTAAAAATAAACTGTTTTTCCAACGTCCAAAAAAAACGGATGTTAGTTTAAAATGTTATCCAAACGTTAAAGAAATATTGATTTTTTTAACAGTGAAAAAGAAATGTGTTTCTAGTATTAAAAAGCAAATGTTTTATTTAACACTATAAAATATTTTTTTTTTCAAATATCTCCAACGATAAGGTAACTGAAATAACGTAATTAAATTTCTTCTACTTTGGAAACGCGGAGCAGCAAGAGTCCCTTGAGATTTTCGTGAACTTGGCTCTCGTAGCTTCTAAAAATTAAATTTTAAATTCTGTCATAACCAAAATATTTCATTGCGTTTATTTCTAATATTTCGTCGCCTTAATGCAGAACTATTCTATGTTCTGTTTTCCCATTTTCCATTTTTTTTTGCGGAAATGTATAGCTCCAGAACTATTATAACATTATGTCTACATGATAAAACGTCTTCATCATCCGATTGGCCAATTTAAGAGGTGATACCTCGACTTGCGCTAAGTCAAACTAAAAAGATGTTCTGCTGTAAAATCTTAATTTTCTACGTTACAATAGTAACAGGCGTTACAATAGCTCTTCTGAGACAATAGTAAGGCGACGATTTTTGCTTTTAATTTGCCACGTTTGTTTTTAGAAAAGACAAATAAATTTTTTTTGTGATAACGCCGAAAATGTGTTATTTGGGTGTATTTGGACCTATCTTAGCAATATCGTCGTGATGTCTGTCTGTATGTGTGTGTGTTTGTGTATAGGTGTGTGTGTGTGTACATTATTTCTGTCCGTAACACGATAACTCCTAAACCGCTAAACCGATTTTCATAAAATTTTTATGTAAAATATTGCTCGACACTCTAACGAGCTGATTAGATTATGGCCAAAATCCATTAATGCTAATGACAGTTTTTTGACAATTAAAAAATTTGAAAACTTTTTAAGGGATCATCGTATCAACATGCCGTTTTCAGAATTTGGTAGACTACCCTTTGCTCAATATTTCGCATTATAACCAAAAACTTCGTAAGAGCTTTAGTTTCTGAGATATTTACAAAAAACTGTTTTCAAGCCTGGTATAATATCATGGCTGTACTTGAAGTGTGCTAATAAGCTAGCTAGGAAGGTATCAGATCCATCAGGGATCCATTTATTTTTTTAATGTTAAAAAAACAAAACATTTATTAGCTTCATATATCTTAAATTCAAAAATAAGATCTAGGAAAAACCATATAAAAATGACTATATTGTATTGATAATATTATTTTTAATGTTAATAAAATTATGGTTCTTTAATAGGTAGCTTCTTAACGTTATTGTAAAATATATTTTGATAATACCTGTCTTTTTAATTTCAAAAGTTGATATTTATTTTAATATATATTTGTGTTTAAGAAAAAATGTTTTTTTTTAACATTATTTTTACGTTTCCTACGATTTTGTGCCTAGTGGGATTAGGGAAAAATTTACTCTTACCAACTCCCCTATCACATTCCCAAAAGAATGTATCGAATTACACGTAACCCTGTATACTAACACAGTGTTAAGTTATCCACAGAGCTTGTTCGTAAATTACGTAACGCATATAGAGAGAGAGCCTTATGTTACTTTTACTGAGTTAAAGAGAGACGGGTAGTGGTTTTTGCGTTACGTAATATGAGGACTGGCCCAAACTGTGATACTGACGATTGCCGACAACCCCTCCACTTTAGGGAGTTTTAATTATACAGGGTGTGTTTTTAAGTTAACATTGGCTTTTTCGGATAATTATCATATGTTTTTGAAAAAACCCTCGAACATGGTCGATTTTGATTGCAAGGGGGACAACTTTTTCTGTTTTATGTTTTTAAAATTTCAGTTGCAATTTATTTATTCATTTAAAATCTTATCACCTAATGAGACGTACGAAGCAATACTCATACCCCTGGATGGCTGTCCTTTTCCATTTGGTATCTATTAGCGGCCATTACGTAAAACCTCCAGAGAGCTTCGGGGATCTATTTTAGTACCTCTGCATTTGCCCTGATCCACAGTTTTACTTCTTGCCACTCACTTCTATTTCCCCTCTTTCTCTAATAGAAAAAGATGGAAATATAAATTATATCTTTATCCCTTTCTTTTAGAGAAAGAGAGAAATAGAAGTAAGCGGAAAAAACTAAACGTTAGGTGAAATTCTCTCTTGGTAAAAAACGATATATATTTTTTTAAGCAGTATTTTATTAAGTTAGTCAGAACAAAAATGTACAATATCTAACATATATCTTTACAAAATATTTTGCAAGTTTAGGCTACAAATTCAGGATAATTTATTATTAAAAGTGGTTGTAATTTCGATGATAATAACAATAGACACTTTCATGCGCCGCAAGCACTGCACGCTATATCAGCCTTGAAAACAGTTTTTTGTGAATATGTCAGTAACGAAAGCTTCTACGAAGTTAATGGTAATAACACAAACTATTGAGAAAAATGCGTGCTACATTCCGAAAACCGCATATTGATGCGATGCTCCGTTAAAAAGTTAGCATATTTTTAATTTTCAAACTGTCAAAAAACTATCATTAACAATAATTAAAGTATCGAACACTAGTTTTCATGAAAATCTTATGAAAATCGGTTTAGCGGTAGGAGCTATTGTTTTACGGACAGAACACACACGCACAGACAGACATCACGACGATATTATATAGTTTAAGTTGTGCTACGTATTTTTACGTAAGCATGAGATATGATAGTTACGCAAGCGCACTTCGTCACACCGTCGTCAAGGTCACGTTAGGAGCTTACGTATTACGTTAGCTTACGGCAGTCTGCGGGTACCTTAACGTTACCAAAGAATAGAATTGGTTGATTGACCGATCGAAAAATGAGGCCTAGACGATAATTTCCGCTTTCAGTACAAACGATTCTTTGCAAATATATTCCTACTGTAGTTGAAAAGACAAAAAACAAAATTGTAACATCAAAAAAACACAGTGCCGAATTCCATATTCTCTGCTATTAGTAGACTTGTTCTGATAACGGAAAAACATTCAACTTAAACTCAAATTTGGAACAAAACGTAGAGCGCTTAACGTGCAGTTTTACGTAAAAATACGTAGCACAACTTAAACTATCTATTGTTAAGATAGGTCAAAATACACCCAAATAACACATTTTCGGAGTTATCTTTAAAAAAAATTGTAAAAAATAATACCTTCTCTAGCCATTGCTGCGCGCGCTAGGAAGGTAATAAGAAAAATATAACGGTTTGTAAAAATTATTATATTTTTCAATATCCCTAAGGTATGGCAAAAAATTTATTTAACTAGGGCTTAAGGAATTAATTACCCAATTAAAATAAGTTCCTCACTTTTATCCCTTCAAACCTGGCCGACACCGAACACACAAAAAATTATTCAACTTTTTCGCTTAAGACCAAATTGTTGAGAAAATCGCAAAAAATTGTAGATTTATTTTCAGAAAACTTTGCGATGTGACGTAAAAATAGCTCTTTAGAAAGTTTTGTTTGGAGATAATAGCGCGGAAAATCGCTAGCTAAAAACACCAACTATAGCTATACAGGGTGTCCTATAACTTAGGTGCCAGGTGATACTAGAGGCCATAGATTTTTGAAGTGTAAACTTCTTTAGGCGCGTTTAGCAGTTTTTATGGGTAGTGAATTGAACTGGGCCGTCAGGCTCGGCTATGTATCGCTCATTCGGGTGAAGTCGGCTCGAGTCGACTAAATGATAGGAACATTCAGCGAGCGATATGATGATGCAGATGAAGGCCAGTATTATTAATTTCGCCTTGTTGAAGTTTACACTTCTGCCGTGTGGTCTTAAGCACGAGGGGAGTTTGTAGCCCCCAGTTTTATCATGATGACCTTTATGACCGCTATGACCTTTTTTTTTTTGGCCGCACGAGTTTTCATGGTCGCTCTTTGTAGCTGTCGCCCCCTCCCCCCCCCGCCACTTCAGCCTCTCGCGTGACACCAACAAACATATTTATTTACATACATTCAACAATCGAAAATCATTAACTTCCTTTCCCACAACAGCGTGAATCGTTGGACGGATTTCTTAAAAAAATCAAGTCTTAATGCACCACAGGAGAAAATCTTAAGTAAATTTGACTAAAAATAAGGACGAAAATCTTGATACATTTTCCCCTAGGACCAGGCATATAGCATACAAAATTAAGTTTTTAAAAACTTTTAGAATTTGTTATGTGCTATATGGCGCTCTAAAACTAAGATTTTTAGACTTTGGGAAAAAGTTTTTAGGTGTAATTATGCAAAGCTCAAAAGCAATTGGAAATGTTTTATTCACTAGTCGGCATGAAAATGTTTTATTCACTAGTCGGCATGAATCCAAATATGAACTCCGTTTTTCCCGATCACCCCCCATTTTTGGGGGAGACCCCCTACCTATTTTTACTGCTTTTTGATAGTTTGGTGGGACATTATTATTTCTGAGAGACTGGAGAGTTTAGTGTTCTCAAACATTAATATTTATAGCAAGGTGGTAAGCCATTTGTTTGGGGGGGGGGGGTGTTTTGTATAAATGCATTATATGCATTTTTTAATTATTTTTATAAAATTTTAGCTGCCAGCAGCTTAACGGTAAAGGTAATAAACGTTATAGCAAAGTATAAAGCAACATATTAGTATATAAAAGTATATATACAGTGTGTCCACGTAAGTTGGCGGCATATGGGAAACTTTTTTATTATTAGCTTTACGAAAAAAAGTTATTCTTCATAAAAAGTTCTGCATGGTCCAAAACCTAAAATGCAACCATCAGATGTTAAATTTTTTCATCATATTACGAGGTTTGTCAAAAAATGTGATTTTTGCTCTTGAGTAAAGTACCTTTCTTTTTGACAATATCGAAAATTGTTATAAAGAAAAGATGTTTAGAATTAAAAATAGCTTTCAAATATTCAACATTGTTTATTTACATTATTATTATTTGCATCCTAGATTAATTATGCTTTAATGTGCAAACTTAAATTTCCAACGTAATCGCAGAAAATGTAGAAAAAAATATTTTTTAGTAAATAAACAATGTTGAATATTTGAAAGCTACTTTTAATTCTAAACATCTTTTCTTTATAACAATTTTCGATATTGTCAAAAAGAAAGGTACTTTACTCTGGAGCAAAAATCACATTTTTTGACAAACCTCGTAATATGACTGAAAAAATTTAACATCTGATGGTTGCATTTTAGGTTTTGGACCATGCAGAACTTTTTATGAAGAATAACTTTTTTTCGTAAAGCTAATAATAAAAAAGTTTCCCATATGCCGCCAACTTACGTGGACACACTGTATATACAGAAACCACTGGCGTATACAAAAAATCGCCTTGGAGGGGCTTGGAAATTTTTTTCACTTTTATTTATTAACATATTGTTTGATCTAACCCGTGCTTTTGATACCATAGACCCTAACTTTGTATATAAAAAACTCGAAAAACTAGGTATCCAAAACCCCCTTAATAACTGCATTAAATCTTTTCTTACAGATAGAAAATTTAAAATCAAAATAGGAAGCACATATTCAGAATCTACAGAATCAAACATAGGCACGCCCCAAGGCAGTGTGCTTGCACCTTTAATATTTTTGCTGTTTATTAACGATCTTCCCGAATATATCACGTGGGGACTTGTGTTTATGTTCGCCGATGATACGTCCATCGTTGTATCCGCAAAAGACACAAATTTTCTTCATGAAAAAATCAACTTAACCCTAAATGAATTTTCGAACTGGTGCAAGCAAAACAATCTGATTATAAATGTCTCTAAAACTGTCTTTATGGAATTTAAAACAAAGTCCCGTAAACCTACCGACCTCAATATAATCTTTAATGACATCCCTTTGCCAGTTAGCGATAGCTCAAAATTTTTGGGAACTATTGTCGATACTCATTTCGAGTGGAGTTTACACATAAGTAGTGTATGCTCAAAACTTAATACATGCTACTTCATGATTAAGTCACTTAAAAACTCTCTCAGTATAAAAAATCTCATTACTGTGTATTATGCTAATGCATACTCGGCTCTAGCCTATGGTGTGGCAGTATGGGGTAGTGCTCAGGATGTGGAAAGAGTATTGGTAGGTCAAAAGAGACTTATAAGATTAATTTTCAATATACCTTACAATGGTACTTGTCGCTCTGCATTTAAGGATAATAAAATTATGACAATAACAAGTATTTATATATATAAACTACTCATTTTCATTTTTCAACACCAAAATATTTTTACATTAAATAGTTCTTATCACAACTATCCAACTAGAAGTCGTAACCACTTCAGCATCCATAAACACAACCATGAGTATATAAAAAAAAGTACTCATTATCTTGGATGCAAATTCTTTAACTTGTTGCCAAACAAAATCAAACAAACTACGTCGCTGCCAAGATTCAAAAAAGAAATCAAAAATCTATTATTAAAAGAAACTTTTTATAGTTTAATTGAATTTGAAAACTACATGTTGGGCAGAAGGTAAATTTTTGTTATCAATATTTATATACATATATATACAAATCTTGTAAATGTGTTTTCGTTTTTATTTTTTTAAATATTTACACTATTATTATTTACACTTAATGTAATATTTTTTGTATTTGACGTATCTTATCTACATTATTGTAGCTGAAAAGATTAATAAAGTTGTCTATTGTCTATTGTCTATTAAAAAGTAAGAAAATAAATAGTTTTAACATAATCTATTTTTAGATTCTTGGGGGGCTACATATTTTTGAAACTAAATTTCCTCGTCTTAGTGAGGCTAAAATCAAGGAAGATGTTTTTGTGGGGCCCCAGATTAGACAACTTTTTCAAGATTCGACGTTTATTGAACACCTGAATCAAAAAGAAAAACGAGCTTCGTTTGCATTCCAAAACGTGTGTAAGAACTTTTTGGGTAACCATAAAAGTGATGATTATGTCGCTCAGGTCGAAGAATTGCTCTTAGCGTACAAGGCCATAGGATGTAACATGTCCCTTAAAGTGCACTTCCTTCACTCGCATCTGGACTTCTTTCCTGAAAATTTAAGAGCAGTCTCGGATGAATACGGGAAACGGTTTCATTAAGACATTGCTAAGTTGGAAAAGAGGTTTTCAGGGAAGTGAATTGCAAGCATGTTGGAGGAGTACTGCTGGTTTTTTAAACGAGAGGGTTGTACCTCAGGGTATAAAAGAAAAACAAGCACCAAGTGAAGGTACGAAAGTTCTTATTTATCAGTGGCGCACCCAGGAATATGTCTTGGGGGCCCGACGCCTCTATAACCTCATGATGTCGTGTTTTAAGCTATTTTTTGTGTTTTTTTCTCAAATATGTGGAATATATGTAAAAAAATCTAAGGCTGGGGGGGGGGCCCTTTCGTGCGCCCATGTATTTATTATTGTTTGAAACTAAAATAAATCTCTTTATACTTAAAAATTTAAATTTATGTCGATCATATTATAATTACTATCGAAAAATGATAAAAATAGGTAAAAGGGCTGCTCTCTCAAAAACGGTGGGTGGTAGAAGAAAACGCATGCTATATTTGGATTCAGGGCGTCGTCTTACATAAGAATCAGCGGAAATAATGCCAGGGCTCAAGAATTTTTTTTTGCAGACCAGTGTTATTGGAGCAGGAGTTTTTTAGACAGACTGAAAGAGCGACCGCTGCGCAGCCGTCTGTTCGGTTTGATTTGGGTGAAAATTTTGAGAAAATGTTACTAAACATGTTGCGTAAAATTAAACTAATATTGTTACATTTAAAGACTTTATAGCGCCGCACAGTATTTTCTCAGACAACTTTTTTGGCCATAAGTAGGTTATATGAGTTATTATTAATATTTTTTGTTTGAATCAAGTAAATAAGAATTAAAAGAATAATTCTAGCATGGGTTGTTAGGCACATTATAATTTCTTATACCAGGGCTATCAAAATGGACGGGCCACGATCCTCCACTTTGTTGACGTCACATCCGGGGCTGATTTTTTTTTGATGGTCACGTTATGACACAGCTGATTGTCTTTAAAATATTGAAGTTGGAATGATGGTTCATGGATATTTGATTTTTTTTTAAATAAAGCCGTTTTTGAGATTGTTTTTACTTTATTGTGGCAGAATAATTTTTTTTAAATGTATAGTAAGCCCTAATTTTTCATAGCCACTTCATTAGCTCACACAAAAATTAAGTTTAAAGCAGAAGCGAATGTGACAATCACATATGACAAAGTCAAATACATGTCAAATATAACAGTTGGCATCTGGTACATGGCGGATAATTTGAATTAAAAATAAGATTTTAACCTTTTAATCATGTTGTTTCCTTACAAACCTTTGGTGGAATATCGGGATGGTGTCTGAGAATATTTCAGTGAAATTTTGCGGAAATCTGTAGTGCCATTTTGAAAATATCATAAAAAAACATCTGACCTCCCATAAGACCCAATGTAAAATTCAGCCCCGGGAGAACAGCTGATTTTTTCAGGGTGGTGGCCTCTATTTTTGTGTTGGCTTTGCTTATACATCTGGACTTTGGTTACTCAAAATAGATTGTACAGGGTGGTCCACTTTTGTCAAAATTTGAGGGAAGTATTTCTAGCATAAATATCAACAAATGGTTAGAGAATTTTGACACGATTTTGAATATGAAAACCGTATTTTGATACACCACACTGTTTTTGAGCTACGAGGGCTTCTTGAAAAGTTTGCATTTTCAAAAGACTCCACATAACTTTTTTAATTGTTGTTATTTATTTTTGCCATTAAATACTTTTTTTATTTCTCTTTACCTAGAATTCATTTCTTAAATTATATTTAATCTGTCACCATTAGTTTTTGAAATATAACATATAGTTGATTAATTTTATAGAATGGAATTTTTTATTAGATTTTTAAATTCTGTAAAATCCTTGTGTTTTATAAATTTTCTAGTTTGTAATATTAAACTACGTCACTAGAATTTTTATACTTAATACTTAAATTCCATCAAATTCAGTTTACTCAAGAAAATTGCAAAAACGTAGATAGTGAAACTTATGCAAAAAGCCAATCTTGGTTCATAAATTTTTATTGAATTTCGAGGACAATAATTGGTTTCACCTTAAGATATCGTTATTATATCGTGGGCTCAATGCAATAGTTGGGTAACTCGATTTTTGTAGTTTTGAGAAAATCAATAAAATGTAATTGGTAGTATAAAAGGAGTCGCCTGAAGAAGGGTTGCTTGCACAATATGAGATAATTTTTATTTTTAGGGTTTACACAGTTGTCTTCTTTTATAAAATAAAAAGATCAGAAAATAGAGAAAAACATACTGTTATCTATTTATAGCTCCAAAAAAGTTTACATGTTTGAATTGTCTACTTTTTACATTTGCAGATAGACGTCGCCAGTTTAGAATAACGTATTATCCAGCTTTTGCATTCGATAGCGCTTGATTCCCATTATATGAAAAAGTAGATAACTTAAAATCACGAAATTTCGAGTTACCCAACTATTGCAATCAGCCCACGATATTTAAAAATGGAATATAAAATTCGAAATATTTTGTAACTCTGTCAGTTTGAGCAGTATCTTACTAGAGACATTTATGTCATTGTACAGGGTCTTTAGCTCTTACGGTTTGGGAGATATACAGGATTGCTTGTAAGTATGCACTATATAATCTGTCGAAAAAAGTTTATTACAAAAATTGTATCTAGGTTTTAAAATTTTTACCAATCAGTAAACATTTATATTAGGTACATACAAGGTTGGGATATCGATGAATGAGGAACGACTAATTTTAGTATGCCAAACTGTAGGTTTTTCTTAGTTCCTTAGGCAAAAAAGAATTACTCAGTGTTCATTTTTAAAAAAAATTAAACTGTATAATATACTGCGTGTCCCATTTTCGATGGACCACCTTACCGTGCACTTTCTCTAAGCCCTTGAAAATGGTCTAATCAGATTTTTGCTATACATCGTGGTTTCGCGAATAGAGGTAGTTTTTGAAAAAAATGCAATTTTATTAATTCCTTATATCTCGCTTATTTTGCAAAATATTTTTATTCTGTAAAAACCTTTCTATGGCAACTTTTTTAGAGCAAAATAATGACGTTGTCATTTTTTTTAAATATTGCTTAGTTTTTGAGATATGGTATTTATCATAAAAAAATTAAATACCGACCTGGATTTTTTTATTTCTATTTTGATTGGTTCCATGCTATTATTATCTTAAAATGATAAAACTTTATTATTTTTTGATTTAAGGTTGAAAAAACTATTTAATAATTTAAAAAAAAAATTTAGTCCGAACCTGGAAATTTTCAACGTAATTATAAATTAAACATTGCAAGGCACACTAGTTGAATTTTAAGTTTATCTGTTTTAAAATGTTAATTAAAAGATTTATAAATAAAGTCATTTTTGTGAATGATTCACTTACAATTATTCTTAAATGGCTAGAAATCGGGTCGCGGTTCGTTTGTCGAAAATACGTTTATCGAAAACATCTTTATCGAAGACATTTTGATCGAAAATCTTAATTTCGAATGACATTTTGATCGAATGACATTTTGATCGAAAACTTTTTTATCGAATACAACTTTTTCGAATGACTTTTTAATCGAAAACATTTTTAAAATATCTGAAAGTTATCCAAATATGCCGGCGGCCGCGTTATGCGGCCCGCATATTTGTAAACGACGTCCATGATTGCGATTCGGTTGTAGCCCGAACGCTGCCGTAACCGTGTCAATGAAGCCCTATTCTACATTGACACGGTTCGGTTACGTTGGCAATCGATTGACAACGGTTAAGTTTCACATTTTCTAGGATCCCGGGAAAGAGGTCAGGAGAGTATGTTTTAAAAAAATATATGATTTTCAATTAAATTGCTATTCGATAAAAGTGCCATTCGAAATTAAGATTTTCGATCAAAATGTCATTCGATCAAAATGTCATTCGAAATTAAGATTTTCGATCAAAATGTCTTCGATAAAGATGTTTTCGACAAACGAACCGCGACCCCTAGAAATCGACCATATCCAGATTTTGAAAAATGTGATATGTTTGACTGCTTTATTCAAGCAACAAAATCCCAATATTTAAACGGCAAAAATATTTTTATGCAAAAGGCGTTAAGAAAAATTACTTAAAAATGCCAACAATGTCTTACATATAATGACAATCAGTGTGAACATTTATATCATTAAAGAAAAATTAGTTATTATTTTTTGTAATTCGTTATTTTTTTTTTGTATTTTTCGTAGACTTTGTTTTAAATAAATCTGTAAATTAACGTAAAACCATTTTAATTTGCTAAGCATCAAAACAGTTAAACTAAAAATCGTTTAACTAGCCATTTTTAATTTATATTTATGTAGGAAATTTCCAGGTTCGGATAATTTTTTTTTAAATATTATTTTTTTTGCCTTAAAACAAAAAAATTTAATATTTTTATTATTTTGTGATAATAATAACATGCAAGCAATCAAAATAGTAATAAAAAAAATTCAGTTCCGTATTTAATTTTTTATGATAAATACCATATCTCAAAAACTAAACAATATTTTAAGAAATTGACAACGTTATTATTTTCTTCTAAAAAAGTTGACCTAAAAAGGTTTTAACAGAATAAAAATACCTCGCAAAATAAGCGAGATATGAGGGATTATTAAAAATGCAATTTTTTCAAAAACTATATAAATAAACGGGGTATAGCAAAAATCTGATTACACCATTTTTAAGGGCTCAAAAAAGGAGCACGGTAAGGTGCAATCAGAAAATCAATATCTTTAATAATAGCCGAGTTTCCCATTTAATCCCATCGAAAATGGGACACGCTGTACATTATATAGTATAAATTTTTAAAAAATGAACACTGAGTAATTCTTTTTTGCCTAAGGAACTAAGACCTACAGTTTGGCATTTGGCATGGACACGCTGTACTCTATTCTAAAAGTTAGCATTGATGAATAGCCATATAAGAAGTGTTAATATATTTTCAAGCGGGACAAGCCGGGCGCTATTTTAACTTAGAATTATCTTAAGATAATGTTGTAATAAGAATACCATGAATTGTAAAAACGGTTGAAAACAAAAATCTCTTTTGGCTACAACTTGTCACTTCGTTTAAGAGTTACAATTTTTATTAATTTTATTACCCAAAAAATCCTCCCTTAGCCAGTGGCGGTAACATAGGAGGGAGAGCCGTGGCCTCCTTATTCCAGAGACAAATAAAATAGGCAAATATCTCCCGAAGAATGTTCTATTGCCTTTTAGTCTTTTCGCAAATAATTATTAAGTTTCTATTTTCAGATATATGGCGATTATGACCCCCTTAAGACCCCGTATGGGCAGATCTGTCACCGTGATATTAGCAAGCTGTACTTGGATTCTGGGAATTATCTTAGGTAAATATAGTATGTCGATATACTTGCCCAAACTACTAGGTCAGAATTTTAACAAAAAAGTAGTTGTTTGCAATTACTTTTATCAAAAGTAACCATAAATAAATGGATCCATGACGGATCTGATGCCTTTTTAACTCATTAGCACACTACAAGTAAACTCCATGCTATATGAACCTTAAAAACAGTTTTTTGTAAATATCTCTGAACCGAAAGCTCCTAACAAATTTTTGGAAAAAATGTGCCCTACAATATTCCAAAAACCGCATATTGATGCGACGCTGCGACAAAATCTAATCAGCTCGTTACAGTATCGAATACTATTTTACCTAAAATTTTATGAACATCGCTTGGGCGGTTTAGGAGCTATCGTGTTACGGACAGAGTTACATACACACACACACACACACAGACAGACATCACTACGATACTGCTAGGGTAGATCAAAATACACCCAAATAACACATTTTCAGCGTTATCTTTGAACCGAACCGAACCGAACCTTTTTTAGCCATTGCTGTGCGGGCTAGGAAGGTAAAAACCAACATGACAAAATAGCAACAATTTGCTCAATGTAATTTATCAGTGCCCCAAACTCTACTTAAAATGCAGTTTTTTGAAGATGCAGCTTTTTTTTAAAGGTTATGCACACTGACAAGGAGATCCCTATCACGCTCGAGAAACGGCAAGTGCGCGGAAATGTTGATTTATGTTGGTTTTGAAACGGTTCAGGTTTTAATCTACAGGGAAAACTGTCGCAGGGAGTCCATTCCACAGCGATGCTGTTCTCCAGAGATATGAATTCTGATATAATGAGGTTCTTGGTGCCTCCATTTTGACAGTAAATTGATGGTTACCGTCTGTATGACGTGTTCGCCTAGTAGGTGCTACTCCCGCGGGGATCATACGTGCCGGCTCTTCAGAGCATTTTCCGTGATAATACCTGTAGAAGAGAGATAGATCGCCCACAGTTTTACCTTTGGTTCTACGATGTTCGAGGCTATCCAAGCTACGGATACGTGCGGGGTCATTGATTAGCTTGATAGCTCGTTTTTGCACGGTGTTCAAAAGCATTTGGGTATGTTTGGCTGCCGCACTCCATATGTGAGCAGTACTCCATAGTTGGTCGAATCTGGGCTTTGTAGAGTGTCAGCAGTTGGCTTGGTGTACACAGATGTCTGGTACGAAATAGCACCCCAAGCTTTTGGGACGCCCTTTTAGCTATATCTGCCACGTGACTGTGCCAAGACATGTTGGTCTCTGCAGTGACTCCTACGATGTTCAACTGGCTCTGCAATGTTTTTTTTTTATTTGTCAAACACACTGTGTTTATTGTATTACAATCTAGTCAATAAGACTAATTAGCAATTTTGTTTTAACTTAATTTACTAGAAAAGTCAATGCAATGTGACAGCACTTCCAGATACCATAATGTTTTGCTCACCGGTGCTAGTCTTCTTTGATCTTTTTTAAATCAAATTTTTTACTTAGTTTTGGCAAGACGACAAAGCAGTATTATAAAAATACTCTGCCAATTTATGAGCACCTAAGCTCACACAAATAATGTATAATGTAATTTTAACCCATTTTAGTCCGCGAAAATAACCCCCTATCCGCCACCCGGGTCGCGTCCGATTGGAGATTTCCTCCTACCCTACCAGTGTAGCACCACTTAATAAAATAATGTTTACCTTCCTAGCTCGCGTAGCAATGGCTAGGAAAAGTACTATTTTCGACGAAAAAGTTTTTTCTCAGAGAACGCCAAAAATGTGTTATTTGCGAGGTTATTTTGATGTATTTTGATCTATCCTAGCAATATCGTCGTGATGTCTGTATGTGTGTGTGTGTGTGTATATTATTTCTGTTCGTAACACGATATCCCCTAAACCACTAAACCGATTTTCATAAAATTTTTAGGTAAAATAGAGTTCGATACTCTTACAAGCTGATTAGATTTTGGTCAAAATCCATTAATGCTAATGACAATTAAAATTTTTAAAAAATACTAACTTCTTAACGGAACTGCCGCTAGGCAACCCAATTTAAACGTAATAACCCTAAAAGCACGGATCACCATTCAGGCTAAAAGCACGGATCACCTAACAAAAGGTGATCCGTGCTACAAGGCATGGGATCTCGTTTGTGTGTTAAAATTTTAAATTGCAATCGCCGGCGACAAAAAACAATTTAACTTTCTTGCAGTGTAACCGTTGATAAAAAAAGCTGTTTTGATGAAAAAGGTCGTAAATTTTTGAAACCGGCACAGTTCTACAGTTGGTAGTGTTTATTATCCCAGTAGGTTTGCGTAATATGTGCTTATTTTTTGTAGCCTTTTAGTTTATTAGGAAAAAAATGGTAAGTAGTTTTTATCCCGAGAGAAAAAAATTTTTGATGCAGGCAGATATTCGTCGAGGGATAAAAAGTCACTTTAATTACGAGGCCCTTACGGTATGTTGAGCATTTTTGTACAATCTTAAGAGCTTTTTTTGAGGGACGGATTAAGGTTTTTTTAGGTTGTTTACTTTTATTTTTAATTATAATCGGTTACTACTTCTCATCCCTGATTTTTATTTTTTATTCCTAGCAGTCAATTTTCATCCGAAGGATAAAATTGACAATTTATTTCTCTTATTATAGAGGTATTAGGTATCCAGTGAATTTAGTTTATTTTTCGGATTATTAGCTGTGTTGTTCATAGTTGTAAATTTAAATTTATAGCGCATATCAGTCCACATAGTTTATCACCTGATTTAATAATTTCAATAAAAAAACATTTTTTCTGTTTTTAGTACTGTTTCCAGGACTTTAAGAAAGATTGTCACAGGGCCATCAAATTTGTTTTATAATTTTTGACATAGAGCTCTCGGGAATAAGGATGAAAATCCATTTTTTTCAAATCTTAGATTGTGACAAATTCGCACTCTCTGATATGTCTTTCATCTATAGTGAATGAAAAATCTTAAAAGTGTTTTTCAAATTAAAAAAAAAAACAATTTAATTTCTTGCGGGAAAAAAGATGATAGTCCACAGCAGGTACACCTTTGCGAAGTTCTCGGGAAAAAAGATGAGTCCGTTTCACGAAAACCTGTAACATATGGTCAGTTTTTTTATAGAAAGAAGAATAAAATAAATGCCAGCCTTATCCAGAGAACAAAAAATTCTAAAAATTAAGGTAGGTAGTCAGAGGTTTTAGCCACTTCATTTTATTAAAAGTTAAAGAGTTTTAGGGAGTGTGGTTTGGTTGCGCTAAAATGGATAATAAATCAAAAAATAGAAAATTGTATGAAAGAGTTCGTGATGTTTCAAAGAAGTTAAGACTGGCTAGTCATGTAGTGGGAGATGATTGCAGATGTAAACGCTATAAAGGTTTTTTGCATGTACCTAAATGAAGAAGACAGAAATAAAATTATTAAAAATTTCAATATATTCTCTAGTAATGATGCTCAAAGTAATTGTTTAGCAGGGCTTATAACAGTACATGATATTAGTCGTAGGAGGCCCAGAAGGCAGAGACTTAAAACTAAAAAGAATTATGTGGTATATAGCTAGAGGTCAAAGTAAGTAGCAGGATTGTCAAGTATGTTATAAAGCATTTTTGTCGTTTCATGGGGTTTCTACAAAAAAGATCCAAACAATACAAAAAATTATATTTTTATTATATTATATTTATATAAAATATTTTTCAAGCCTGCCTCATAAATAGCTATACCGAAGAATAGTACAGTTCATTAGGGTAATCAATATTGAAGAAGTGTAATTTCGTTATATTAATCAAGAATTTGATTTTTGTTTTATTATTTTGTGATATATTATTGATTGAATTTTTAATTAATATTTTTTTTGTAAAATCTTGCGAATAAAAGTTATTTTCAAGTACAAATATTATCAAAAACCTTGTACAGTTCAACGCGCAGAAAACCCAAGCAGCCCTGTTTTCAAAAAAGACCAGCACCGGTGAGCCAAACATCATGCTATCTGGAAGTGCTGTCGCATTGCAGAGCCAGTTGAACATCTTAGGAGTCACTGCAAAGACCAACATGTCTTGGCAGAGTCACGAGGCAGATATAGCTAAAACGGCGTCCCAAAAGCTTGGGTTGCTATTTCGTACAAGGTATACACCAAGCCAACTGCTGACACTCTACAAAGCCCAGATTCGACTAACTATGGAGTACTGCTCACATATATGGAGTGCGGCACGCAAACATACCTTAGTGAACACCGTGCAAAAACGAGCTATCAAGCTGATCAATAACCCCGCACTTACCCGTAGCATGGATAGTCTCTAACATCGAAGAACTGTCGGCGATCTATCTCTCTTCTACAGGTATTATCACGGAAAATGCTCTGAAGAGTTGGCACGTATGATCCCCACGGGAGTAGCACCTACTAGGCGAACACGTCAAACAGACGGTAACCATTAATTTATTGTCAAAATAGAGGCACCAAGAACCTCATTATATCAGAATTCATATCTCTGGAGAACAGCATCGCTGTGGAATAAACTCCCTGCGACAGTTTTCCCTGCAGGTTACAACCTGAACCGTTTCAAAACCAACACACACCAACATTTCCGCGCACTTGCCGCTTCTCGAGCGTGATAGGGACCTTCTTGCAAGTGCGCATACCCGTAAAAAAAAAATGGATCCATGACGGATCTGATACCTTCCTAGTTAGCATATTAGCACACTTCAAGTAAAGCCATTTCAAAAACTACCTTCTACGTAGTTTTTGATTAGAACACGAATCATTGAGCAAAATGTGGTCTATCATATTCCAAAAACTGCAAAAAGTTAGCATTTGTTTAACTCTTTAATAATTGTCACAAAAGTGTCATTAGCGTAAATGGATTTTGACCAAAAACTAGTCAGCTCGTTAGAGTGTCGAACACTATTTTTTCTAAAAATTTTATGAAAATCGGATCAGCGGTTTAGGAGCTATCGTATTACGGACAGAGTTACACACATACACACACACAGACATCACGACGATATGGCTAAGATAGGTCAAAATACACCCAAATACCACATTTTCGGCGTTATCTTAAAAAAATGTTTTATCGAAAACAATACCTTTTCTAGCCATTGCTGCGCGGGCTAGGAAGGTAAAAACAGACTTCTAGCTTTTTCCGACCATTTTTAAGATTGACTCTGTCGTGGACTATCATCTTTTTTCCCCGGAAGTGCCGTCATTCGACAGAATAGGAAGCCATATTTACCAAACAGTTATAGTAATCTAGAAATAGTTAATATAGAAATACTGTAATTTGGAATCTTTGGGCTAAATAACATATGTTATGTTTTGAAAAAAGTAGTTTGAAATCTAAAAATTGATTGAGATTGAGAGCTCTTCAATTTAAACTTATGGAAGTTAAAGAGAAATATTTTTAGTAAAACAGAGAAAAGTTTAGAGAGAGATATAAGTATAAAATGTAATATTATAGGTTGAAAAAAGATAAGAATAGAAAAAACAAATAGCCTTCAGTGGAGAAAATATTTTTTGCAAAAACCTTAATAACAGAGGCTATTATTTTTGAGAAAATGTATAAATAGCAAAACCAAAGGGCTATAAAAATCCTAAAAACTGAGATACTGAGAGGTTGCCTGGACTCCATACGTATTTTTATCCTATTAGCAGTGGCGGCTGGTGACGTTATAAATTGGAGGGGGGGGGGGCAGAAATTTATATTGCATGGAAAAACTTACTTAAACAATTTTATTTTAGCACTTTACAAACAAGCAGCTACTTGGTGTAGTTTTTAGTTTATTTGTTTATAGAGAAAGTCTATGCGCCCTTCTTTTGCATGTGCAAAGTGCTTGGATTAGCACCAGTTTCAGACTAATCATGGCCCCGTAGCGCAACCTCAAAAATGCCACAGTCTATTAACCTACTAAGTATATGTCTATTTTTTGCCACATTTTGATTATGTTCGGTAATGTTTTGCCTATAGGCACTATTCAATTGGCACCTAATATCAGTCCTGCCTAGCATAGAAAATTATATGTGGTTATTTAAAGAAGTAGCACTTACTTTGTGTCTAACTTTTCACTAAATTCCGTTTGTCACCCACGCAGGATCACTTCGTGGATTCTTCATAATAAGACAAATAAAGCAAAAAAAAGCATTTCGTTATTAACAACCGCACAACCAGTTTTTAGCATCGTATAATTTTTTATTACTAAAATTTGTCCCTAAAGATTTTATTTGTAGTAACCGAAGTTCATATGTCAACTTATTTAAATTTGAACAGTTAATTATATAATCGACGGTATTTATTTTATGACCTACACCAAATCAAAACAAACTCATACGTCTTTACTAAGAATAGAACCGGCAACACGTAGGAAGAGCAACGAACGTTTTCGCACGATGAATATAGCCGACGTTAACTAAAATAAACATTCCTCCCGCCCCTTCAAGAGAACAGCCATCCATACACCGCTGAAAAACCGGTGAAATTAAAATCTTGTCCCGCGCGGTGCTGCCGGCTTGTAACTATTTACACTAAAAAAGTTTACTCAATTAATCTCATTTTATTCATCACAGACTAAAAAAGAGAACTAGACATGTACGGGAAAATTTAACTTTTTTTCAATAAATTAATTAAAAATACTTTTGTCTAGTTTTGGGAGAGCATTGCCCACATAGCACAAAAATCACATCAACGTTAAATTAACGTGAACAAAAATAACAAAGTTCTTTTTTACTTGAAAATAACCTTATTCCATGTAATATTTATTTTGTTAAATCTACATGCTTAAAGATAACTTAAAAACAAGGAGAAATCAAGCTATAAAAATGTACTTTTTGCTGAAGTTTCTGGTGCTGTGTATATAACGTGTTTTTTACCCTCGTTATTTTCATGTACCAAATTCACACTTGGAAAGTCCTCCACAACATGTTCTAAAACGCCACTAGATTAAGACTTTTCAAACCTACTAACTTTCTGCGTTTTTTTTGGGCACGTTTTTTTAAATAACATTTTTTTAACTTAAAAGAGACGCAAAAGGAAGTTATAAAAGTTCACTAGTTTAAGACTACAACACTTCAAGACAATTTTAAAGATGGCGCTTAAGGCAAGACAAAATATCTATATATCTATCTATATACATTATGTTTTTTTTAAAAGCTAAACAAGATTTTTTAACAATAAACACTTTCACAGAATATTAATGTGTCTTTATCAGGTTAATAACAGATTTGTCGTGATCGTGGATCAGGGATCAGTTCCTTAACAGGTTTTTGGAGTTTATAGGCCAAAGCACTACTGCCTAATAGATTTCGTCAAAGTGAAAAATCCCGACAATAAGTGGCGCTGCTGCTAGTAAAATCTCAAAAATATTCGGTAGTGCAAGTCGTGTTTTAAAATTCGTGTAGAAAAGGCGTGAATCTAATGTGATTTTAACGTTGATAAACATCACTTGAAACTAACGTAAAAACATTGCTGTTTTAATTTGATAATGGCGTTATTACAACACAGTTTTTAGCAACGTTATTTTTTATAACGTTAATGAATGACCTATTAAGCTTGTTTTCATATATGAAATAAACCTTTTTTTTCTAGCAGCTTTTAAAATCAACGTTTTTTTTTCTCACGTCTTTTTTACGTGTTAAACACGTGATTGTGCTATGTGGGTGCCTTTCCTATAGCAGACGCCACTGCCTATTAAAAGACTAAGTATTAATTTTAATAATAATTTTTGGGTGTTAATATTTTATTATAAGAGCAGAATAAAATTAACTGGAAGCACACTGTAAGTGTACAAAAGCACCATTTATCTTTTCTATCATCGTGTGATTTGCGACAGGCCATTGGGTTCATTCATTAATAAAGGAAATGTCCAACTAGGTTTTTATGGATTACTGTGTCTAGGGTGCATTTAAGCTGATTTATAAAATATCCTCCAAGACAAATGAACGACTTAATGCGGTAAAGCTAATGCACGGGATAGGAAATAGTGATTGTAGTCAGTGGCGGTTTCTCCATAAGTGCACATGTGCACATGCACTCCCAAATGATACTCAAAAAATATTAAACTTTGATCATTCCTTAATTTAATTCATAATTATCCCAAAAGAAATTCACTAAAGACTGGAATATACTCTAGGAATTAATACCTGATGTATGTGTTTGTATTCGTGTTCAAACTCTCCGTCAAACAACCATAGACGGAATACTACGTATATGCAAACAACACTTTTATTTACTGGAACCAAATTCTATGCACCCTAGATGTTATGTCGCATGCTAATTACGAAATATAGAAAGAGAGGACGACATGTCCCAATACAAATTTACAGTACATAGAATCTGAACCTTCCTTCTACGCGGCGCGTATACAAAGACCAGCCTCAATGCCGCCCGCACCCCCGTGATGACCCCTGCGTCGTCGGTTCGCGTTGCATGTTAGAGCAGATTACCGGCACTTTTAATTCGTGCACTTAGTAGTTGTGTGTGCAACGATTACTTTTGCAAGTATCGAATAGATACTGATACTTTCGAGTATCAGATATTTTGTATTCGGTACTAAGTAGTCATTATATTATATAATACTGAGTAGAGTTGAAACTTTAAGTACTAAGTATGCAAAAAATAAAAATATTGATGTTTTACATGTTTGTAGTTTTTGAAGTGTAAACTTCTTTAGGCGCGTTTAGCAGTTTTGGTGGGTAATGAATTCAACTGAGCCGTCAGGCTCGGCTATGTAACGCTCATTGGAGTGAAATCGGCTCGAGTCGACTAACTGCGAGAAACATTCAGCGAGCAATATGATGATGCAGATGAAGGCCAGTACACAGAAGAGTTCGGTTCGGTCCGCTTTGCAGAATATTTTATGGGCCAGTATTATTAATTTCGCCTTGTTGAAGTTTACCCTTCTGCCGTGTGGTCTTAAGCACACACAATTTTTTTTTTAATACGAATATGTAGATATATTAATCTGGGGAATTTTGACAATGGCGGAAGTTTCTAATTCTGATAGCATTAGCGTGCAATATTTAAATAAATTTTCATCTTTGCCACTAGAGGAGAAAATAAACTAGATAATTTATTATTTATTTATAAAAACAATAATAATAGGTAGGTAACTAATATTTAACTAAATATCTCATTTTTTAATTATCAGCTCTAAATTATATGATATGACGACCCACTCGAAGGCCCAAAAAGTTAGCGTGGCACTGAAAAAAGATTTTCGCCTGCGCCGCAATTTTTATTTTTTGGTGTGCACCCCCAAAGCTTTTTATCACGCGCCGCCACTGATTGTAGTGCAGGCGCTAGAGGTATAAGAGTATGCAAAATATGAGAAACACAGTTTGGCAATGGATTCTAGCTGACAATAGGTCACCGATTAACGATCTGGATGTTGCCATGCCAGGTTTTGGTCCAATTTCTTTCTATCCCCCTCCTTTTATAGTCGCGTTTGAATTCCTGTAAAACCAAGTTGACGCCCTAATCCACATAGCACCGTGTTTAACACGTAAAAAACGCGTGAAAAAAAAACGTTGGTTTTAAAAGCTGCTAGAAAAAAATATTTTATTATTTGTATTTTTTTTTTGCACAGGTCTTCCTTCATTATTATACTACAAAACCATTGCCATAGACTATCCTAATGGCGAAAAGAGAATCATCTGCTTTCCCGAATGGCCTGACGGTGTTGGAAGCGAGTCGAGTTTTGATCTCATGTAAGATTTTTTTTAACAATTTTTGCATGCTGTATTAGTTTAAATTAAAATTTTTTATTGACTTTGGTCAATTGATCGTAAGGTTAGGTTTTGCGTACAATTAGCCAAGGTTAGGTTAACACGAATTATAACATCCTAATATAAGGGAATTTAATTAAAAAATATTTTTAAATAAATGTTTTTCAAAAAAATGCAATCGCGATCAGTGCTCGAGTATATTTAGATGTAGACAGACATGTGTATGTTATACATTTGCTAATTAACCTAGAGTGCAAAACCTTGTAGCATTCACATTGCAGTAACAGATTTTTGTTACTTTGTTATGTAACCAACTTAGTAACATATACCGCAATGGTACATCACCACCAAGGTAAATATCCTCCCTCTGTTATGTAACATTGTGCTTTACAGTGATATATGAAACCACCATGTAACTTTCTTTTGTTCCATAGAAATATGCCTTTGTGACACTATTAGCTCACACATATACTATACTATAGTAGCTCACACCTATGGTGATCCTAATTTTTTCGAGAAAAAAATAGTTGCTCAGATTTCAAAATTTTTTATATATCTTTGCGTTTCAGATGATTTTGAAACTTTTTTGTTGCGCCGTCTGTCTGTCTGTCTGTCTGTCTGTCTGTCTGTCTGTATGTCTGTATGTCTGTATGTCTGTATGTCTGTCTGTAACGACCAACGCGTATAACTCAAAAACCGCTTGGCCGGGTCTTGAGTCGAGATGGTCCCATTTAAAAATGAATAAAATCCACCGAACACAAGCCATATAAAGGGGTAGATTTCAAAAATTAGAGTTTATGTGAAAATATGGCGTGTGTGATATCAAACGAAAGGTAATTGAGTCTGGAGTTAAACAAAATTTATTTCAGCTTTTTTTTAAAGGGTGGGGGTAGATTTCATAAATTAGAGTTTACGTGAAAATATGGCGTGTGTGATATCAAACGAAAGGTCCGGAGTTAAACAAAATTTATATTAGTTTTTGTTTTTTTTAAGGGTGGGGGTAGATTTCAAAAATTTGAGTTTAAGTCAAAACATGGTTTGTGTGGTATTAAACGAAAGGTAGTTTAGTCTGGAGTTGAATAAAATATATTTTAGTTTTTAGTTATAATAGCACGTACAATATAATCACGGATCATTTAGCTGATCCGTGATATAACTATAGTACCTAGTGTGAGCTTAGGGGCCCATATATTGGCAGAGTATTTTTTGTTGTTACAGTTTGATTACTTTTATTTAACAAGCATGTGGCATATTTTTCTACTATTTTATAACATCAAGCAAATTAATTTTCAGTCTCTTTGTCTACACAGAAATATACAGGGTGTTTTAAAAAAACTTAACAGATGCTTCTTCGGGTTTTTTTTAATGAAATTTTAAAAAAACACGTCGGTTTTGTTTACGACACTTTTTGGCTATCTTGAAAATTTTTTAGCACGCATTTCCACCGGGTGTAAGCTTAACACTTGTGATAATCAAACAGGTTATTGTCTTCCTCCACTAATATTTAATTTGTTTTAAACAATTAGTCTCGACATGTTTCGTAAATAGAAACTTTCACCTTCAGGGGACATTATTATACTAAATTAGTACACACTCGTTGAAAACTGACAATTGATCTTTCAAAATTGACATACCAAAGTCGAATTTATAAATCCAGTCGTGTATTTTCCATTAATAATAGCGGCAGTATTAATTCCGGCTCTTATAATACACAAAGATCTTACAATGCGAATCTGTCAGAATAGTGCCCGGCACAATTACTGCCTGGCTTTATTGTAATAAGTCCCTACTGAATAAGCCGTTGTTTTTGTATTATTTAAATCTCTGCGTAACATAAACAGGGGATGGACAGTGAATTATCAAAATTTAAATATAGCCATAAACGCGGTCATAAACAACGCGTGTTTACTTGTTTTCAAAGGGTGCGTCCCTCTGTAGTATGTCAAAAAGTTTTACTGCAAAACAAAAAGATCATAAGGATGGAATAAGATAAAGCGCACGTCGAAAAATATAAAAAAAACTGAGTAAAAAAAGTAACTTTACCGCACGCGCACCACTTAGAAACCTTAGCAACGCGTCAATAAGACAGCTTCAATATTTAAAATAAATAAAATTACATTTTATTTGTTGAAAAAAAATGGTACTCATAGGTAAAATATTGCACTTAACGCATGCAGAAAGTGTCTTTACCACCCTTGACGGCTTGACTGAACTCCGCTTTGCGTCGTTGGGCCAACTACTGCCGTCGCGTCTTGTAACGCATCACTTTCCACACTTGTTAGGTAAATAACTATTACAAAAATATATTTTTATGTTTAGGTAATAGTAGTGTAGGTGAGTCCGAGAAATATTTAAGCCAAATATCCATGATTTCTCTCTGATCCTATTATTATTCTGACGGCCATTCTATTACAACAATGTATTACTCTATTATGGTTGGGCAGAATTTCAAAAGTTGTGGTAATTTTGATATAAATTGGTACGAATAATAAACTTATGAAGAGATTTGGTGGATAATTCATTTGCTTTTTAAAAATGGCGGTCAAAGAAGTAAAAAAAAAACATTTTTTCACAACATTGCGATTACTGCGAGTGTTCCTCTCGTCTCCATTTCTTTCTTTAATTTTCTCAAGTATACTGCTGAAGCAAGAAGAAAGGCGGCTACCCCCTTACAAGAGTTCTCAGACTAGCAAATCAAAATTTTAGTGATTTAGATTTATTTAGCAGTACTTTAGTGCAAATTAAAAAAAAAATACAAAAAAAAACAAGGCATGTCATCCTCCTAGTTTCTCGTTCTGTACTTTTGTCAATTAAAAGTGATTTATAAGTTTTAATCTTAAGCGATTATTGTTATCAAATATTTAAAAAAAAATGTCAAAAATAAACAAAACTCAAAATTCAAAAAAAAATTCAAATACCCCCAACCTACGACACTACAAAAAACTGTGAATACAGTAAATCCTTTCTTATACAGTCCATTTTAAATCTCACCCGAGTAATTTACCAACACCCCAAGAGACGCACATATCTTAACAAAAAATAACACGCAATTTTTTAAAAAATCTTTTAATCTATGTATCGCAATTTGACGAAAATTGTACCAGTCACTTTTTTGAACTTTTTTGCACAAAAAGGCAAAAAAGTTCTGCAAACTGATATTTGTCATTTTTGAATACATGCAGAATTTCAAGTTCCTAGGTTTATATTTTGATAACTAACCACGCAAAATACAAACAAAAGCATTATGAACATAAAACAATATACACAAATTCAAGGCAATAAGTTAACGAACGAAAGGAGTAAGAGCTACAAGTCGTCAGTTGCAAAGAAATTCAAGGAACCCTTTAGTTGAATGTTTTTGGTCAGTTGATAAAAAAAATTTAGGATCTAACGGTATTAAGTTTCGGCAAAAATTATTGAAAAAGTACCAAAAAAGTCACGTTCTTATCTAAAAAAAATATAAAAATCGTTAAAGCCGTAAGCCAGAATTTGATGAAAGCTATACCATTTACATTTTCAAACTTTTTTATATAATAATTAATTTTTTAACAGATTTAGCTTTATCGTAGATGTCGCGTCGCCTGCATAGTGCCTTAATGTGATTAAAAGTGGGACAGAATTAAAAGTTTGCTTATATTAAGTCAGTGTCCAATATCAAGTTAATTCTTTAGAAAATATACTATATTGCAAAGCTGCAAAGCAAATGTATATCTGGCCCTTTTGTCACCAAAATGCATAGAGAAAATTTATTTTATCACTTGACGCCGAAGACAGATGAACACGAGCATAGGTTTGTTTTCTGTTGTTAGCAGAATTCTTTTGGAGCTTAATATATGTTAATAAAAATAAAAAATCCAGAACCCCCACTTAACATTTGCCCCCAGCTTTGCAGCTCACAAACCGCCACTATTTAAATCTCTTAAATTTCACAAACAGTGGCGGCCCCTGAGCTGTAAAGCTGGGGGCGCAATGTTATAGTGGGGGTTCTGGATTTTTTATTTTTATTAACATATATTAAGCTCTAAAAGAATACTGCTAACAACAGAAAACAAACCGATGTTCGTGTTCATCTGTGTTCGGCGTCAAGTGATAAAATAAATTTTCTCTATCCATTTTGGTGACAAACGGGCCAGATATACATTTGCTTTGCAGCTTTGCAATATAGTATATTTCGATATCTAGTAAGGTCAGTTCACCCAAAAAAAGAAAATACGCGGATTCAATTAAAAAAATTATTTACTTAATAAATAAATAAATACATATACAGTGAATAGCGGCGTAGCGTGGGGGGGGCGCGGGGGGTTCGTCGCCCCCCCCCGCCCCGAGGGTAGTGGCGCCCCATAGGTGGGAGAGGCGCCCTTGTGTCGTATCGGCCGCCCCCTCATACATGATGACCTTTTGTTTTTTTTTTAGTTGGAAGATTTCGTCAGAGGCGCCCTTGTGACTTATCGGCCGTCCCTTGACATATGATGACCTTTTTTTTTTTTTGGAGACGGCGCGGTTCAAATTTCTACGGCGCGGTTCTTTTTTTTTGGTCGCAAAATTTGTGAGAGGCGCCTTTTTGACCTTTTGGTTTTTGTTTGTTTGCCGTAAGATTTTTCATCAGTTTTCAGAGGCGCCCTTTTTAGCTGTCGCCCCCCCCCCCCCGCCCTTTCGGGCACGCTACGCCGCTGACAGTGAAACCTCCTATAAGCGGACACTCACGGTTCCGTCGATTTTGTCCGCTTATTGGAGGTGTCCGCTTATGAGAGGGAACTGCGAAATTTTAATATATATTTATTAACAATTTCCGCTGCTTGAGTTTCTCAGATATTAAATTTTTCAGCGATCTTTCGTGCTGATAGATGTTCCTTCTCCGAAATGTTAACAACTTTCATTTTTTCACGTAAACTTAAAAGTTTTGTACTAGGCGCAATGTCAAAGAGATCTATTACTACCCAACTGAACAATAAAAATAAAATACAGCAGTCCTGCCGAATAAAATGTTTTGTAAATACGACAGAAGTATTTAGTATCCGCATTAAAATGGAAAAAGGTAATTCTCCGGCTCCAGAGTGCATTGTTAGCAACATACTACATAATATTAATGCCCATGTCGTGCAGAGCTCCGTCCCGTAGTCAGAGGTTTCCGTCCGGTTAAGGGAGGTTTCGGAATCTTTTAACCAAAAAAAATTGTCCGCGTCCGGTTATTAGAGTGTCCGGTTATAGGAGTGAATTTTACATGTAAAGAAATACGGAAAAGCTTGGTTCTAACAAATGTGTCCGGCTAAAGGGAGTGTCCGCTTAATAGAGGTGTCCGCAAGGAGAGGTTTCACTGTATATGTTAAAAAAAAAATTCAATCCATATTTTTACTAAAACTGTTGGCTGCGTTTTATTAACTTCAACAACAAATGGTGTCGATCCATTTTTTTCATTTCCAGATCAAAATTAATAAAAATCAAAGTCAACAAAAGGCGACATTAAAATATATCCTACCGGTATAAAAATCGGTATAAAATACAAGAAACTGTAAGATCAAAATCATAAAAATAAAATCAAAATTTATGGTATAATTTACATTGAATGGTGTGCCAAATATGTAATAGCAACATCATGAATAAATAATAAACAATCAATATCAAAAACCATGAAATGTTTTGTTAGATTTCGATAAATAGCATTATGATATAATATAAAACTCTTTTAAACTTTTTACAACTTTTTTTTACAATTTTTTTAGTTTTTAAACAATTACCAAAGATATATTTTATTTGAAATTTTAAAAAAAATTATTTAACATATTACCAGATTTCTTTAAAAATTTATTCAAGTTAGGTTAGGTATTTTGATAGGTAATTTTTTTAATTGTAAAATTACAAAGAATTGCCTGGACTCCTGCGGAAAGCCTGTAATTTCAGTGCGCTTTAAAATCTCAAATAAAGCGTTAATGAGAAACTATGCGGCACTGCCTAGCCACATAATATTCCTTTGAGTTCTTGAATTGTAATGAACATAAAAAGACCATATGTTGCACTAAATACAACAGGGATAATTCAAATATCACAAGAGTGTATAATCGAGACGAAGCAAAACATCTTAACACCTATTACAACTAGTACAATTACGGTCTTAGGTAGCTACTCCAAGACAGTCCCAATAGTACTTAACAGCCCGAGAAAACATACCCACAGAGTCTGTTTTTCGCCTGACAGAAGGCTTTGGAAAGTTAATTAAGGACGAAGAGAACTTATAAGAAAATCTTGACAACATAATATGGCGAAAGATCCAATACCATTATTCAGCCATTAGCAGCATCACCACCCTGGTTATCGTCAGCATTATTATAGCTGGTTGGAAAATGACTCGAACAATTTCAACATACCGTCAAAAAAGATGAAACCAAAGGACAAACAGATCCGGTTCGAAGGACGAATGTGCAAGCTGTGCTTGACAATTACACTTGCTTAACTCGGCTTGGTTAAGCAGCGGGATTAAAGTAAAAAGTTCACTGCCAGGGAGCAGCCTCACTCCCTGCAGTGACCAAGAAGGCTTATGGTACAGTAAACTAAGTAGGTATAGTGAGAACAATTATCAAATGTTGAATCTGCTTTATTGAGATAAATCCTCTCTTTTTATATTCAAAAATTGTTATGGTTCGTGATAAATTATAAAATATAAAATTCCATATAATGTGTTGTTTTATAAACTAAATAATTTATATAATTTAAATAGGTAAACTTGAGAAGGTTAGTTTATTTTTAGTAAAACCTAATTTCTCAAGACCTGTGTTTAAATAATAACTAAAACTAATGATTATAATAATTTAAATTTGGATTTACTTAAAATATTAAAAAAAGAAATATTTTTAATTTTACAATTAAACACCATAAAAAAGTGTACCTACTAATAAGAAAGTCTAGATATTATATACTGTGGATTTCTCGATTCCTCAATAATCGAGAATTGGAGCTTCTCTGATTTAATCATTGCGTCACCTTGAGGAAACTGGTAATCTTTATGTCTGTGTGGACAAATATACATATTCTAAGGGATGCGTTTACTGAAGTGCGACTAAAGCTACGTTGTCGCCTTTTTATTCCTTTTATTTTGTTTGTTTTAATGTTTTTTTAAATATATAATGTGAGTTCAGGGTGATCCAAACTCTCTTTGCGACGCAAAAAGTAAAAAGTTAAAAGTTTAACTGTAGAAACCGTACACTAAAAAAAACCCATTTAAAGACGGTCTAGGACAACTGGGCGCAGGACCAATTGGGCGCCGCACGGAGGAGTATCTGTACAATAAAGCCGGTTAAAAGTAAAAATTACCAAGATACTCAAAACTACCTTCTAACCATGTTTTGTTCTAGTCTAATATCCTATCTATCTAGCCGCCCCCATAAAAGTTCCCCCTACTTGAATCTTGTCGTGAGGTCACTCGAAAATTAATGAATTTTGGAATCACAAGCCTTTGTTCCTGACCTTTGTTTTGAGATGTTAGTTAGTGTTGTTATTGTGTTTTCAAGTGGCTCATATTAGAAAAACCAATTACTGAAAATGGAAATAAAAGGTATGTACAGCGTGTCCCATTTTCGATGGGATTAAATGGGAAACTCGGTTATTATTAAAGATATCGATTTTCTGATTGCACCTTACCGTGCTATTTTTTGGAGCCCTTAAAATGGTGTAATCAGATTTTTGCTATACACCGTAGTTTCGCTAATACAGGGAGTTTTTGAAAAAATTGCATTTTAATTAATTCCTTGTATCTCGCTTATTTTGCAAGATATTTTTATTCTGTAAATACCTTTCTATGGCAACTTTTTTAGAGCAAAATATTGTTTAGTTTTTGAGATATGATATTTATCATAAAAAAAATTAAATACGGACCTGGATTTTTTTTATTATTACTTTGATCGGTTCCATGCTATTATTACCTTAAAATGATAAAACTTTAATATTTTTTTGATTTAAGGTTAAAAAAACTATTTAATATTTGAAAAAAAAAATTATAGTCCGAACCTGGAAATTTCCAACGTAATTATAAATTAAAAATTGCAAGACACACTGGTTGAACGATTTTTAGTTTATCTGTTTTGAAATGATAATTAAAAGATTTATAAATAAAGTAAAAAACGTTAAAAAGTTACAAAAATAATATCATACTAATTATTGATAGTAGCACAGCAGGTCGTGAAATTTACAAAACAAAAGCGTGGAATTGACATTATCATTTTACTTGTCATTTTTGTGAATGGCTTACAATTATTTTAAACTGGCTGGAAATCGACCATATCCAGATTTTGAAAAATGTGATATGTTGGACTGCTTCATTCAAGCAACAAAATCCCAATATTTAAATGGCAGAAATATTTTTATGCAAAATGCGTTAAGAAAAATTACTCAAAAATGCCAACAATGTCTTACACATAATGGTAATCAGAAAAATTTGTTAATTTTTATAATTTGTTTTTTTTTTGTATTTTTCGTAGACTTTGTTTCAAATAAATCTGTAAATTAACGTAAAACCATTTTAATATGCTAAGTATCAAAACAGTTAAACTAAAAATTGTTTATCTAGCAATTTTTAATTTATATTTATGTTTAAAATGTCCAGGTTCGGACTAATTTTTTTAAAAATATTAAATATTTTTCTTTTACCTTAAAACAAAAAATTTTAAAATTTTTATTATTTTATGATAATACTAGCATGAAACCAATCAAAATAGTAATAAAAAAAATCCAGGTCCGTATTTAATTTTTTTATGATAAATACCATATCTCAAAAACTAAACAATATTTTAAAAAGGTGACAACGTCATTATTTTCTTCTAAAAAAGTTGCTATGAAAAGGTTTTTACAGAATAAAAATATCTCGCAAAATAAGCGAGATACAAGGGATTATTAAAAATACAATTTTTTCAAAAACTCCCTGTATTAACGAAACTACGGGGTAGAGCAAAAATCTGATTACGCCATTCTTAAGATCTCAAAAAAAGTGCACGGTAAGGTGCAATCAGAAAATCAATATCTTTAATAATAACCGAGTTTCCGATTTAATCCCATCGAAAATGGGACACGCTGTACTATATTTTGAAATGTAATTTTATTCCTTTGTTGTTTATGTTGTACGTTTACGAAATATTTTAAAATGCCATATTTGAGTGTATATACTTGCCTAATTTTTGCCTAAGAATCGTGCGCAAAAATGACGTAACAATGCGCAGAAATTTCGCACACAGCCTGGATAAAATACCGTTTTCAGTACTTTATTTTCTGCATATGTATAAAAGAATAAAAACAAACATGCCGAGATACTTTATGTCAAAGTTACGTCTTCCATACATCGATTAAAGCTGGCGAAGCTGCAAGGTTGGGAGAGACACAAAAACTCCAAGAATTACAGGACCGAGGTTTTCTATTTGTGCCATTTGCTGTTGAGACGTTTGGACGTTGGGGTAACGAAGCTAAAAACCTAATGAAACAAATCTGCCAAAAAATAAAACATCCACTCGCACTTAGCTTCATTACCCAAAGGATAAGTCTGGCAATACAACGTGGCAATGCCGCTTTTATTCTCGGGACTCTTCCAGCTGAGACAGATCTGAATGAAATTTTTTATTTATAATCTTTGTGTGGATATGTGTTGTGTAACAGGGGCCTGTGTGTGACAGTGGTACTGTCACCTCAAGTGGCTAAGGCTTAAATGTTGTAAGCTACCAACTTAGGCTACAACTTATATAAATTATAAAAAGATTAAATGTTACTATATGTTATTAAATTTACACGATCTCGAAAGGGAATTTGGCGGTTCTTGGAGGAAAAGTATGCTATAAACGTTTTTCTCAAATGTATAACTAATAGGATAATCATACATACCTTTTCAACTTTCTTCTTGCAGCTTCACACTTTCACTTCTTATATTTATTAGTTGAATATCGACTTTTTACTACTATTAAACTTTTGTATTCAAATATTTACACTTCTTAAACTTTTAGGTTTTATAAACCTTATATATATATTTGTTGTAAATATATATATTTATAAACATCTTAAACGTTGATTGAATGAGTGAAACTATTCAATCAACTGTTTAATTTACTTAATATTACTGTTTAGGTTTGGGATATGTTATTAATTAAAAATGCCGATTTTAGGGCAACGAATGGTTTGTATTTTGTTGATAAAAAAAACCATAAAAGAGTTAAACACATTATTTCAAAACACTGGAAACAGTAATAATTAATGACTTTAAAATCAATAAACTCCAAAAGAGAAGACTAAACCCAACTAACATTTATAGTAGCGGCTACATGTTCTAAAGGCTTTGCTACTTTCTTATAGTAGAAATGTGGTGATCCCAACCAAAATTTGTTACTTTTTAGTTCTAACAACTATTTAGTATCAGGAAATAGTAGATGTTTCGTAAAAATGACCCTCTAAACTACTTCATAGGATTGTTTCTTGATAGTCGATCCTGATAGTCTTCTCTACCACAATAGGACGTTGCTAAAGTTTTACTTTCTTTTTAGTCGTTATTTCGCTGACTTCCTGACTTTTATATCCTACTTAATTACCACTGGAAAGTTAAGCTTCATTGGAGTCCCAAACAAGTGTATCCGACAACTACATTATAACTTTAATTTTTACCACAAAAGTTTGTGTCATCATAGTAACATCTGATGTAACAATGTAGACGAAATAACTTTTTGGATCAACTTTAAAGCCGCAACTACTTTCAAGTAACCTTTTCGACTATCAGGGAATATAGTTTGGGACGCCATGTTTTTATGTAAGAAAGAAAATTTAATATTTTTGTTGTCGTTTTATGAGCTCATATTAAAGAGCCATACTATTTTATAAACAAATTAGTTGAAGCTTACCAAAAATGCTCTTCTTAAGCACCATTTGTTGGAGTTAACTGTCGATTATGAAAACATAACCTCCAAAATCACAACACAAAAATTCCATCAGCTACCAGAAAACGGCTCAATTTTACGGGCGCACCGGTTTTTTGCAATATATATAATGCATGTTATACAAAAAACTTTGCGTCGCACTCGAATTTTGATCCTCTGCTCGTAAATTCTCACACTTTTGGATAACATAGTTCATATTATAACCATAACCAAACAAAAAAACTAAGCGAGTCTGTTTACTGTTGTGTCCACCATATTGTGTAACAATTCTACCAAAAAGAAACGATTATATTATTTGCAACTACATCGCAACTTTTATGCCATTACGGAAAAAAAAACAGCCTCTACGACGTAGTAGATACCTGGCTACGACGTAGTAGTGTAGTTGTTACTACAGTGACTTTAAACACTTGGCCAAGTAGTTATAACCAGAAATTGGTTCCCCACTAAGGGAATTATAACGTCGCTGTATGGTATACTGAGACGTAGCGGGAGTACGTTGCGGTTACTTTTAAGAAATTCTTTCTAGTTGGGGTTTCGTCGTTACAACTTTAATTGTTTGTTGGGAAATAATTATGAATAATAAAGATAATAGCTTATACAAAGTTAAAATAATTGACAAATTTCCCCAGTTGAAATAAAACCCCCCTTAAGAAGTATGAATGAAAGCGTACCGTACTAGACAAAGGTAAACTAAAGAGTAAACTCTCTGACGACTTTCGAAAGTTTCCCGTCTCAGTTAAAGCGACCCTGCGCTTGAAGGGACAAATATCTTGGCGTTGATTGGCTAGAATTCTACTCCCTTTCGCTTTGGCGAGAAAGAGATAGACTGCGCTTTAAGCGCTCCACTAAGAGACAAAATAGCAATGCAAGCCAGACTTAAAAACCCGTTAGAAAGTAAAATTACACAGTGTGTTTTTTTTTTTAAATTGAAAATAGTTTAGCTAATTTGTTTCCAGTTACAAAATATGAATTATTTTGATGTTAGTGGCTCAAAGGACATATTAGCCGAATACAACTTTTATTAAAATACAGCGAACCTGAAAATATGCCTAAAAACAAGTCGCCGGAGTTGCCATAAATTTTACTTAATCTTAACCTAGTCTTGCATATAATTAATGCTTGTTGATGACAAAAACAATATTTAATTAAAAATCTTTAAAAACTTATAAATGGCAAAAATACCATTTATGCTCAAATCCCGTTTTGTTACAGTTGTATATACATATATAAAAAAAATATATTTTGTTTTAATTATTTATTTATTTATTTCAGCTTTTACAATGTTATATTTTAAGTTTAAGAATCTGCCCTGTAATTTTATATAAAAATTAAATATGGTGTAACAAAATTTTGTATTGCGCAATTTTGTAAGGTGCGAATTTGAATAGGCGCTATTTCAAAATGTAACTAAACTATTGACGTATTGCAATCTATTTAGTATACTTCTAAACTTTTTTAAAAGAGTCTTTGTGTAGATACATAGGTTTAAGGTCAAAATTGCAACATCGTGTTGCTCGCTCCTTGAGGGATGCAATTTCTGGCGCACCCAGCAATATGAATTGGGGATCCGTAACCCCATGATGCCGTATTTTATGTTATTTTATATTTGTGTTCATGAAATAAGTATGTGAAAAATTTCTAAAAACAATCATAGCGTTGGTTCTTCTCTGGTAAAGCTTTTAACTTACAATAAGCTGTTGTACTAAACCTAAGCCAACGGAAGCAATTGGAGTGGGAAACAGAAACTTACAGAGATATTGCTGTAGATTTCTTGTGATTTTTTCTAAAGATATAAGACAGCGAAAAACGACATCATCACATTTGTGTTAGTCACGTATCAATAGGGGGTTTTTGGTCAGCTCATTTTTCACCACAATTTGACGCCTTAGTGACCTGTCACGCCATTATGTTTATTAACCATAAGGGACGAGGTCATTTAGGTACGTTTAGCGCTAACTTAATACAAGCTTTTATGGTTATTTGATATTGACAATTGCAACTAGTCAAGACCGATATCGTGTTTAAAGTTTTTATTTTTGTTGTTTTAAATATTTAAGATTATTTTTATAAATGTTTTGGCAAGTTTAAAATTATTTTCCCTCTGAAGTGATTTATTACAATTTATACGAATTTTGAGGTTTGTTTAACGTAAAATGACAGTTTGTTAACGTAAATGGCGCATCCAAAAAGTTTTTTTGCGATAAATACTTATTTTATTCGCCATACAGATTACCACAACTATAAAGAAATTTACCTTTCCAGCGACTAACCAACCCAGGTAGCAAGGTCACGTTTTTTAAACGTCAAAGACAGACTCGTCTGAATATATGAAATATTCCCTGCAGTTGAGAACACTGAAGGAAACTTAGACACAGAAGGTGACTCTTTTGTAACTTAGACCTGGAAGTACTAATAGAGCTATACCTAGTACTACACATCTCCATCTTGAAGCGAAAGAAGCCTTGAAGCAGGGCCTGGTCACTCGAGCTTCACTTACCAGTCGATGGCGCCGCCACCGTAGACCCCCGCTCATCCTCACCCAACCCGCTACTGCCCATCTTTTCGGTAGAAACCAGCTGATCGGTCTCGAATTTTCTGGAATTCCATTTTTTCGTTTTTTACTGCAATTTTTACGGCTTTTACCAACATTTTTGGTATTTAGGAAACCAAATTTTACCGGCCAGCCAAAAATTCAAGAATTTGTTAATAATCTCAAGTAAGTATATAACATAACCTATAAAATAAATTTGCATGGTTTATTTTAACAAAAAGCCCAATTTCATCGGCGTGGCCAGCCTGAAGGGGGCTGCGGCCTACGTCTATGCTTTCTGTGATACACATATATTGTATCTGTATTTTTTTAATAGTAGTGATCCAGGGGACCCCTGCAATACATAAGGGCCGCCTGAGATCCAACAGAGGGGGCCAGGCCCCCCTTAGCTACGCTGATGTCTATCCTCTGATTGTGGGTTATGAATTTCAAACCTTGGGCTGGGTTCGGTTTGCTTATCTAGCACTTTTGGTAAATAGGAATTATAACATTCTGAAGAAAGAATATTGTTTGTATATTACAATTTTATATTGTTTCAGGTAATGTTTTTCCAGCTGCTCCAAAGGAGACATAACTGACATGCACATAGAGTGGGGCTCGTGTTCACAATTCACATTTTCAAAAACGAGACCAATTATAACAGCGGGATAGATCATTTAGGGTAATTTGGTGTGTATGCTAAGGTAGGTAACTGATCAAGAGAGCAACACTCACTACGTGACCTAGGATATTCTACCTGGGCAAATATGGTGTACTAAAATTAGCAACCGAACCACCTCTGGACAAAAGTGTTATATAAAATATGATATATTGTGACTGAGCTAGCCCCCTAATATATGTAAGGAACTCACATGTTTATTATTAAGAGAGATTAATTATAATACTGGTATTACATATTTAGTGTGTTGAATTATACAATAAAAAATTAATTAATTTTCTTTTAATAAAGTTTTAAATAAGTTATTTATAATAAATACCTACCCACATACATAATGCAGTTTTATTTTCTGAATTTACTGCCAAAATGTTTGCATTGTTTTATTTTTGATATGAAACAATGCAAACATTTTGGTGCAAACAAAATTTAATTTTTAAAATTGGCGGCTGCCGCCGCCGCGCCAGCTGGGCGATTGCAGCGCCGCGCTCGATAGGTCAGGAACTAAAAAAAGAGGCATAGAATGAGTGTCCCATCTTTTTTTATACTTATTTACCTAATCTGTGCCTCGAAGTTTGTCTTGATTTAATATTTAATTTATTTTACATACGTACCCCCACATTCCGTATAAATCCGGTCAAGTACTGACTGGGGCACCATCTATGTAAGTATGAGTGTATGTCCCTTGGACAAAGTGTGCAGTGTGGGTAGTGACCAATATATGACGTTTTTTAGACGTCAAAAACTACACTACGTCAAGTAACTGACGCCTTAAAGACAACATTTTTTGGTAGATGACCTCATCCAAATTACCACTTTTCGACGAAAAAAAGACGTCATTTGATGACCCCTGCTACCTGGGAAAAACACTCTTATATAGCAATAAAGATAAAAATTTTGACTGACACCAAAGCAATATTTTATATTAGAAAATATACATCCAAAACGAAATCTTTCTTTTTTGTCGAAAAATGGAAGATCCTTCTCAAATCTCAAAAAAATACCAAAGATTTTCCACAAAACAACAAACCTTCCAAAAATAGATGTTTATTCCATTAAGATCCCAAATATATTAAATAAACGAAACCCAGGTGGCCATTTCCCTTCAGATCCAATACCGCTTTACCCGAATTGATTGATTGAGATAATAAAAATATAAGATTTTTATGATACTGTTTTTAAACCTTAAATGAGACACAAATTAACTGTATTTTTATCCTGAATCTAGTTATTAATTTGACATCAATCAAGATAGTCAGAGCATATTATTTTAAATGGCTTTCCGTTTTCGGTCTAGAAGCAAATCATATTACTTTTTGGCAACACGCCATTTCCCCCTAATTTGACCCCGCTGAATCCGAATATCTCTGTTGCCAACTCGAACAATCGACAGGGACGGAGAAAATCCCCCCCAAACCCCCAAAAACCTGTTTTTTTTTTTCAGTTTTATGCAATTTTCTCGAAAACTAACCTTTTTATCAAAAATTGCAAAGAACAGTTTTTTGTGGACAATAAAATTCCCTTTCCAACGATGTGTTGGTCAATAAGGTTAGGAAAAGCAAGTAGCTCTTCAGTGGCGTACGTAAATTGGGATTATTTAGACAAAACATGTTTATTATAGGTATTTCAAAATTTTCTCAAAAATTACACTTTTTACGAAAAATTATCTAATATACTTTATTGTAGAACATAACATTTTCTTTTAAAAACTTTATTAAAATCTCGGGTTGTTGCCATATTTAAGGCTTCAGGGGCGTACTAAAACTTATTTTCAAATAATCAGTTTCTCTTGCATATTTCTGAGATTTTCAGAAAAAAATGTGCCTTTATTCTTTATTGAGGATAAGACAATTTCTTTTTAAATGATATATTACAAAGTGAGGTTAATGTTATGATAAATACTTCAAAAAGGTTCGTAATTTATACCTACTAAAATAAAATGATTCCAAATTAAAATAAACTGTTTTTTGATTAGATTAAGCGGAAAAATTTGCAAAAATATACCATATAATTTTAGTATCTATTAATTGAATAAAACTCTAATAAGCCAAGTTACTATCGATCAAGTACAGTATAAAATCAAACTCTTGTTGCAATTAAATTGAATTTACGGCATCAACTTTAAGATAGGATTGTTCTTTAATCTATTAGATGTATTTATTGCACCTATTCTTTATTGAGGTTTTTCTCTCATCCTATAGATATACTTTTTAAGAAAAGCCCCAAAGGGCCATATTTTTTCTTAAAAGGACTTTTATTTCAGACGTGGTAAGCTAACACAAAGTCTACAAAATATTAGTTTAAGAGTGTACCAATGGCGCAGTGTTTCCAGGCCGTAATCTTAACAGGGGTAATTTAGTCACCCCTGCCAGGGTTAGGGCGTGGTTCCCTTTCGTAAAAGGTTCGGGCGAGTCTTTTGTCTATCCAAACCAAGTGTATCGCTTCTATCATTAAACGCAGTATCGGACTCCATAGGGCCTGAACTATTAAGATGTATTAAATTTATTATTATTACGACCACTACTACGACTATGTTGTCCGACGCCTATTCTCCACCTCCTTCGATCCTGACAATCATCCTCTGTCAGATTTTTTTTGACTCATTGATCTTTGGATTGACTGTTGCCATTCCAGTTTAGGACGCCCTCTTTTTCTGCGCCCTATTGGTTGCCATTCTAGGACCTGCTTTGTTAATCTTTCTTCATTCATCCGTTGTACATGGCCGTACCATATCAGTTGCCTTCTAGTGATGTCATCCGTTATGCTTCTCTCGATTCCCATTATTTCCTTTATGATCTCATTTCGTATGTGATCTATTCTAGATATTCTCATTGATCTTCTTATTGCATCCATTTCGACACTTTCCATTTCTGTTTTGTATTTTTTTGTTACGCGACAAGTCTCTATTCTTTACAACAGCGTGCTTTTGACCATTGTTTCATATATGTTAAATTTTACATTCTTTTTTCCAATTCTTTACAGTCTGTACCTGTCTTATCAAATGTGACACCCAAGTATACATACTCATTGCATGGAGATATTGTTTGTCCATTTTCTAGTACTAACTCACTGGATTCGTTTCCAATACTATTGTGTCTTGTCTACGTTCACTGTTAATCCCCACTTTTGGTATTCTTCTGTTAACTGTCTCATCATATAATTCATGTCTTCTTTATCATTAGCCACAATTACTTGGTCGTCTGCAAACTGTAGTGTGTATATGGTAAATCGGTCGTTAAGTTGTATTCCTATGCCGTGCACTTTACGTTTCCAGTTTTTTAGAGCTACTGCGATATATATTTTAAAAAGAGTTGGAGAGATACAACATCCCTGTGTTAAGCCTTTTGTTACCAGGAATTCTTTTGAAAGTCGATTTCCAATTTTAATTTTAAATTTTGACCCTTTGTATAGTTCTTTTATCGCTTTTATGATAATAGTTTTATACAAAGTCAAAATAATTGACAGATGTAACATTTCCCCAGCTGAACAAAAACCCCCCTTTAAATAAAGTGTACATAGTCATAGCTTGACGGTAATTCGTTTTAACTCTAATGCTAAAACACTTTGGCGAGAAAGAGATGTACTTTAAACACTCCAGACAAAGAGAAAAGACACCAGCGTAAACCAAAGACGCGTCGACTTAGAAAACCGTTACAAATTAAAATTGCACAGTGTGTTTTTTACAAATTCAAAATAGTTTGTTAAATTTGTTTTCAGTTACAAAATATAAATTATTGTGATGTTAGTGCCTCAAAGGACAGATTGGCCGATTATGTACAACTTTTATTAAAGTACAGCGAACCAGAAAATATGTCAAAAAACAAGTCAGTGCGTTGCTATAAAATTTACTTGTTCCAAACCTAGTCTTGTATGTAATTATTGCTTGTTGATGTCGAAAACATTATTTGACTAAAAATATTAAAAAACGTATACCTAACTGGCAAAAATACCATTTATATTCAAATCCCGTTTTGTTAAATAATTTTAAACCAATGTCACTAAAGTTGGTACTATTTAGGCAATAATAAAGACACTTTTATGTGCCTTAGGTAAAAATTTTGAATTTTTAATTAAAAAATGTAACTTTTTACCATTTTTACCAATCCCATGTAGGAGGGGAGTTGACATTTTATGCTTCCGATAACTGCAATGTTATTAAGAATGGTAATTGAAAGTAGGTCTATTTCCTCAATATTCTTTTGCTCTTATTATATACGCCGGTGGTCAGTGTTATATAAATCTATGCCACTGAGCTAGACTCAAAAAAATATCTAATTAAACTTTCCCAGTGTTTAAATTATAAATTTAATTTGTTTTATTCCCAAAATAGCCTCTAGTTCTAGTAGCTAAGTAAGTTTTTGACTTCTATATGTTCGTTAGTTTTAGATTTAAACACATAAATAAACTCCATTTCAACTTTCAACAAAAGTATTTAATATATATCTCTAACACTAGATATTCGGTTGCTAATTAGTAACTTTCATATATTTTGTTATTATACGGTTAACCTGTAAACCTACTCTCGATGCTGCTGGCTTTTAATACTTTTAAAAGCCTGTATTAGATATCTTTTTGTTCTTGCAATATTCTTCTAAAATGTCAACATGACTTGCAGGGCTTTACGTCTACACAATGATCTCTCACACGTGTCATGTGATACATTTAATAATGAGCTTTTATTTTTTTTTCAAGTTGACGTCAAACATTATAGAATATAATATATAAAAAAATTAAAACACACTAAAATTCGAATTTACTTTCCCCCCTATAAATGTAAAATTATGTAAAAATAATACTGCCCACTAAAAGACTATGATTAAACTATAGGAAATAGTAGTTTACCTAACTAGTGCGGAAAGTGCCTCTTTTCCGCACGCGATTGCAGATGGCCAAACGACGCGATAGCGGAGTTTGGCCAGCAATCAAGTGCGGAAAAGACACTTTACGCACGAGTTAGGTACACTATTTTTTCTATAAGCGTGAGGAAAAAACTAAAAATTAATCAGAAAATTATTTATATTCAAAACGTTTTAATCAAATCAATTATTATTATTCACATTCTAGCGGCTTCTAGAACTGACTGGGGTAGATCTTCGTCCGAAGAATCCATTGAAAATCTGATTTTTTTGTTTGAAAAATTCAAAAGACGCTTGTATCTGCAAAATTGGCTTTGTTTTGACAGTTTGTTTGTACTTTGTTGCTATGGTGATTTAAGATGCCAAATCTAAAACCACTAGTGTTTATTGTTGTTTGACATTGACAATGACGATATTTATACCGGGGAGGTTTAAAACTTATAATTTGAACCTATTTTACTGAAAACTTTATTTTATCGAAAATATTGTAAATATAGCAGAATTTTAGTCAATTTGAATATTTTTAGGATATTTCGTGTGCTAGGAAAGATACAAATGTATTTTAACCGGTCTAAATGTTATAGAACACCTCAAAATCGTAACAAATTTACTTGTCCGCACTAGTGCGGAAAAAATATTTTTCCGCACTAGTGCGGAAAAGTGACACTTTCCACACTAAAATGCATGCGGAAAAGTGGACTTTTCCGCACGCTTATAGAAAAAAATTTAAAAATACCAAAATTTTAATTTACTTCCATCCCCTATAAATGTAAATTTATATAAAAGTAACAGTGCCCACTTCCAGAAACGCTAGAGAGCTGAGCTTTGAAAGACTGATAGGAACTACAATAAAACTATAAAAAAAAATTAAAATCACCAAAATTTTAATTTACTTTCCTCCCCTATACATGTAAAGTTATGTAAAAGTAACATTGCCCACTTCCAGAACTGCCAGAGAGCTGAGCTTTGAAAGACTGATAGGAACTACAATAAAACTATAAAAAAAAATTAAAATCACCAAAATTTTAATTTACTTTCCTCCCCTATACATGTAAAATTATGTAAAAGTAGCATTGTCCACTTCCAGAAACGTTAGAGAGCTGAGCTTTGGAAGGCTGATAGGAACTATGATAAAGCCATGGAGAAAAATTAAAAAACCTCAAAATTTTAAATAAGTCATTGCAAAAGTTTTGAACAATATTCCGCATATTTTACTACTTTAAAAATTAATTATTATCCAATTCCTTTAAAAAAGAAGTGAAATCATAACAAAAACATTTCAAGTAAAAAAAAGCCAGGTACGCGAAAATGGTATACTGTAAAAAGAATTGAGATAAAAGTAAAGCAAAGTTCTCCAATACAAATATCAAAATGAAAGGTTCCTATTAGTTCGAAAATGTTTTTCTAAACTTGGCTATTACGGCTGCAAATGACTATTAGGCACAGTGCTAAATTGAACAAAGAACTTTGGCTGTAATAGCAAAGTTTAAAAAAACATTTTCAAACTAATAGGAACCTTTCATTTTGGAGTACCATTTTAGCGTACTTGGCTTTTTTTACATGAAATGTTTTTGTTATGATATATATCGCTTAAAAAACTAGTCTTCAGAAAATCAAACAAATTGATTTTAACCCATAAAACTATGGCAAATTGTTAAAAGATGCAGAATAAAAAAGAAAACTTGGCAGTAGAAAACGCCATTGTATGTCCTTCGACGGCGCTATTAAATCGTTGATCAGCTGTTTTGTTAGACTCAATTTTACTTAATCCGTGATACGCATCCGTCAAAAACTTCTAATTTTTCATGCGTGATTGAGGTTAGGTTATTGTTTTGTTTTGTGGATACCTACATGTACATTAGGTTTTGCAGTTTTGCACTGTGCTTTTTTGCATTTTTTTTTATACTGACTTTCCATCCAATCAGGCTCAATCGCCCAGTTTTGTAAAGTTCGAGCAAAGTTAAAGCATTTTTAAACAAACAGAAACAATCAAGTACTAAGCCAGGAATCGAACCTGGACCGCCCGGACACTACGACGGCGACAGCATTTTTTAAATAATTTTTTCCTTTGTTTTTTTTTTAAGTTAAAAACGGTTCCAATCGATCTAAATTAACTTGTTGAGGTATTGTCACCAGACGTTTTAATTAGTATTTTATTGCTAAACATGGTCTCTCCGTGCTGCCTTCTCGTATTTGGTAAATTTTCGAGTGTAGTAAATTCACTTATATTGCTATGTTTTTGTCTACAGTGCCCGTAGTAAAGGATTAAATTAAGATTTAGTATAATTTTCTAGCTTGCACACAAAGTGACATTTTATTCACTTCTTATTTATTTTTAAAGTAAGTTGTGTTTTAGCCCACACACCTAATAAGAAACTGGATATACTCTTATGTTCCTAAAAGATTTATTACATCCACTATACAATAAAACATGCAGTCCTTTTATAAAAATTGTTTTTTTATTTATAATATGAAAGATATTCAAATAAATTGAAGGACGAGTAAGACGAGAGCTACAATTTGCCAAAGGGTCGAAGAGACTCTTATTGTGAGGCTTATATGCTAATTTTTCGTAATTTTTCCAATTCTCGACTATATGACTTACAAATCAGGCACCCCAAATCAAAATTCGGCTTCTTAATTTTTTTTAAAATTTAGCTGAATGAGGCATTTTGTTGTTTAGCATAATGATTTACGATTAAATTGATCTTTGCGGTGTTATGGTTTGTTGAAAGATGTAAAACGCACAGAAATCTAAAGTTTTTCTATGCGGGAGTTTTGGTCCTTCCAACCAGTGTATGAATTTTTGAAATGGATGAGAGTGAGAATGAGTATATCCCCTTGTCAGGAACAATAGAGATGCGGAGATCAAGTGAGATTGCATGCGCAGTTCGACTTTTACCCGATTTCATACACAGATAACTAGTTCACGTAGCGTTGGTTAGAGAGTCAGCTCTTCACAAATGACTGCTCGCGGATTGCAAGGGTTTCCAAAAGATGGCGTCAGTTCCCAAGGTCATGAGACATTTCTCCTTTACATTTCGGTGTTAAATAACTTCATTTACTTATAAGTAGTTCTTAGTCTTGTTAAAACTAAGTCAGCTTTTTTCGTAACTTTACTGTTCCTTAAGAGCTGCTTAACGATAAGATGTTGGTCACATAATGTTACCCGTCTGGCATAGCCATAGCAACTGACAATACCTACAAATGAGCAAAGTGTTGTGTTGTGAATTTTGTGTTTTTTTAAGTAAATAAAGTAAAAAACATGTTTTTGAAAAACTTTATTGCACAAGATAACAGCTACATTTTGGTTCTTTTGGCACAATATTTTTGTCAATAAATATACCTATATATCGATTACAAAAAGATTTGTAAGGAAGAAAAATAATTTAAATAAAGTTGAGTGTAATTTTTATTCCAGTATTTTCGTCCGATTTTTGAGTTAAGGCGACAAATTCGATTCAGCCAATTTTTTACGCAAAAGACAACAAGGCAAAATATTTAAATATCAGTCAATAGGTGGCACTACATATTAGAGTCCTAGGGACACCTATTCGGTTTCTAAATTGTGGGCCTTACTAAAATTTTAGGGATGACACTTGACACTGACGTTAATTTTTGCCTAAAAACACAAGTGGGCGGCTAGTTTTCCAATAGCAACACAAAAAATAAAAGAATAGAGTAAATAACAAAGCCTATTTTTTTTATCAAAAACCAGGGGATGACATTTTATCTTATAAATAAAAATAGAAAATAGTGTTTATTTACTGTGATAGAAAATACCGATAATTCCCAAGAAGACTTAGCCACAATAGGATGGAACACATAATGTTACTATGAGCCTGCCTCCAAATACATCCAGAGCAAAATATATTTAAAGAACTTCCGATATGATTGATCCAGAATATGATAACGAAAATCTCCTGATCCACAGATGCTGCACAGGATAAGATGTAAAGTTTTCGGCAAACATTGTAAATTAAATATAATAAATGAGTTGTTTTTATTGTAGTACTTTATTTTTGTTTCCACAACCTCGTAGAAAAAATATTGTACCTACATACTTAACGAATGTGTTTAGTGCGTCTTTCTCCACTGGTTAGGTAAATTACTATTTCCTGCGACCACATATGATCCGTGTGCAGAAATTTTTTACTTTCAGTACTTCGGCACATGTATGCAAAGTGTTTAACTGTCACAATACTTTTTCGCACATGTGTTACAAACTACTTTCCCACACATGTGCGAAAAACCAGTTTCATTTGATTTACGCAAAATTAAACACCAATTTTTACAAAAATTAGTATAGTTCAACAGTGTTCGTAGGAAAAATAGCGTCCATAACTCGACAGAAAGTAACTTTCTCACGCTCGTGTGTAATTTGTCACTTTCTTCTCTTGCTATGTAATAAATAAATAAATAAATGAAAAGGGCTTTATTTTCAACTCAGCGAAGTTAAGCACAAGCTTCTGTTAACTAAGCAATATACTAATTATCAAAAACTATCTTATAAAACGCTATGGACAGCCATTAAAAAAACGTTTTGTAAATAGAAAAAATTGTATGTCTTTAAATACCTACTTATAATCATTTAACTTATATTAAACGACATTTTATTTATTCAAAATATCTGAAAATAATGTGAAAATCCGGGTCACGTGATCTTAGTTAAATTTTCTCAATCGAATTGACTTGCTCCCGGTATATGGGGTGGCGCTTCAGTCAGGAGGTTGATGGCTCTTGTCTGATTTGGTGTCCTGCAGTAAATATAAAATTGAGCACGCTTTTGTAAATTCTAATAGATCTCTTCCATAAAAAACTAGTTGAAACATTATTTCTGTTCATATGCAAGATTTTTTTAAAATATTCAAACGTATCTTGTTAGAATTTTGATTTTCTTTTGTACATTTCCAAAAAATACAAAAATCGAATCAATTTCGCTACAGTTTTCTATAACACAACTAGGCTACTGAAATGCCAAACATTGTTTTAAAATATTTGTTGTGTTTTAGCCAAAACTTTTTTTTTATTTTATGAATAAAATGATTTCGCGAAAAACTGCTAAGATACGTTTGTTAAAAATGCTTTAAAAAATTGCCCCTCAAAATTTCGACGCGTTCCGCTTTCTCGTTTTCTATTTCTATTAGAACAAAGATTTGGCCAAAAAATGTGATATCAGTGTTGTCAAATGGTAAGTTTTCGGGCGAAGTTTGCCCCCTTAACTGTTATTCACAGCCTGGTAGGTACAGCGGTAAGGATAGGATAGGATTGACCAGTGTAAGAAAACCCTTGCATTTAAATTAAACTGCACTGCATGAAGTAACTAGACGATTTTCCTTTCTACCTTTACATTTTACCCTAATTTTATTATAATTTTTAATCCCTTGGTTGTACCCAGAGGTGTATGGGCCATATGGGAAAATTAAAAAAATCCTGGGAGGCCAGTGCTTTTTATGCCGGTGAATTATGGGCCGGAGCCGTATGGGCCGCTGCCTTATGGACAGGAGCCTTATGGGCAGGTGCCTTATCGGCCTCTGCCTTATGAGCAGCAGATTTTTGGGCCGGGCGCGGATTTTTTCCCGGGCTGGATGGGGAACCGTAAACCAGCCCGAGAAAAAATACGCGAGTGTACCAACATGGCGACAAGGGCACCCAAATTCCGAAAAATCGAGTGGCACCATCTCGATTTCATCATCTTCCAAATATTCTTCCAAAAATTCAAAAACTTTCAATTTTGTAAATAAATTTTTATAGGCGACTTGACACAGAAAATTGATGGGTTTTGACAAAACTATTTTGGGCCGTACTGGGTGTTGCTGTTTTTTCAGTTTAAAAATTTTGTTGGTTGAAACTGGTTGAAACAGTGGCATTGCCTGATTGGGTAACAAGGTGGCCGCATCTTAACAAAGGAAAAGAGATTTTTGCTCGGTGCAACAAATTTAAAAATAAGGAATGCTTAAAATTAAAGCAATCCATAGTTAAGAAAGATAATTTTAAAAGTCGGTGCGATGAGCCCTTAAACGATTCATATACTAAGACAAACATTTATTGGCGGCAGGGTAGTGTCGTGGTATGGTCGTCGGCTTCACATGCAGAAGGTACCAGGTTCGCGTCTTGAACAACGATGCAAAAACAAAAAAAAGTCCGTCGCCCTGTCGTCCATTTCATTTTCAGCGTTCAACAGTCGTCATCGAATTAGCATGCGATGCGATGCACGCAAAATATAAGTTGACCATGAACATCGAGAATATACACAGGTGTAGTCCAGGCTTGGCTTTACTTTTATCTCAATTTTTTTTACGTAATACTATTTTTTGTATACTTGGCTTTTTTTACATGAAAAGTTTTTGTTATGATAAGGTTTTTTTAGATCAATCGAAACGCGAAGGCTTTAAACAATCAAAAAGAAAGTGGGGCGTTTGTTCACTAACAAGTAGATAATGCCCCTTCTTGAGAGTAGTAGTAGTAGTAGTAGTAGTGTGGGGTAGGCTCTAGGCCTGGCGACTAGGCACATGAAGCGCCCTTTTCGCCAACCCCCGGGCATCCCCCCTACTGCGTCCTTCCCTCGCTAAGGAATCTGCCCGTCTTCTGTACAAAGGCCAGAATATCGGGCCACCTCAGATTCAGAAGGTCCTCCGTCTCAAAGGCCTCCTCTTCGAATACCTCTCTTCTTGCCTCCTTGTATGCTTCACATGATGAGAGAAAATGCGCCGAGGTCTCGTCCTCGGCCCAACATCGCTCGCACGTCGCGTCCTCCTTCACTCTCATCTTTGCCAGGTGTCCTTGTAGGACGCAGTGTCCGGTCAGGACTCCCACTATGGCTCCCACCTCTCTTCGTGTTCTACGGAGCAGCCAGTCCCTACGGGATTTGCTGTAGCCTGTCACATACTCCTTCGCCTGTCTGGCGTTTCCTGTGTTGGTCCACTCCTTTTGTATCTCTTTCTGGGTCCACTCTGTTAGGGCCGACTTCATTTGCCCTCTTGTGAGCCCCAGGAACGGTTCTGGTGGGATCCTCCCCTGGCGAGTCTGTCCGCTTTCTCGTTTCCGGGGACTCCCACGTGACCTGGGACCCATACGAGCTCTACCTCTCTTACGCCGGCCTTCTTGAGAGTAACGTAGCTTTCAATTCTAGGCTGTATTTATTTATTATCCAAAATGAATTCTAAAATACCTTTTAAACTAATGATTACACAAGCCTAAATCATTTATTGTTGTAATCTGCAGAGTTTTTTCATGTACTGGGTGGAAAAAACAATATGCCACTTTAGTCAAACTCAGTATGTAGGTACGTGGGCACAATAGATCCATTTGTGGTCGCAGTGCATGGAGGTCCAGTAGGGCCTGCCACCACTTTCGAATACATACATACATACATACACAACCCCTAGATATGCAACCGAACAAACTTAATAACAGCAGCGGAGAGATGGCTCAGCCGTATATTCATGTACTTCCAATGACGACACGGCAGAGCCATCTGTCCGCTGCTGTTATTAAGTTTGTTGGGTTGTATATCTAGGGGTTATGTAATCGTTGCTTATACCTAGACCTACAGCTATGTATGTGTTGCTTGAGATTTAGAGCTGCAAATAATGGCTTGCATAGCACCACTTGTTCGTATGCAGAGATATTTTAACGAGTTCGATCTTTTGATAAGTGGTAGTTTTCCGAGAGTTAGGAGCAGTTTGAAAACAGTGAAACGTTGACTCTTGAACCTAATTTAAGTATATATATTCTGTAATTTAAGCTTACTTAAATTTTGCTTTATTTCTTTGAATTCGTGTAACATGGTGTAACGGTAGTAACCAGCAAACACTATAAAAAGCAAGGTATAGTTTTTGCAAAGTCACTTGAATAACTCCTGGCTAGAAACCGTTTGTTTTTATTTTTAATTTAAAATTGTTTTTGTTTATTAAAAATGCGGGGTTAAGATTTTTAATAATCACCTGGGTTGTAAAATCCTATTTTGGGAAAAGCGATTTTTAGCACCTTTTTGGGACCTTTTTGGTCATATGAATTTTGTCAGCTTTTGTTAAAATCGCGATAAAACCACGTTTTGACTTTTTGGAAAGCGCCGACCTGCGCCAGAAAGAGAAAGAAGACCACTTCCGTCGAAACTTTTGCCGAGAACGCATCGCAACAAAAAACCTTAAAACTATTTTCGGGAGTGAAAACCCGGATCGGCCCTACCATCACTGATAAAGACGAGCGAAGCTGCAGAAAACAAACTGGTCTTAAGTCTTAACGTGGGCGAAACTAATTTAAAACATCACAAAATTAACCTTTTTTATAGAAATCCCAAAGGGGTGTTTTTCAGGGTATTTTTTCGTTTTTTGGGGAAAATACCAAGGACCACTCTTTTCGGGACTCCACCCAACTCCTAATACGGGGTTCTATCAATTTCATGAAATTTTGCTTCATTCTGCGCTTTAAAAGTTATCCAAATTCATATAAAATCTTCCTGGTATAATTTCAACCCTACCGACAGAGAAAAGGCGCGGCTCTTTGCGGTCCGAACACAAAGTATTTGTTTTCCGACCGACCGAGCGCAGGTGGATGAACGGCACCTGATTGGCAGATTTTTTTGAGATGCGCTTTTAATTGCCTTCGGGTTTGCTTTTCGGGACCCCTTTAGTCGGCAGTATGCAGAGTTAGAAAATAAATCAGTGTCGTTTCTGTAGGTGTAGGAATAGAAAGTTTTATTATCTATTTGTATTTCTTTAGTTTACGCCTAAATTAAATGAAATGATTTTCATGAGTAGATCTACCGCCGCCCATGTCACTTTGAGATTCCAAAAAACGTCGTTTAGCGATTTTTAGTATAGGGAAACCCATAAAACCAAAATGGCAAAACTTTGAAAATTCATATTTTACAAACTATACAGTTAATCAAATAAAGCACCGAGTTCCAGTATTGTGGCGTCATACAGATACGAAAAAACCACTGAGTGAGTTGAGATTCCAAAAAACGTCATTTAGCGATTTTTAGTATAGGGAAACCCATAAGACCATGATGGCAAAACTTTGAAAATTCATATTTGACAAACTATACAGTTTATCAAAAAAAGCACCGAGTTGCATTATTGTGGCGTCATACAGATACAAAAAACCACTGAGTGAGTGGAAATTCCAAAAAACGTCATTTAGCGATTTTTAGTATTGGGAAACCCATAAGACCATGATGGCAAAACTTTGAAAATTCATATTTGACAAACTATACAGTTTATTAAAAAAAGCACCGAGTTGCAGTATTGTGGCATCATACAGATACGAAAAAACCACTGTATGAGTTGAGATTCCATAAAACATCATTTAGCGATTTTTAGTATAGGGAAACCCATAAGACCAACATGGCAAAACTTTGAAAATTCATATTTTACAAACTATACAGTTAATCAAATAAAGCACCGAGTTCCAGTATTGTGGCGTCATACAGATACGAAAAAACCACTGAGTGAGTTGAGATTCCAAAAAACGTCATTTAGCGATTTTTAGTATAGGGAAACCCATAAGACCAAAATGGCAAAACTTTGAAAATTTATATTTTACAAACTATACAGTTAATCAAAAAAAGCACCGAGTTCCAGTATTGTGGCATCATACAGATACAAAAAAACCACTGAGTGAGTTGAGATTCCAAAAAACGTAATTTTGCGATTTTTAGTATGGGGAAACCCATAGACCAAAATGGCAAAACTTTGAAAATTCATATTTTACAAACTATACAGTTAATCAAAAAAGCACCGAGTTCCAGTATTGTGGCGTCATACAGATACGAAAAAAACTACTGAGTGAGTTGAGATTCCAAAAAACGTCATTTAGCGATTTTTAGTATAGTGAAACACATAAGAGCAAAATGGCAAAACTTTGAAAATTCATATTTTACAAACTATACAGTTTATCAAAAAAAGCACCGAGTTGCAGTATTGTGGCGTCATACAGATACGAAAAAACCACTGAGTGAGTTGAGATTCCAAAAAACGTCATTTAGCGATTTTTAGTATAGGGAACCCCATAAGACCAAAATGGCAAAACTTTGAAAATTCATATATTATAAATTATACAGTTTATCAAAAAAAGCACCGAGTCGCAGTATTGTGGCGTCATAGAGATACGAAAAAACCACTGAGTGAGTTGAGATTCCAAAAAACGTCATTTAGCGATTTTTGTCAGTAGCTCAGATTTTTTTTATGCACGCTGTTTTTTCTAAAAATTGATGAACTAAATTATAATAACAATAAAAAATTACATTTTTATAATCGGTATAAATTCGAGCCAAAGTTTTTGGTTTAATACCAGTATATAATTATAATTTTATTTAGTAAAAATAATAAATATTAACCTTGGGAGTTCAAAATCTTCATTTCCAACACGAATTCCAAAATCCATTTTGACACCGTTAAGATAAATCAAACTAAAAACCTTACGCCTGACGGTAAATATCAAATAAACTTGTCAGTGTCATCTAGTATACCAAGTGACATAAAAGCAATATATAGAGTGACTACAATTTATATAAAACTTTAATAATTTTAAATTAGCGTGCGTAAAAGTAATTACTATTGCGCACGCCGTGCGTGAAAAATACTATTACGCACGCTAAATTTCAAATTGAGTTTTAGGCCTAATCTGACTTATTGACCCATTTATAAACTCGATTAAATTAAAAATGAAAACAAAATTTGTTTTTTGCTGTTTTAATGTACAAAATACCAAATATATTAAAATGTAAAACCAAGCTTTTTATGCAACTAGGAAAGTGCCTTTTCGTGCCCGCAACTGCCATCGCGTGCGTAAAAGTATCACTTTCCGCACTAGTTAGGTAAATAAATATTACCTACTCGCATGCGGTAAAGTAATTACATGCCGTGCGGTAAAGTTACTTTACCGCACGCGCACCACTTAGAAACCTTAGCAACCCGTCAATAAGACAGCTTCAATATTTGTTTACATTTCAAATTCATCTAACTTGACATGTTTATATAAAAATGTCATTACATTTTTTTTTTTTTTAAATGTAATACTCATAGGTAAAATATTGCCATATCTGCGGAAAGTATCTTTAGCACCCTTGCCGGCTTGACCGAACTCCGCTCCGCGTCGTTCAGCCAACTGCCGTCGCGTGCGGTAAAGTATTACTTTCCGCACTTAGGTAGTTAGGTAAATAACTGTAAAACTTATAAATCATTTATGAATTAATTTTTTTTTGCAGGTTCAACGTATCGTTCCTTGTCATAACCTATTTAGTGCCAATCGTATCCATGACATACACGTACGCCATGATTGGCGTCGAACTGTGGGGTTCTCAAAGTATTGGAGAGTGCACTCAACGTCAAATGGAAAACATTAGGAGTAAACGCAGGGTATGTTTATGTAAAAGTTAATGTTAATGGAAATATTCTTACAAATTGTGAAAGGCTTTCGCGACCATCGTCCAATGGTGGGTGTGCTTTCGGGCTGTTCGGCCGTCGTCGTTGGAAATTCATTCTCGACGTTTCGCCATCTCGAGTGGATGGCATCTTCAGGAGATGTTGACTGTTTGTCGGCTTCTCGAAGACTTGTGGTTAGTCTGTCGCGGGCGCAGGTTATATACGCTATGGTGGGCGGGGCGTATATCAGAGCTGGTCGGTGATTGGTCACTTTCCCCAGATTCAGTTCCTCAGATCTGCGAAGGATATAAGGAACCCACTTCACACACTACACACTAAGTTCTTCGGGGGTATACCGCTTTCCCTGTACCTGTGGAAGTGTCTACATCGGAACAACCAAATGGTCCGTAAACATAAGAATCAAAGAACACAAAGCCAACTGTCTACTTGGACATACGGAAAAATCCGCAGTTGTAGACCACACACTAAACAATGAAGACCACCGAATAAAATTCGAAGACACACGTTCTCTGCGCCTCCTCTTCATACTATCCAAGACTCTATAGAGAAGCAATCGAAATTCATAAACACCAGCAGAACTTCAACAGATCTGAAAAAACTCTTAAAATTAACAGAACATGGGTACCGGTTCTTAAAAACACTAAACGGCTCGCTTATAGCAACAAAACTGAATCTGGGGAAAGTGACCAATCACCGACCAGCTCTGATTAACGCCCCGCCCACGATAGCGTATATAACCTGCGCCCGCGACAGACTAACCACCAGTCTTCGAGAAGCCGACAAACAGCCAACATCTCCTGAAGATGCCATCCACTCGAGATGGCGAAACGTCGAGAACGAATTTCCAACGACGACGGCCGAACTGCCCGAAAGCACAACCACCATTGGAAATATTCTTGTTGGAAATATGCGGAAATATTGGAAAAATTGGAAATAATAATAACTTAACTTATTCTAAATGATTCAGAATAACAAAGGTTTATCAGCATTAAAGTAACAATAACATTTTAACATCCTAATATCGCACCCCCGCTAAAAAAGAGTCACAACTCAAAAAACATTGTTTTGAGAAAATCGCTGTTAAAGAATTTAGTTCATTAGAGAGATTCATTTTTCACTTAATAATAATAATAATCACACAAAAAAATTTTTTGTCGTTTTTAGTTTAAAAAAAGACAAAAACCCGATCTTGTGACACTTTTTTAGAACAAGGCATCATGACGTTGTAAATCAGGATGTCACGCAGGATGGTAAATAATATAAAAAAAGAAAACAAATAAAGAAGAAACTTTGTATTTATTTTTACAACGAGTTATAAAATGCTGAATAACAACTGGGAATGTGATTATTCTCTATTATATTCAAAAGATTTTTTTCTTATTTTTCCTTAATTCTAAGGACACTGAACAATTCGAAAAAACAGTCACAACACAAAAAAGAACAGTATTTTGCTTGTTATATGGGTCAGATTTAACCAATAGTTCACACGAAAACCTTCACAACTCGAAATGTGACTCTTTTCAGGATGAAACTCCACGTTCACGCTGTTATAAAGTCAAAAGTGACACTGTAAAGGAACGCATCCTTAGCTTAACTGGACAAAATAAAAGAATCACATCGCCATTTCGCGGTGAATTGTCGAAACATAAATGTGACGCTTTTATGGAAGAAAGTACAAGTTATTTCGATGATGGCGGCAGGATTATCTCAATAATGGCGATTTTTGAGTTGTGACTCTTTTTCAGCGGGTGAGCGATATGATAAACGCAGTTTCAGTGTTATAGTCAATCGTTATTCAAAAAAAAAAACAAGCTTAATAATAAAGCAGTTGAACTACTATACATACAAAAACATAGTCGGCAATGTTTCAAATATTTCGGAAATTTAACAAAAATATTGTAAGTGTGGTACACTTGTCAATCAATTCAAGCCTTACTGAAAATTATAGCGGTGAACCATACCTAAGTTCTTCCATTAATAAATAGCAAAAAAAAGTATTTTGTCTTACTTTATTTAATTCATTTATTGAAGAATAAAGTGCCCATTTTTTAAAAGAGGAAAGGAAAGGAGTCGCACAATCATACATCTATTTTCTAAAATAGGCAAATTATTTTATTAAATAAACCAGAACATGTTTTTATTTAACATAAGGCTTAACGAAACTTTTTATGTTAAAATATAAATGATAAATCAAAAAAGTTTTTGTCGCTAAGTGGGTAAAAATTAGAGTTCCTAATTCTCTTGTATTCAGTGTTGCCATCCTCGACCCTGGGGTCTTCGGTAGAAGGCTTCGAGAAAAATCGGTAGATTTCGGTAGATTTTTTAATCACATCAGCATGCAGTGCCTGGAGAACTATCGATAGTTTGGATTGATTTAGTAGGTAAATTGTATTTCTACGATTTGTTTTTACTGACAAAATACCAAAATTAGGAATTAAATAAAAAAATTAGGTACATACTAGGGACCTATTGCAATAAAGCCAGGCACAAATTGTGCCGGGCACTATATTGACAGTTTCGCATTAAAAACTGACAGTCGATCTTTCAAAATTGACATACCAAAGTCGAATTTAGAAATCCAGTCGTTTATTTTCCATTAATTGTGGCGTCACTATTAATTCCGGCTCTTATAATACACAATGGCCTTATTTTGAAAGAAGACAGCTGTTCTTATAATGTGAAACTGTCAATATAGTGCCCAGCACAATTTGTGCCTGGCTTTATTATAGCGTGATCTTTAATACCGCTTGCGGCTGCCGGCTGAGTATATCGCAAAATCCAAGAGATGGCGCCATAAATACACTTTTAAAAACAATGGCTTGAAATAAAATTTTTATTCTACAAAGGATCTTACATAAAAAGAATATTTTATTTTTTTTAATCGCGATTACGAGGCGTATCAAAAAAAAAAAGTTTATATTGAAAAAAAAATCGGCAGAAAACTATGGTAATTCGGTATATCGTAAAGTAAAAGGTTAAATCGGTAGATCTACCGAAAAATCAGTAGAGGTGGCAACACTGCTTGTATTTTTCTGTAGGTAGCTCGAAAGCTTAACCTCACGAGGGTCTAAGATTGAATGGACACCTAATAAATGTTGACAGTTAATTGTTTCGTCCTACTCCTCAGAATAGTGCTTTGTCAATGTAACACCATTGTTAAGTATACGATTTTGTCCCTCATCTTACGTTTGTAGTGAGAAAAAAAAATCATGTACTCCGATAAAAGGGCCATCTACCAAAATACGAGAGAAACTAGAACAGTAGCAGGCGAGTAACTGCTATATCATTGGTCGATGAAAATATCGATCGAAAGAGATAATCCATCACGTCACAAACGACACACATTGTCTTTTAGGTCAGATTAACCCGATTAAAAATAATTGTTTCTGTTACTCTCGTATTTTTCCGTGCGTAACCCAAAAGCTTAACCTCACGGGGGTCCAAGGTTTATTAGACACCTAATAACTCTTGACAGTTAAGTGTTTAAGTGTTTGGTCCTTATGGGATCCCTTAGAACTTGGTCGATGTGACACCCTTGTTAAGTTAAGTATACGGTTTTGTCTCTCACGTTTCTGGTGAGAACACAGAGATCTTTGCACCCCCGTGAGGTTAAGCGGAAAAATACAAATAAAACAAAAAAACATTTATTTTCAGCCGCTTAGCCACGAAATCTTGTTTGATTTTTAAAATTCACGTTTTTTTCTGTAAATGGATGATTCTACAAAAATGGTGCTGTGGAGTGGGAATGCATATTTTTCAAACACAGACTGCAAATGAAGCATAGTTTTAGTTATAAAATTTAAAACGAAATGTTTTCTTTATGGAGCATTTGAGTTTAATGTATAAAAAAAATTGCAAGTTTATAATTTTTTTATTACAAAGCAAATACTTCATTCCTCTGGTGTAGTCCCAAACCAAATATTAAAAACTCAGATTGAAAAAAATATCCTAATAAATAATATTTAACCAAGTCTTAACTATTTATCAAAAAATTGATAATACTTAAGTTTGCAGTCATATTTTTGAAAATCCGAATTTACATCTTCTTCAGAAAATTTTACAATTTTAAACGTGTTCCATTTTTAATAACACAATAATCGTTTTCAAGCGAATAACTAGTAATTACTAGTATTTACCACTGCCGTTCAAGCGGCCTTGGTAAATACCACTCCTTGAAGAGTGACGTCATAAATGAGCCCTTTGGACGTCATCGTTTATTACCGGTAATTACCACACTTTTGAGGAAGGTTATTGCGTTTTCTAACCTCACAATCATTTGTTTTGTTTCTTTTTCGGAAAAATGTTCTGTGAATTTTTGAAATGAGTGAAATTTATCATGTGTGCCTCAATGATGAAGGAAAATTGTACAAAGTGATGGCCTCCTCTATATTGTCTTGCCAAAATTTTATTTTCATCAACCCTTGGCTTACTCGAATTTACCCAATGTGGACTGATACACGAAATATCATAAAAAAAAACAGTATCATTGTAGTCCTCTAACCACAGTTTATCATACTTATTTTTTTTCCAAATTATGCCCTTTTCGAATCAAATACGTCGGTCGAGAAGAACTTCAATAATGGCAAGAAGATTATTATTCATCTAAACTAAAACCAACTAAACTTCTTTAAAAAATCGCAAAAAGCAACAACAAACAATAACCGGTTATAAAAAAAAGCTATTCAAGCGGCGTTTCTGTGTTAATAGGCTAAGGGCCTTAACAGCTGATTTTTAATGTCAACCAAGCGATAACCAGAGGTAATTACTAGTTATTCGCTTGAAAACGGCTAATATTTGTGAATACCACCGGTTAATTTCTAGAGAAAGAGACAGGCCTGGATATTAATTTACTTGTTAGGGTAACTACTTGTGACAGATAATGTCAACTTTAGTTTGGTTTAAGTTATAGATCTTTTTATTTTCGGCAGAAAATTAGTTTTTTTCGGAGAAATCAAAAAGGAACGCTTCAATTGTCATTCCTCTGGTAAGTAAATATTCGACTGATATCAATAGTATAATTTTTTTGTTGATTGTTTTAAAATTATAAGTATAGGAACTTTGTTTACATAAAACTTAAGTTAAGTAGTCTAAATAGATTTTGATTTAAATTGGAAAACCATTAAAAAACTCATTCCTCTGGTACTCATCCCTCTGGAATTTTTATGCAATAATACCTAAAATTCGGGAGAATAAATGTTTCTTAGCTTACACGTAATTAGTTACATAAATTTAAAAAAACAAAATTATTTACTGTGCTGTACTGTTATTTAAAGGCAATGACCAAAAATGATATCCATATAGCCCACTTTTGGTAGAATCATCCAAATATGATAAATCCGAGAACAATACAAAAAATGTCTTTATTTTACAAAGTTATTGAGTTCTTGCTATAGGTCTACATTAAAGGTATTCAACCTTTTTGAAGATAAGGGCCAAAATTTCTTAATTATAGTTGTGCAATATAATAAAAACAGACATATATACAAGGTGTCCCAGAACTAATGGTATTTGGATCACAATATTACGATTTAGTTATACTTACCTTAGTTTGAAAGTTGATATTAATGGAGAGCGTTAAATTTAAAATTTAATTTTTTTATTTCGATTTCTTTTACTATTATTTTTACTTATTAATATTTTCGCAAGGAAATTTGAGATGAGGATATTTGATTTCGGTAAGAAATTTGTAATAAATTAGGTCTAAAAAAAAGCAATAACTTTATTAAATGGAATAATTTGGGACCAAAGTATATCAAAACATAACAAAAAGCTTATATATAACACCATTGTAAAAAGTATTATTACATACGGCTCAGAAGTATGGCCAATCAAGGATAGAGCAGAAAAAATGCTTTCTGCTACGGAGATGGACTATTGGAGAAGAGCAGCAGGGAAATCAAAAAGAGAAAGAGTTACAAATCAAAGAATAAGAGAAATTATGACAGTGGGTGAACGTACTATTAGTGGATGATATAAGAACAAAACAACTGGTGTGGATCGGACATGTACAAAGAATGGACGATGGAAGACTACCTAAACAAATATTACAATGAAAACCAACTGGCCGAAGAAAACGAGGAAGACCGAGGAGAAGCTGGAGAGAAGGAATAGACAGTAAAATAAGAATAAGAGGCCTAGATGATGAATTATGGGCAAACAGAAACGAGTGGAGATTAAGTATCGGAAGACGTAGAACGTTGTGAAACCGATAAATATATATATATATATATATATATATATATATAAGAAATTTGTTATAGATTGTACAGGATGTTCTCTGGGTCACTATCATTACATTAAAATCGGTGTTACTTTTCTGTGTCTCTGCGTATACGAGTTCTAGAATTGAATAATCTATGGATAAAACCATTATTTTCTATATAGGTATTCAAACTAAACAAATAGATTTCATTATGATTTTTTCCTATTGCAACATCTTGGATATTTCCTTGTATTCACGGTTCCGTGTTTCTTATTGTACCTTTTCGCCTAAATCTTATTGATATTGATAGGCCACCCGTTATTCGCGTTTTTCTGTCATAGCCGACACATCCCCTTTGCGGTTTCGATAAATCCCTTTTTGTCTATAAAAGCATACGGGAATAAAGCACGCAGAAGAACGGAAACGTTCGTGATTTTTTCGATTTTCACGGCTATAAGTCCAATAAACGATTGTCTCAATATACTGCACAAGTCTGATCAGGCTGCCCATAAATCCAAGCCCATTTTTATTTACCTTGTTTGTGCAAAACGATTTTTCGACAGAGTTTATTATTTGCTATTCATAAGCATTTTTTCGATAAAAGGTGTTAAGATTATTTTTCCAAGACTAAGATTTAAAAAACGTTAGTGTAGAAACTTTACTTATTCTTTTAAGAACTTCCGTAAAGTGCACCGTGCCATATTTTAATAGATAGTTTAAGTTGTGCTACGTATTTTTACGTAAAACTGCACGTTAAGCGCTCTACGTTTTGTTTCAAATTTGAGTTTAAGTTGAATGTTTTTACGTTACCATAACAAGTCTACTAATAGCAGAGAATATGGAATTCGGCACTGTGTTTTTTTCATGCTACAATTTTGTTTTTTGTCTTTTCAACTTCGGTAGGAATATATTTGCAAAAAATCGTTTGTACTGGAAGCGGAAATTATTGTCTAGGCCTTATTTTTCGATCGATCAATCAACCAATTCTATTCTTTGGTAACTTTAAGGTGCCCGCAGACTGCCGTAAGCTAACGTAAATACGTAAGCTCCTAACGTGACCTTGACGACGGTGTGACGAAGTGCGCTTGCGTAACTGTCAAATTTCATGCTTACGTAAAAATACGTAGCACAACTATCTATTATGTGATCACGCACCACACAGATCCTCCTTTTATGAACGATCACCATATTATAGAGCAATCAAAGCATTTGAATTGCTTCCAAACAACATAAAAGAAATATAGAATATTGAAAAATTTAAGAAGCAAGTTTCAGGTTTTCTTATGGAAAAGTGTATAATTTTAGTTTTGTAGAATAAAAATATTTATTAAACAACAAGTGAAATTAAAGAAGAAAAAAAAAGTTTTCTGCTTCGGCCGGGGATCGAACCTGGGACCTCTTGCTATCTAGGCAAACATTCCACTACTGAACTACGGAAGCCATACATAAATTTTTCGGAAAACTTCCACCAATGCAGGCTGCGGTGTCTCAATACCAGAACGAGAGACTCTCAGGGTATTAATTAAGTCTCTCGTTCTGGTATTAAGACACCGCAGCCTGCATAGGTGGAAATTTTCCGAAAAATTTATGTATGGCTTCGGTAGTGCAGTGGTGGAATGTTTGCCTAGATAGCAAGAGGTCCCGGGTTCGACCCCCGGCCGAAGCAGAAAACTTTTTTCTTATTTTTCTTTCTTTAATTTCACTTGTTTTTTATAGTTTTAGGTCCTTGCATTATTTGCAATTTGGTATATTTGATAAAAATATTTATTATTGTAAAAACAAATCCTACAGTTTGAATTGTAATATTTATGATCATAAACTTTTTGACGTTGCTATTTGTACACTTTACAATTTATAGCAATAAAGTTGAGTTGAGTTGAGTTGAGTTGTTAGTTACTATTCTATTGCTAATTAGAAAATAAGCTACAAACACTGTACGTTAATCCAAACCAAAAGTTTAAAAAAAGTATTTAACCTGTCGCCTTAATCGGGATAAAACCTCGAGGTTATCCAGAGAGTATGCCGGATATTATCTTCTTTACAAAATAGCTGCTTGTTATCAAATAGTAACCAGTAAAGATATGTAACGGATTTTGATAACTAAAGAAATACGGTAAAAAAAGAGAGAATTATGGTCACTTCAATAATCAGAATTTTTACTTACTAAGGTTGATATTTGATTGATTTCTCTTTGTGTTTCAAAGTTAAAAAAGACGGACATTTTTAACAGCCACAAGTTAATTAAAATTATTATTATTTAGTTTGTTCGATCACGCGAATTATAAAATTTTACTTATTTAATTTAATTAATTACTTCTGTTAATTGATTGTTATTTTTGAAACGTTGAAAAGGGTAAAACAGTAATTTTTTTAAAAAATATTGCTTGCCAGAATATATAATTGCATATAAAGCACCATCGCGCAGATAGACAAATGTGATAATTTTTTATTTAAAAAACTAAAAAAATATTGACGGATAAAGTCCCCAGTAGAATTGGCAATGTTATGACTTAAAAACGGACAAAACTGAAATAAAATCAAAACACACCAAATAGGCATTTTTAATATTTCTGATTATTTGTATGGCTTATCCTTGCATCCAGAATTATTTGTAACTTTTTTTTTTGAAAGAACCATAAACTTGCTATAAACTGGTGCATAATTTAATTTCTCTGATCTCCTAAGAAGATCCTACTAAGTTTTTAGTAATAACATAAAATATTGAAAAAAATGTGCTAAAATACATTCCGAATTCAATTTTTAACTACACTATCAAAACGCTGTCATTGGAATTAATGGATTTTGACCAAAATATAACCAGTTCTTTACAGTACTGTACGCTACTTAGCCTGAAAATTTCATAAAAATCGGATGAGCGGTTTATATTAGGAGCTTTAGTGTTACGGACAGACATACACACACACATACGGACAGATCACGACCATATTGCTAAGATAGGTCAAAATTAGGGTATTCAAGTCCCGGGACCAAATATGTTTTTGGGACTTCGGGAGCAAATGTCAGGTCTCGGGACTAGTCCCGGGACTGGTCCCGAAACTAAAATAAAAGTAATTAAATTAATTTAACACAGAACAGAACACAGGTTTATTGATATTGGTAAATGGTTAACATAAAAACAAATTGACAAACGTAGCAAATAAAAAGGTAAGTATAGGGAAACATTACTTTTGTCCAAAGTGAGACTTAAGTGCCATAAGTGCATTTAAGGACTCATTATTTAATCTTAAACGAAGCTTCTTACAAACACCGCCGGCCACTGAGAAAGCTCTCTCCGATTGGACGCTGGTAGGTGGTATAGTCAGTAGATGCTCGTAGTATAACTGCAAATATTGTCCTCGACAACCGCCATCCTCAAAAAGGACCATTTCTCGTGTTATTATTTTTGAAAATCGATCTGGTTTTGCACTTGATGACGTTTGTATGGTTGCTCTTGTACTTGTTGAGGCAGTAGCAAATATTGCATTTTCAATAAATCCTAACTTTTTTGCGATCATTTCGCGTTCTTGCAATAGACGGCGCTGCGTCACGCTTATTATGCATGTGTATGGTATAATTTAGCAGTTTCGGGACCAAGTTGAGGTTCCGGGACCTTTACTAAGTCCCAGGACCACTTTTTTTAGGAAAAGTCCCGGGACCGTCCCGGGACCAAGTCCCGGTACTGGATACCCTAGTCAAAATATACCTATACTTGATGTTGTATCAAAGTGGCACCGCGTCATCAAAAACCGCACTTCCTGTAATTTTTTTATTGGTATTGATTCCCAAAACGAGGCACTGCACTAATTAGTCATTAGCTTACTATTTTACTTGCTTTTTACGATTTTATTAGAAAGGAACATATATACTCTTGTCTGGTTTTTACGAACATATTGATTTATCCGGGCTATGACGTTTTCTATTCGTTGTTGTTTTAACTGTTTTAATGTCAAACAAATTGGGACCGACTTTTTACAAAACAAATTACCGTTTTTGCAACTAAATCAATATGTGCGCACATTTTAATATAATTTTGAATCCTCTTTTATGTTTCGAAACTTTATTTATTAGGTAAGTACCTAACTTATATCTCCTTTAAAAGGTCTCGGTGTTTTATTATAGACATATAAAGCGGCACACTGCAGGTACAAAGTGAAACAAAAATTTTTTGGGGCTTCTTTACATAGATTTTGCCGCAAAACTTGGTTTACCATAGCTATGACGCGGTGCCACTTATATACATACTCAACTTATAGTTAAAACATTTTCGGCGTAATTTCCCAAGAAAATCATCGTTGAAGGTAAAAATATAGTATTTTCACTTATTATCTTTAATAAACAGACACACTTTAGTCAATGGGTTTCGAAAATTTTGCGTCCTTATTTTGATATGACCCTAGGGTCTCTAAACTCCTGTCTTAATTGGATTGACACAATCTAGACCTTTTCCCAACCATGGTGTTTATTTAGCCAGATGAAGTAGAAATAAGGCAAATGTTTGTTTTTGCGAACATTTTAGATCTTTGACTATTTTACGAACAAACACTACTATTAGCATCACTAAAAGTTATTATACTAGTTTTTCAAGGATTTCGCAACAATAGGGTGTATTTTTTAAAATTTTTTTCGGATTTTTAAAATACGTGTTTGGCAATACCCTCGAACTTTTGTAGTACGTTCCCCCTTCCATTATATTTTGAAAAGGGAAAGTGGGTGTTTATTAAAGGTTTTCCTAGAAAAGTACGACAAATACCCAAAAAAGCCTATGTTACATGGGGCTTCTATAGGGGGGGGGAGTAAAGGGGGTAATTGCCCGAGGAATAGAAATCCACCATCACGGGATTCATCAGGTGTACACTCGAGAAGCAAGTGATTGAAACAACTACTTAACGATGAGATGGTAAGTTTCAGAGCTGCTAGAGGCTGTCCACAAGGAGGAGTTTTGTCTCCCCTCCTGTGGTCTCTACTGGTCGATGATCTTCTTGCCATCTTGGAATCGCTGGATGTAGAGGTATTGGGATACGCGGATGACGTAGGAGCAGTCATTCCAGAGAGTGAATTCTCTGGAAAGATACAAGAAGTAGTAAACACGGTAAAAGACTGGTGTGACAGGGAACAGATGTCTGTAAATCCCAGGAAAACAGTTATTATACCGTTCACCCGTAGAAGGAAGCTTGATTTCCTGACTCCTCCGGAGCTTAACGGTGAAAGAGTTCCACTTGCATCAGAGGGGAAATACCTAGGAGTCACTCTAGATAAAACTCTTACCTGGAATGCCCATATGGAAAAAGTAACACGCAAAGCGACACTGTCCTTATGGACGTGCAAAAGAATTTGCGGAAAAACCTGGGGCACTAGCCCCAAACAAATGTATTGGCTGTATATAACAGTCATCAGACCAATGATTGCGTATGGCGCAATAGTCTGGTTCAAGAAGGGACATCAAAGAACCCCAAGGGCCAAACTAACCAGCTTACAACGACAAGCCAGTCTTGCCATATGTGGTGCAATGAGCTCTAGCCCACCGACTGCGCTTGAATGCTTACTAAACTTACCACCGCTTCACATTTTCTTAGAGGCGGAGGCACAAAGAGCAACATACAGTATAAGAGCCAACCACCAGAATGGCAGGGCAAACAAAGTGATATCAACAGCCCTGAATATGAAGGATAAGGGAACAAGAGTTGGATGCAACTCTAGGAATGATATCCGACGTCATGCCCAATACGGTGTACAGCAGAAAGCTATACAACATTATCCTCCCGGAGAGGGAGGACTGGTTAAAGAACAGGACCAATTTTTCAAGTAACGATAGCTTCTGGTATATTGACGGATCCAAAATGCCTTCTGGCGTTGGATCTGGAGTTTCAAGAAAAAGTCGAGTTTAAACATAGTCTCGGCCAATTGGCTACTATATTTCAGGCCGAACTCGTAGCCATTGAACTGTGTGCCCGGTGGATTACTGACCACGAATGGACCAACAGGACAATAAAAATCTTCTCCGACAGTCAAGCAGCCTTAAGAGCGCTTGATTCCTATACAGTCTCATCGAGAACCGTGAGGAGCTGTAAGGACTCGCTAAGTGCGCTTGGTAGCGCTAACCATGTATCATTAGTATGGATGCCAGGGCATTCTGGGCACGAGGGAAATGAGGCCGCATACCTAGCAACGAGGGAAGCGACATCGGCCGAATTTTTCGGCCCCGAGACAGCCCTGGGGATATCATACAATGCTGCTAATTCAACCATGTTAAAATGGATGGAGAATAGCTTCCAACAATACTGGATAAGTATACCAGAACTGGCTCACTCTAAAGAGTTCATTAAAGGACCTTGTAGAAACAGAGCTAGGAACATTATTGGGCTTACCACACAGGAGATACGTATAGTGACTGGTCTTTTTACGGGTCACTGTCGACTGAGAGTACCCATGCACAGAATGGGACCAACAGAAGAGACCGAATGTAGACTCTGTATGGAGGATGACGAAACAGTCAGACATATACTGTGCGAATGTCCAGCTATTGCACGTTTACGTCAGAATACTTTCGGTAAACCTCAGATCGACTCAGAAGATCTGAACAGTGTCTCACCCAAACTGATAGCCGGCCTTTTTGTGTGAGCCACAATAGACCCACTGGTGGTCGCAGTGGAAGGGCTGCAAGGCCCACTCACATATGAAACATCATCAATCATCAAAGGGGATAATTACTCCCCCCAGAACCCGAAAAAATATTATGTTAAGGGCGGCTAGCTACTACAGGTAAGTTAGAGACTGAAAAATATATTTTTGTTGACTTGCTTTATCAGAAAAGCACTCAAGGAAGAAATCGCCTGTCGAAAAAAGTGCACAGGGGACACCCCCAAAATTTTAAATAAATTGCAAAAAACTTGATCATAGTATTGCAATATTACACGGTGAAGTTCCAGAAATGGTATATTTTCAAAGCCATAAAATATTTTTTTTTCAGCGGTTTTCGCATTTTTTTGTGCCTGCGCGAAAAATTGCAATGTTTTTATACTATAAGTAGATTTCATCAGATATCTTTTTTATATAATGTACAGATGTAAATATTACCTACGAGAAAAGAAAAAATATCTTACTCTAGGCCTACGACCGAACCTAACAATAATACTAGTCTAAAAAATACACTTTGTGCACGATTTGGGTACGCCACTTTTTTCTATGAGCAAACGTGCTAAAAAAGCAAAACTTCTAGAACAAAAATTATAGTGGTTTTCAAAATTTAGAGTAGTTTGTGATTAGTTTAAACAGTTTAAAATCCACTGCTTCAGCAATGGCTTGAGCCATGGTAAACGTTAAAACTTCGAAAAATATACCTTGTTATATTTTAAAATCGAGAACATCTCATAAAAATTTTAAAAGCTCTTAAGAGCCTTGTCGTTATCTTACAGGGATACTGAGACGCATGCTTTAATAAGTAATTCAAACAATAAAAACTGACTAAACTAAAAATCTAAAAATATTTACTTTATGCAACGGAGTTTCATGAATAAATTCCAAATTATTTTCCGTTTCAAACGATGAAGGCAGGTTGTTTTTTTGTTTAATCACCCCGTAATTCTGGGAACAAAACGCACGTGTATTCTTAATTCAGTTTAAAACCACAGGTTACCTAAGGTAACTGATAACAGGTGCTGCGAAACTAATTATCAGTTACCTTAAGGTTAACATGATCGGTCACCACCCTTTAAATAAGAGTGGTGGATCGGAGTTTAAACTGTCAATCATGTTGAAATTTCTGAATTTGAAAGATTATCGCCTATTTTTTTTCAAGCTTTTATTTAGCTTCAGATGTTCTGTCTATCTAACTATTATCTAACTATCTATCAAATCTTGTGAAGCGTTTTTGACACACTTCCCATTATTTGATTTGGACGAAATTTGGTACACACATAGTGGTCCCAAGACAATACAACATTAAGAGAAAAATATCCTCCCACCCCTACCCCCACCCCTTCTATAGAAAAATGTGTTTTTGACACACTTCCCGTTATCCGATTTCGATAAAATTTGGTATACACATAGTGGTCCGATGATAATACAACAATAAGAAAAAAATATCCTCCCATCCCTACCCCCACCCCCTTCCATAGCAAAATTTGTTTTTGACACACTTCCCGTTATCCGATTTGGATGAAATTTGGTATAATACATTGAAAAAAAAATCATACCACTGCTACCCCCACCCCCATCTATAGAAAAATGCGTTTTTGACACACATCCCATTATCCGATTTGGATGAAATTTGGTATACATATAGAGGTCCGATGACAATACAACAATAATGAAAAAATGTCCTCCCACCCTACCCCCCACCCCCTTCCATAAAAAATGTGTTTTTGACACACTTCACTTCAAATGACTTTTATAAAATTTGCAATACAGCCCAAACAAAAAATATATTTCTATCTCTACCCCCACCCTCTCCTTCCCCCAATAAAAAAATGAGTTTCCAAACAACTCACGATCAGCGATTTTATTATAATCTAGAATATACTCTTCTGTTCTGATATTGAACAAATATTTTCATTTAATAGAGTAGATAGCTGAGACTAAAAAGTAGAAAATAAATTGGTAAAATTTTTTTTTTAAGCGATGGCCGCAAATCAAGGCATAAGTCAATCTAACTTTGTGATCCAAACACTTAAAGAATATTCAAAATAGCAGGTCATCAAAAATATGTTTGATGTGCCGCAATGTCATGCCATTGCCATACCTATGTCAGACAAATGCTGGGGTATCTTGGGTCGGGTTTGTTGGGTTTGGTACCACTGCATTTTTCTGCTAAATTGATTCTTGCAAATAGTGATATTTAATTAATACGGATATCTTATCGTGCTAACATCGTCAAAATTTCCATCAGTCGGCCATCGCTTTTATTATTATGATAATATTAGAATGTTAGAAAATTATTTTTTAATTTTTAGTGCATTTTATGAAAGCTTGTGTCTTAAATTTTTTTTTTACCAATTTATTTATTTAAATTTTGATTTAATTGCTATTTGGAATAGTTTTTTTCAACGCGACCCTAGAGCTACAAACCATGAACAAACGATAAATTATTCATGATTTAATTTGAAAAAAATTGTTATTATCTACAATATATTTCGAGCTGGAGTTAAGCTGAGCTTCGCAATTTGTTTTGGTAAAAACTTCAGCTAGACTTATAATTATGGAGGTACTTACTTATTTCTGTCTGATAATAAGTATACAAGCATTTATATTTTTTGTTTAGAGTAAAATAAATTATTTTAATATTAATAAATATTATAATAGATTAGAATGAAAAAGAAACAGAAAGCTTAAACTTGTTATGGTTGACAAGTTTCTTACTAATTTAACTGCAAAGACTTTGGGAATTTAAACAAAAACAATATTGAGGACAAAAAACATACATACTCTTTCTCATTGAATTTTAAAAAATCTTTTAGACAACAATAATTTATAAAATAAAAGAGGCTATTACTAATCATTTAAAATGTTACAATAGAACTTGAACAACTCATGGTTACTCTGCCGTTAAGATGGAACCGTTAATATTATTCAATTAAGCTAAAAGCATATTTGTATGGTTTTGTAAACCAGGGTCTTCATATTTTTTGTCATTATTACTGTTTTTGGTTGAAATTCCGCTCTGCAGTTACTGCAGCTGTGACTGACGACTCAAAAAAGCGCGGGCTTTTCGTATGAAATTTTTTTTTGTCACAAATATTCTTGACCATTTTTCCAACAATATGTTGATACTTTTAAATATAGATCATGTATAGATCTACTTGCTATATATATTTTGACTACTTGTCAGAAAATGTTTGTTTTATTGTCAATTCTAATTTTGATAGACAGACAGGCTGGCAACTGTCAACTGCAATCTGGGGCCAACAATGATTTTCAATGCTATTTTCTGTCTTCTTTATAGCAGAAAAATAACAAAGGATAGAAACAAAGAGACTTGAGGTATTGCATCAAGGTTGCAAAGACTATTAGCACAAATGAAATAATTTTTTTCTCGTAGTTTTTTTTCCTAATAAAAGTTTATTTATTTTAGGTTGTCAAAATGATGATGGTTGTAGTTATCATTTTTGCAGTATGCTGGCTGCCGTATCAGCTCTATTTTGTTATCATAGCCTACTATCCGTCGATAACGCAGTCACAATACATTCAAGAAACGTTTTTGGCCATCTACTGGCTGGCCATGAGTAATTCAATGTACAATCCCATTATATACTGTTGGATGAATGCTAGGTGAGTCAACATTTATTATGGCGGCACCTCACTTGGAGTGCGTTCGAGTAGGCAACCCGGGCGCCCCGAGCTCCATTTTTCCGTTCGAGTTGACGCTCGGAGCATGCCCTTTTGCGTTCGAGATGCCACCGAGCGAACCCTCGGGACACGCTCGATATGACCCGAGCTTCAGGATGGAGAAAAGCGGGCGTATTACATAACCCTACTTTTTTATACTTTCAAACTTTTGTTTACATTTTTTTACGACTGTTTTTTTACTGTTTTTTTTGTCAAATAAAATACATGAACGCAGTTCTGTTTGCTGTAGATTTATGTTTCCAAGATTCTGAGGGGGATGAAGAAGAAAGTCTACCCGATGATGCTCCAAATTTGACTCGGTGCGGAGCGCTAAGAATTATCCGCGATTGCCCAGTGAGGCTTTAACCATCGGTCAGCGGTTCTGTAACCAAATTCTGGTGGGTAATGGCAAAGCGGCGACTATAAATAAGGGTACAGAAAAAAATCGCGTAGGAAAAAAGCGCACAGAAAATATTCACACAGGAAAAGAGCGCACACATAAAAAAACACACGCACTAAAAGACCACACAGGAAAACTATACCTAAAATGAGAATTTTTGGCAAATAAAAAAAATCATGAAATAAAATAAAATCAAATAAATACATTATCTTAACTTTGCCCATAAAAGAGGAAAGTTATATTGACTATTTCCTTCAGAAAAATATTGACCATTAAATCAATGTGACTGGCAGATTTCGACCAAAAGGGAACGAATTACAGCGATAATTTGCACTAGAGTAAATTATCGGTAATTTGCACTAAAACAAATTATCGGTAATTTGCACTAGAGCAAATTATTACTGTTTTCTTCCATAAAAAGCCCATTTTCTTTAAACTTATTTTCCAAATTTATGTCGCTTTTTTTATGTACATCCAAATTGGACACTTTTGATAGTAAACGCCCCTTTCCAGAGGAGCTAGAAAAAAACTAACATATGTTACGAGCCCGAATTTTGTAAAAAAATGAATGCCGAAAACCGCACATCGACATCTTGAACTACTTACAAGATACAGGGTAAAAATTAAAGATAATAAAGTAATCATCTGAAAATTATTTTATTTTTATCTGTATAAACCTAGCATAAAACCCCCATAAAAAAGAAAAACTTGAAAGAGTCCAAATGTGCGAAAAATACCCTATAAATAAACCGCGTGATCAAAGTGTCTTTTTCTCCCGCAACAAATTGTTGCCTTGCTACACTCATGTATAAACTTAATGGCGATTTTAATCTATGGTTTTTTTATTTACAAACAGTTTTAAATTGCAAAAATAAACAAAAATTTTCTGCCAAAAATTTTGGGTTAGAAATTCGTAACCGGTGAATACCTTTTCCGTTCGAGTCGAACCGCGTAAACCGGGGCGTCCAGTCCGTGACGTCACTACGCCCCGCTCGCTCGACGGGTTTTCTACTCGAACGCACTCTTGGCGTGGCGTATTCATACAGACAGGCTCATTTTACTGGGTACATATAAAATTAATCTCCCAATTTTCTTCCGCCCTTAACACATTTCCTCTCTTTTTCCAGTGGTGGAGATTTTAATATATGTTATAAATATATAATTGCAGATAGCTTAGGTAAACTCCATATCATAATTTTTGAGATAACTTTTTGACAGTTATCAGCTGTTTACCATAACAAATAGCATAGGCCAACGAAAAAAAAGTTGTAAACAGTTGTCTCTGAAACGGGCCGAGTGTGTAATAGCTTCTTCGCTAAGGAGCTATGGAGCTACCACTCAATCGGACACCTACTGTAAACAATAGGGAGCGCGAGAACAACAGAAGCGTAATTTCAGCTGACGCAGTGAGGTGGGCGAACAACCCTTAATGGGTATGAAAAGGAGAGAAAAGGAGCTAAAAAAGTTATGTTTGAAAAAAATGACTTACCTCGATGTTGTTTTCTGTCAAAGGAAGGGTACCATGGGAATGGAGTAATCCTATGATGGTATGTCTTCGTTCGGCGTTGTTAACTCCTTGTTTAGCTTTTATATGTTTTATGGTTTTCCGCACTAATATATCTTTAATGCACTGTTATGTTTTGCGCGCGCGCGGCTTAACGATTTTGAGTTTTTGTTTAATTAGGTTTAGTTTGACACTAATTAATTCGGCAAGGGCTGTAGATTGATGCCACAGGGCGGCTATGATCAACCCAGTATGCGTCTGGCTGGGACAAACGGTTAAAGCACACTGTTTTCTTGTTGTTTCACTTTTTTCGTTGTTGTTGACTCCACGAATTTAGGTATCGTTTTTTTAAATGTGTCAGTTTAAAGGAAATAGGAAAACGGAATATCAGGTGTGATAAACAAGGACACATCGAGATCGGTGTGTAATAGAATTGCTCCAGGTTTAATTTTAACATTTTAAAATCAAAATAAACAAAAACATATCTGGTTTTAATTATCCCAAGGTACCGAGTGTTATTTATAACACCGGGTTGAAATCAAATTTCAAAAAATAAAGACTTAACTAAGGGCGTGGAAACGAACCAGTCTCAAAGATAATGATATGAACTGTATTATGCGGCCAAAACAGGGTTTGATACATAAAAATAAAATTAGTCTTAAAATAACTATTTTCATTATGAATAACAAACAGTAAAAAAAAATTTTTGTGTCGAACACTACTACAATTTGGTGTGCACGAACCAGATTTCCAAAAAATAACATATCGTTACAAAATTTTAATTTTGTTTATCTCTATTTTAAAAGTTGATTTAATTTTTCGTGAGATAAAACTTATATTGAAAAATGTACGTAGCGTAATATAGATAAACAGGTCGGAACTAAGTTCATAGAATTAGTACTTAGACCGTGGTCTAAGCGCTAAGTCTTAAAATCTTAGTAAATACTAATTTAAATGTTTGGTTAATCAAGTAATAAACATACAAAACGACAATGTTGGACACTTTATTTAGATAAACGTGTACAATACAATACAATACAAATCGTTTATTTCCATAAGACAATCATACAATCGTATAGGAATAGTCATACTTATACTAACCTAAAAAGAGAAGGGAAAATTTAAAAATTTTTTACTTATCAGTCTATTGGTCTATATTACAATTTTATAAAATTCATCTACACGATAAAAACATTTTTCTAATAAAAAGCTTTTTAATTTACATTTAAATTAATTTAGTGATTCACAGGTCTTAATATTATAGATAGATAGATAGATAGATATTTATTTCATTCCGAGCACCACAATACAGTAGAAAGGAACAAGTCAAAAAGTAGTACATTAAAAAAACTTACTAAGTAAAAAAAATATTTAAAAAAATCACTATTTAACATGACTTAAAACAAACAATAATATGACTTATAAAATCACAAAAAACACTAAAAAAACTAAAATAATAAAATAATAAAACGACCGAGAGACCACAACCCAAAACGTTCGGTATATTAGCCAATAGCTTCTAGGAACTCTGTTATAGAATAAAATGCATTATTGCTCAAAAATGTTTTTAACTGGGATTTAAATTTTTTATTGGACAGACTTTTTAGCTCCTCTGGAAGAGGATTATATAGGCGCAGACCAGCAAAAATTGGTGAGCTCTTAAAATACTCATGATTATGTCTTTGAATACAAAAGTTGTTTCGATTTCTGGTGGCATATTGATGATAGGTTCCATTAATTGCAAAATTTGATTTATTTTTATGAATATATGTTAAAATATTAAGTAAATAAATTGATATCACAGTTAGTATTTTATGCTTTTTAAAGATTTCTCTGCAACTGGAATTATAGGGTAGATCAAACATCAGACGAAGGATTCTTTTCTGAGCGATAAGAACCCTCGTAACATCGCTAGCCTGACCCCACACAACAATGTGGTACGATATGGTCGAAAAAGCTAGAGCGTAGTAGACGCCGAGTAAGGCATTTTTAGTGAGAGAATTTTTTAAGGAGCTCAACATATAAAAGTTTTTGTTAAGTTTAGAGCACACTGAGTCAATATGCTTTGCACCGAACCGAACCGAACCGAACCGAACCAAGAAATTTTGCAGTTTTCTCAGTTTTAACAATATGGCCATTAAAATCAAAAGACCAGTTCAGGGTTGGTTGTCTGATTGTTGTAATTTCAAGACATACGGTTTTACTGCAATTGATCATTATATTGTTTTTCTTGCACCACTCTGTTAGTTCTGAAAGCATTATTTTAATATCTTGAAGAACCGCGATACTGCATTTACCTGATATAACTATAGTAGTGTCGTCACAATATTGAAAAACTAAGCCCTTAGTGATATGTTCAGGTAAGTCATTAATAAAAAGTAAAAACATTAAAGGCGCCAAAACACTTCCTTGTGGCGTTCCCAGCTCTAAGTCTTTAAAATCTGAAAGAACGTCTTTGATTTAACTGCCATTCTGCGACCACTTAAAAACGATTGTATTAGTTTTTGGAGAAGACCCCTTATGCCAAGTTTTTCAATCTTTTTTACCACGAAATCCCCATTTAGGACATCAAAAGCTTTGGTAAAATCGAACAAAAATACAATTACTATTTCGTTGTTATCTTGTTTGTTGTATATATGTTGTAAAAGATCGGTGCAACCCAACGCAGTGGAGAATCCTGGACGAAAACCGTATTGCTGGTTAGAAAGCACCTTGTTTTTGTTTAAAAAATGGCAAATGGCAAATTATTAAAAAGGAGAGGGCCTATATTATGAGGGGCACGGTATGCCCACTTAGACTTACAAATATGTGTATGTACGTAAGTCATACCTATGTCTAGTATGCAAATTATGTATACCACAGTTTCTTTTAAATTTATCATAATTTATAAAAATATACAAACAAATTTCATAAACGAACAAAGACGGTACAGTTAAAATATTAAAATCTTTAAAATATTCTTTTCCTACTTGCTTGCGTAAAAGTGCACTTTTACGCACGCATTTGCGTGCGGAAAGTTGAACTTTCCCCACGCCGTGAATTTTAGGCCTAATTAGACTTATTGACCCATTTATAAACTCAATTAAATTAAAAATGAGGCCTAATTAGACTTATTGACCCATTTATAAACTCAATTAAATTAAAAATGAAAACAGAATTTGTTTTTTGCTGTTTTAATGTAAAAAATACCAAATATATTAAAATGTAAAACCAAGCTTTTTATGCAACTAGGAAAAATTTTGTACCTAACTCTTGCGAAAGTGCCTTTTCCGCCCTTGACGGCGTGCCAGAACTCCGCAAAGCGTCGTTCGGGCAACTGCCGTCGCGTGCGTAAAAGTATCACTTTCCGCACTAGTTAGGTAAATAACTATTACAGCTCTGCGTCGTTGGTATCCCTGCAAGTGAACGTAAACACCGTTTTTGTCCTCAGAGAGAGTTGACCAACCCCAGAAACAGATACTATATCTTAGCCTTGAGTCAACATTTGCGAAATAAACCTGAGTTAGTTGTTGTTTTGTTAAAATAGTTTTTAACTGTCTTAATACATAACTTTGAGAGTTTACTTTTGGTATTAGATATTCACAATATGTTTTCCAGTTTGGGTTTTTATCGATGTATAGGCCAAGAAATTTATTAGTGTCACTAAAAGAGTATTTCAGCGTCCAACTTAATTTCCAACTCAGTTGTATTTTTTTGTGCATGATGAAAACGCATAAGCCTTGTTTTGGATGAATTTAAGTAGAGAGAATGATCAGAGAACCAACTGTTAATATTTTGAACTAGATTACTGCATTTGTCTTCAAGAACTGTATCAGACTTATCTGAAGTAGCCGATGAAAGGTCATCGATTAATAAATAATATAAAAAATATGGGGCCCAGAATTGAACCTTGTGGTACTCCTGTTGAAATATTTAACTTATTTGATGCAAAGTGTCTAATATTACTTACTTGGTCAATATTTTGTAGAGACACATATTGCTGTCTTTCTGTTAAAAAATATTTTGTCCAGTCAAAAGACCTATCAATAAAGCCATATTTTCTTACTATTGTGTATAACGATACCGATTGTATTATATTTATTTATGTATCAATGTGTTAATAAAACACCTTAAATTTTTCTTTTTCAAGTACCAGGTTCTTTTCAATCGTTGGGTATCATTAGCGCTATAGTATTTGCAACAAGGCTAGTCCTTTTGTTTAATCACCCCGTAATTCTGGTAACAAAACGCACGTGTATTCTTAATTCAGTTATAAACCACAGGTTCCTAAGGTAACTGATAATGGATGCTGCGAAAATAATTATCAATTACCTTAATCTTAATATAATCGGTTACCACCCTTTATAATAAGGGTGGTGGATCGGTGTTTAAACTGCCATTGTTTTGAAATTTCTGACTTTGAAAGATTATCGCTAATTTTTTATTTAAATTCTGATTTTGATTTGGAATAGTTTTTTGAGAAAAGGTTCTGTCCGAAAATGATTTTATGTAGTGAAAAATTTATGAACAATTGGGGTGCCCTTCCGGCAAAGTTTCTACATTGGAAGATTTTCAGTGCGACTGACCGTAGAGCTACAAACCATGAACAAACGATAAATTATTAATGATTATTTAATTTTTTCAAAAATGTTATTTTTTACAATGTATTTCGAGCTGGAGTTAAGCTAAGCTTTGCAATTTGCTTTGGTAAAAATTCATTCAAATAAGATTAGGCCCTATTTATATTATAGTTTTTGTAAACAGAAGTTTTTTATATTATTACCTAAGGATAAAGACTTAATAAAAGTTAAATTAGTACATACTTATTTCTCAGTATATAAGCATTTATATTTTTTGTTTAGGGTAAATTAAAACAGTATTTTATTATAATTTTTAATAAATAAACATTTTTTTATGGTCGACACATAGATCTTTTAAAAAGTATAATAAAGTTCTCAACTGATTTAAGTGGAAATGCTTTGGGAATTTCAACAAAAACAGTATTGTACAGACTCTTTCTGAGTGAATTAAAAAATATATTTCAGACACAATATTTAAACTAAAAATAGCTATATTGAGGCTATTACTAATTACTAAGTTTAAAATGTTGCAGTAGAACAGTAGAACAGCTCATAGGATTAAAAACCAACCAAAAAACTGAAAATCTAAAATCTAACTAAAAAACAAACTAGGCAAAAATAATTTATTCTCATCATCCAAAAAACTTCTTCTCATAAACTGCCATTCTCAGTTATGACGAGAGGAGCGACATCCTGCCAAAAATTTTTTGTTTTGAAAGTTGACTTTTATTGTCAATTTAAACTTTGATAGACAGACAGGCTTGCAACTGCCAACTGCAATCTGGGGCCAACAACGTTTTTCGATGCTATTTTCTGTCTTCTTTATAGAAGAAAAATAAAAAAGGATAGCAGAGGGACTTGAGGTATTGCAAGGACTATATCGGCACCTTGTTTACTACCTTTCAGTGATGATAAAGAATACTTTCAGATCCTTATTTAATCTGCGCGGAGCATCTGCGTTAGCATGGAAGGGCGAAAAAATACACAAAATATCGAAAAACAAAATATAAAATTAAAATTTCGGAAGTACATAATATCGAAACTACAAAATATCGAAACTACAAAATATCGAAACTACAAAATATCGAATTACAAAATATCGAAAATACAAAATATCGAAAACACAAAATATCGAATAACAAAATATCGAAAATACAAAATATCGAAACAACAAAATATCGAAAATTAAAAATATCGAAAACACAAAATATCGAATAACAGAATATCGAAAATACAATATATCGAAACAACAAAATATCGAAAATCAAAAACAGAAAATTTCGGAACCTTTACCTAACCTGACCCTGACCTAATCTAACTTAACCTAATCTGATATAACCACACGAAAATAGATAGTTTCAAACACCTAACCTAACGAAACCCAATCAAATCTAACCGAACCGAACCTAATCAAACCGAACCAAAGCAAACTAAACCAACAATTTTTTTCAAAAAAAAACTTTCCGGGATCCTAGAAGGTGTGAATTGGAACCGAACCCAGCCGAACCAGACCGAACTGAGACTCTTATTTAATGCTATATTTTGTATTAGATTCAATTTCATGAATTTTCTCTAAATGATTTGGTGGGATTTGTCCTTTAATATTTAAAATGCCAAGACTGCAATGCGCAGTATGTAGGTCAGTCAGGCCGCTCGTTTGAGACTAGAGTAAAAGAGCACTTAAGATCTCAGAAATATGCTCACGATAACAGATCTTCATTTGGATCCCATCTGAAAACACATAAACATACCTTTGATATGAGAGATGGTTTGAATGTTTTGCATGTACAAAATAAAGGTAGTAAACTCAATACTCTTGAAAGCTTAGAGATTGCTAGATTGGAACTTAATCCTGATGTGGTTTCTTTAAATGAAAAATCTCCGTCTAACTTTGTGGAAGCAGCTAAAGTTATAAACCTTTTTAAATTTTAATTAAAAATTTTTTTGCTTTTTATTAGATTTTAAATATTTTAACTAACAATTTTTGTCTTTAAACTTTTTTGTTGATTTAATTTAAATTAATTTGGTTTGCTGCGAGTAGTCAAAAAGTGATTCACCGATTGAAAACACGTTATTTTTTGCTAGTTTTGTTTTTTATCGCTTTTTAATATCTTTTAGCTTTTTAATTTTAATGTTTTTCTTTTTTTGAATGTGTTTTTTAAAAAATTTTGTTGTTTTTTGTTTTTTATTTTTGAGCGTTTTAGTTTTTAATTTTTGTGACGAAAGAACAGTTTTCAAAATGATTGTTGTTGGTATTTTTTGAAATTGGAAAAAGTATAACTTTTTTTAGAATTTTTGAATAACCTTTTTAATACTTACGTTAGTGTTCTTAATATTGTAATTTGTGTTCGTTTGACCTACTTTTAAACTTTTAAGTTCTAACAAGACAGCTGTTTTTTAATAGGTTATGGTAGTAACTACTAGGACTAGCAAATAAGTTTTTTTTAAAAGTTTTTAAATTGTTAATTATGATGTTTTACCATCCCAGTTTTCTAAAAATGTGGTTGATCCTAGTTTTTTAATATCTAGTTATATGGGACCTGCAAAATTTGTTGGTAGGTTTTTGTTTTTGATTTTGTATAAACTTGACGTTTATAAATCCAAGGGAATTATTTTTATTGTTAGTTTCACACTTTGTATTTTTGTTTTTAGATGAAAACCCTTGAAAATGAACTTAGGTTCGAAACCGGTCGGGTTAAAATTGAATTTTGAATGAATAAACAAATTTCTTGAGAAAAAGAGATCTTTTATTGATCAAAATTTAAAGGTTTTAAGTGTGGAGTAAAGGACAAATCCCACCAAATCAGTTGAAAAAATGCTCCACGAGGGGAACTTCAAACAAAAATATTTTCTCTAAATATAATTAAGTATTTATTTTGATACAAGTGGAAAATCCAATAATTATGCGGTATAATAATTAATGCCTATATTATCTTACTAAAGTAAATCTTAACCCTTTTACGAAAAGGTAAACTTATTATTGAAAAGTTTGATCATTAAAAATATGGAAGCACCCTCAAGTGTTAAATTTCATTGAGAATTAAATAGTTAGAAATTTATAATTTTGCCATTAGATTTTATTATCAACCAAAACCTAAAAGTTTTTTAACTGCATTATATGTTTTTCGTGGCCTTTTGCCTTTTATTTTAACTTCAATTGCTAGTATTCTTTATTTTCATATGTAAATAGACAGAAAAAAATTATTATTATTATTATTATTAAATTATCAAGATGGCATCGGTTTATGACAAAAACTGGTTTCCTTTATTAACTCTCATTTATTCATTCACCTCTTATTTTAAGAAACATTTGTTTCAATCCAAAAAAATATGATGGCTTATATCTAGAAAAACTTTCTTACATGGACTTTTCTTTCAACACATAAATGTTTTATTAAGAAATTTCTATAAAGAATAACGGAGTTTTCTGATTTTTTTTGGTTAAATTATAACAATTATCTACTTATTATATGTAATCCCATTGAAATCTTACTACAATAAACTTATGTTAACACTTATATAAGACCTATTAGGTATAGTTACTCTATTCATACCAAAGAATGAAACCAACTTCCATTTGTACTTATTTTCGGTCGAAACGTGTAGTATAAATCTTGGCATTGACAGCGCACTCTATAGAGATAAAATTTCGGACTTCCTTTGTCTTTATTTATTTTAAATACGACTTTTCGGTTAGTAAGTATCTCTGACCGTTTTCAAGTGTAAACTAAACAATCTAGTCCCTAGGCTACTACTTATACTACTTGGTCTGCAGTCAGGTGTGACGGCCCACCCCCTTTTTAATCCTAAGACGCCTGTTTTCCTTAAGGAGTGGTTTCCATATGTTTGGTATGTCCGTGCTTGGTTGACTGAAAACTTCTTTATTCTGCATTATAAACGCAATAAACGTTTGTTTTCGCCAATGCGACTCTTTATGCAAAACTTTAGCTTCTGACCACTCAATCCTGTGATGACTTGACTATATGTGATCCGCTAAACCGGTTTTTTCAACATCCCTAATTGGGTACTTTTTAGATGTTTATTTACTCTAACCTGAAGAGGGCGTTTCGTTTCACCTAGATATGATTTACCACACTCACACGGAATTTGGGAAATACATTCCTTATTATTTGATGGATTTTTTGGTTTTGTTTTAGTATTTCCCGATGAAAATACTATTTTATATTATAGTGCTTGACTAGATTGTTTCGTTTACACTTGAAAACGGTTAGAGGTACTTACTAACCGAAACGTCGTGTTTAAAATAAATAAAGACAATGGAAGCCCGAAATTTTATTTCTACTCAATCATTGTCTACGAGTTTCAAACAAAGACCGCACTCTATGTTATGTTATGTTATGTTAAAAGTTGACCTTGATCTGGCCTTAGCAAGGCATATGGCCAATCGACCCCTGATGTACACTACATATTTTCGCCCTTTTAAAACATAACAGAATAAAAACATAAAATGTGATTGTTGAAAAATAGATTCCATTTAGCATGTTTGGAATAAATATAGCTAAAAAAATTTCGAAAAATAACTACAGCAAGAAGTGTGTTTAAACTCATTGCGCTTTTCAGGTATATAGAGGAAAATAAAAACCAGTATAAAAAATCTGTGCGTACCTACATTGAATCAAGGTGACCAACTCCTAAACATCAAAATACTGGAGGAGGTAAAAAATTTAAATCTAGTTTTAACAGAATAGGTACAACAAAAAATTATATTTGCTCCTAACAAATTGATTTTTTTTTACACCAGGTGTATTTTTCCGTTTTTATATTGGGTCATCATTCATTTGGACAACCCATATCTGTTAGATGACTCGCTAGCAGGTTTATTACCATTTATATTGCATTTTCAAACAAAAAAGTTGCCCTTTAGTGGTTTTAAGAAGAAAGCCATTTATTGCTGAAAAATATTTGCCTTTGTTCTTTCATGGCATCAACTTTTAGATGTCCAAATGATTTTAAAATATTGAAGCGGGTAGGGGATAATTTGCCGCGGGCCGATTCGCCGCAGTCGGATTTTCCGCGAGATTTTTTGTTTTATGACATTACCATTGGAAAATTGTTTAAACAGTTTTATTTAGCTTGACTTCATATAATATATTTGTTTATTTGTTTTTTCAAACTTTTTCAACTAGGTATTTGGTGGTTAGTAAACAATTCAACTTTTTTTTTTAATAGAAAAATACATAAAATGGGGAACCAAAATGGCGGACTTTCCCATTTATGAAGCAATATGCATCAAATTCGCAACTTTGGGGTGTTTCAGGTCGCTGATTATGATTTCTAATTTACTTACTTAACTTTAAAAAAATCAAAATGGCGGTTTCACAATAGCACACTTTCTCATTTATAAACCGATTTGTCTCAAACTTGAAACATCGCGGCGCTTAACGTAACTCAATACCAAAAATTGTAACTCAAATTTAAAAACCTGAAAATGGCGGATTCAAAATATCGGATTTTCTCATTTATGAACCAATTTACATCAAATTCGAAACTTTTCAGGTCGCTGATTATGTTTTATAAATAAGAAAGTGCGCCATTAAGGATCCACCCTTCTATTTTTTTTTAAAGTTTAAGTTAAAAGTCATAATCAGCGACCTGAAAAACCCCATAGTTCCGAATTTGGTGCATATTGGTTCATAAATGGGAAAGTTCGATATTTTGGATCCGCCATTTGATGATTTTTTGTAGTTTAAGTTAAAAATAAAAATCAGCGACCTGAAAGATCTCTAAGTTCCTAGTTTGATGCATATCGGTTCATAAATGAAAAAATCCGCCATTTTGGGAACGTAGCGTGCCCGAAAGGACGGGGGGGGGGGGGCGACAGCTAAAAAGGGCGCCTCTGAAAACTGATGAAAAATCTTGTGACAAAAAAAAACAAAAAGATCAAAAGGGCGCCTCTCACAAATCTTGCGACCAAAAAAAAAACGGTCATCATGTGTGAGGGGGCGGCCTATAAGTCACAAGGGCGCCGCTCACGAATCTTGCGACCAAAAAGAAAAAAAAAAAAGGTCTTTATGTCGTTAGTTTCCTTTGGCACCCACTCAAATGGCCGTTACCGACCCGACTTAATAAAGCTGAGGGCGCTTCGGCCACCTATGGGGCGCCACTACCCTCGGGGCGGGGGGGGGGCGGCGAACCCCCCCCCCCCCCCCCGCCCTTCCACCACCGCGCCCCCCACGCTGCGCCGCTGTTTGGAACCTCCATTTTATTTATTTTTCTAATAAAATAATATGTTGAATTGTATACTAACCAATAAATACCTAGTTAGAAAAGTTTGAAAAAAGTTATATCCAAACAAATAAACAAATATATTATATGAAGTATAGCTAAAAAAAACTCTTCAAATAATTGCCAATGATAATATCAATAAACAAAAAATCTCGCCTCGGATTGTTCCCGTGGCGACTCAGCCCGCGGCGAATCGGCCGCGGCAAATTGTCCCATCTCCATTGAGACAACTTACAAATTTTTTGGTGCTATTGGGGAATAAATACTCCCTTGACCTCTTACCTGTAGAACCGCTAATGCCTGTGTTACATTAATAAATATTTTGTTACTATTTTTCAAAATGAGGAGGATAAGTGATAAAAAATCCTGATTATTTAATGGCCCCATATTAAAGCATGTCTTTTAGGTAAACAAAATTTAATTTAATCATTACAGAACTTAAAATTTCTGAAAAAAAAATTATATTTATATCGCACCCCCGCTAAAAAATAGTCACAACTCAAAAAACATTGTTTTGAGAAAATCGCTGTTAAAGAATTTAGTTCATTAGAGAGATTCATTTTTCACTTACATGACAAATTACAAGTTACCATGTTATTTTATATCAAAAGGAACCTATTAACTCAATGTAATTGGTGCAGTACGTTTCTCAGAAAAAATAATTTTTGTCGTTTTTAGTTAAAAAAAAGACAAAAACCCGAAATTGTGACACTTTTTTAGAACAAGGCATCATGACGTTGTAAATCAGGATGTCACGCAGGATGGTAAATAATATAAAAAAAGAAAACAAATAAAGAAGAAACTTTGTATTTATTTTTACAACGAGTTATAAAATGCTGAATAACAACTGGGAATGTGATCCTTCTCTAATAAATTCAAAAGATTTTTTTCTTATTCTCCTTAATTCTAAGTACACTGAACAATTCGAAAAAACAGTCACAACACAAAAAAGAACACTATTTTACTGGTTATATGGGTCAGATTTAATCAATAGTTCACACGAAAATCTTCACAACTCGAAATGTGACTTTTTTCAGGATGAAACTCCACGTTCACGCTGTTATAAAGTCAAAAGTGACACTGAAAAGAACGCATCCTCAGCTAAACAAAATAAAAGAGTCACATCGCCATTTCGCGGTGAATTGTCGAAACATAAATGTGACGCTTTTATGGAAGAAAGTACAAGTTATTTCTATGATGGCGGCAGGTTTATCTCAATAAGAGCGATTTTTGAGTTGTGACTCTTTTTCAGCGGGTGTGCGATATATTATCTGATTATTTGACGAAACTGTGGAACGTAATATCATACAAAAAAAGACATTTATTTTATAAAAGTATATTCTAACCCTTTTACGAAAAATAAACCCAGTTAACCCTTTTACGAAAAATAAACCCAGTTTGATCATTATGGACAGTCAAGCTCCCCCGAGTGTCATATTTCATTGTGAACTACCGACACGAGCAGACCCCTCTATGTATTACAAAATAGCCTACGAGAAACAAGGCGTGCTCGACACCCGTAAATTTCTTTCGCAATTTTTAAGAGTTAAATGCCTAACATTTCAATGTGAATAGAGAAACTGTAAACAAACTTTAAAACTAAAGGCGCGGATAGCGGTCCAAACGCAATTAACGTTGATCTGATCTAGAAAGGCAATGTGTGTCGTAGGTCACGCGATGGATTCTTTCTTTCAATCAATACTTTCATCGATCGATGATATAGCAGTTTTACTCGCCTGCTGCTGTTTTAGTTTGTCTCGTACATGGGTAGATGGCGCTTCTTGTGGGGGTACACACACACTAATGCCGTATTCCATTGGGAAAATGAGTGCAGCACTGGTGGTGCACTGACACTGAAACGGTGTTGTCAAAAATTTGCACCGAGTGCAGTTTCAATGGAACACGCGGAAAATGAAAAATTGCACTCGTGTGGTATAAGGTCACTATATCACGAAGTTCCTAACATCGTGATATAGTGACCTTAGTGTGGTATGCCATTATGAGCTGTAGAACTTCTTTTTTATTCTTGCTTTAAGCAACGTTAATATAACATTTTCTTTCAAATAATTTTTTATTATGAATAGGGCAAATTGATTATGCAAAAATCTCATTTTTGAAAAAAAATGTCACACAACCTGTAGTTTTATCAGGCCAACGACGATATCCATTTTTATTTGTTTCAAAGTTACACGCCGATAAATATTATCCTAAGATAATATATAAAATTCGTCAAATAAATAAATAATGATTTTATTTTAAAAAAGTTAATAAGAATATTTTAAAAATGCCCACCTCCTTTTTGAAGGCAGGCATGTGCTCGTATACCAACAGATAGAGTAGTTATCTATATTTCGCGCTTGTTTTTCAAAAAACCCTAACCAGAAGTGTACTTTATGCTCCCAAAATTTGAACATAAGTATTCGAAACACCTTGTATACATATATAATATTTCACAAGTTTCTTTCAACTAAACCTAACTTTCCTGCCTTGCGGAATTTGGTCAAAAACATGTTGTTCAAAATCCATTTGTTCGAAAGTAATATTAATACTTCAATAACATTTTCTTGAAAAGGAAAATTATTTAAAAACATTTCCTTCAAACAAAAAATTGTTTAAAAACATTTTATAAAATTTTTTTTGTTCAAAAACATTTTCTTTGAAAGTCATTTTTTTTCATAAGGAAAATTGTTCAAAAAAGTTTTTGAAGAAAATATTTTTGAACAAATTTCCATTCAACAAGAACATAACCTAACCTAACAGCTAAACGTAAGGGTGTTTTAACATACCATAAAAATGGCAAGACATGTGCCTCAGCGCTAATGGGGTTTCGTCCCCCTTGTTCTTTTTTTGGACAAAATTGAGGCTACTTGAATTTATTTATGAGAAATTCTGCAGTGCTCATCTCGAGCCAAAAGTGTTTCTTGAACTAAAAAATACATTTATTTTTACTTATAATCATAGCTGCCAGAAAACCCCAACTGTCGGAAAATTAGCCCCAGGGCCCCAGTCAACCAAATCCATACAAATCGGTAATCGGTAAACCACATTTTCAATAAAGTTTTTTATTTTTGGGGTTTCCGTTCTCATTGTTTTTATTGCACAGAACTGTTCTTCTTCATCTTCATCGCTGCTACTACTAAGCAGCGAAGAAAATAATAAAAAATCGCTAACAACTTTATTTTCACTCATTTTTACGTCCCACGACAATAATAAGCGTTTAAAATTAATGGCGGGAAAAAGTTTTCGGTGCGGCATGAGCCCTCAGAGCCGGTGTCAAAAAAGCCGCACTCAGTGCAAAACTGAATTCATAAGTTCCACAATGGAATACGAAAACTGAAAAAGTGCATGTCAATGGAATGCAAACACCGAGCCAGTTGTGCACTAGTGCTGCACTCATTTCCCCAATGGAATACGGCATAAGATAGGTTAAACTACACCCAAATAACAAATCTACGGCGTTATCTCAAAAAAAAAAAATTGTAAATAATACCTTATCCAGCCATTGCTACGCGGGCTAGGAAGGTTAAAAACGTATTCTTGTAAGGTACCTACTTTCTTAATATTCTTCAATTAAATAAACAAATATTAAAAAATACATTGCTTTTCAAACTGTTAACTCCATAGACTATTTTATAAACTGCAATGCCTTCAGATCATGCAGGTCATCGCGGCAAGGACGCGACGCCGACGTCCAAGCTTTTAAAATTTACGGCTTTAAGGTGGGCAAATATTTTTGTGTAAAACTAAATGAACCTAATACTTCGTCTCCTTTACTTTTTTCAGAACGAATAAGAAAATGCTCCGCCAATATATGGGCACTTAAGTTCACAGTAGATATTTTTTTTTGTGTTTGTGTTTCTGCTTAATCATAAGTTTCTGACTAATTGATGGGTAAATGAGACTTAATTAGCAATTTTGTTTTATTAACACTACTTTGATCTACATTATGTCAAATAGGTAAAATATTAAAATCAGATTTTCATAAAATTTATTATTTTAAAATTATTTAAAAAAACAACTTTCTCCTAAATGCTGATGAGGCAGTACCTATAAAATAATAAAAGTTCAGTGAACGAACTTCGCTTTGATGTGTCAGCAATTATGGTCCTGGCAACGACCCATCGCCAATAAGTGCTGACGCAGGAAGAAAGTTGTATTGGGAGGTGCTGGCTCATTAGCGGGTAGCAGTAAGTAAGTGAAAGTAAAAGAGTACAGAGCCCAAAGATCTGTCCTGACCTGTGTCTGGTTTTATTACAAGTAATACTGTAAGTATCTTTATATTTATATTGGATATAATTTTATAAAAGACAGGGAATTTTAATATTACCAATACATGTCTTAAACCATTACATTTTTCATTCCAAAGCTATTTAATTTTACATTTGAATAAAATATATAATGGTAAGGTTGTTTAGAGACTGACGATCCTCATCTTCTCCAACAACCCTACCGATATATATATAATAGAAGTTTTGCATATTTTTGAAAAATACACAAAACTCAAAGACTATATACTATATTAAAAACTGACTGAACGGTTATCTAGCAAAGGCTTCGGTCTATAATTGTTTAAAATTTGGTTTAAATCGATTGGCTAGTTTTAAGGTAATGACTTAAAACATTGTTTAAAATAGGGCCTCGCAAGAATTCCAAAAAGTCCCAAAAAATTTTAAATTACCTAAGTTTCACGCGATTTTAATAAATTTTCTTTGAGCACTCATTACAAATGTCATCTAATTTGCTGTAATTACTATTATTAACTTTAACTTGGTTTTTTATCTATGAAGTTGCTTAAATACCTAACTTTTTCACTAAAAAAAAATATGACATAGTTTGACTATTTAAAGAATATTCCTGTACTATTAACAACTACCCACGTATTGAATGAGCAAAACAAGACACTGATGGCAAAAGATTTAAAAATAATTTTATACATTTTATGTAAAACCTCATTTAGTTTTTTATTACTCAAATCCGTCCAAAGATATAATTTTGCGGAGAGCAAAACCCATTACCTTGTCTCGGAAACAGGATGCAATCCTCTGCCGATGACAGCCAAGAAAAATATTTTCAGGAAAAAATATAAATCGACCCTACCTAATCAAATTTGAAGTAGAATTACGAATAAATAGCATTCGTAGAGCGCAATAAGCAGTTTCGGATTAAGCGGGGTAAAAGTATGGCCCTTCTTTTCTCCCCCAACATAAAAATTACTTTAAAGTTCTAGCAAATTTCAAAGCCAAACCTAAAAACGGCAACCAAGAAATTATTAGATATTTTATGATTTCCAAAAGCGTGAGTCAAGTATAGTACAATGAATAGAGGAGTTTTACCCTACAAAAGGTCCGGTAGTTCTGAATTTTGGATATGTTATTAAGGTCGAAAGGGTAGTTAAAAATCTGAGTTTTCGTCACCCCCACCCCTGTGCTTCCTCCGCCATCTTGAAAAAGCCATAAAAAATTGGCACTTTTTGTAGTTTTTTGCCTCTAACTTCGTTCCAGTATACTAAATCGCAAAAAGAGTTATATAAAGTTTTTTAGAGGATATAATTATCTACAATTGGGTAGTACCATGGTTGTTCTGCGAGCAGTAGTAACGGAGCTAGGTAGTTTCCAAAAATGACTAAAATCACGTGCTTGGGCAAATTTTCAGATTTTTTCTACTTTAGACGGCATAAGCTCCGAAATACTTTGTTCTAGGGTAAAAGTTCTAAGAACATATCTTGTAGATAATTTTATCAGCTAAAAAATTCATTCTCTAAATGTATTTTTAAATATTGTAATGGAGTGTAAAAAATGTAAGGGAGCTTAGGGGTCAAACACCTCCTTAAATTAACCACCTCTTCAAAAACCACCCAGACCCCTAAAATCTAACATATTTAGGGTTTCTCAAATTTTCTCAAAGAATACGCTTCTAAGAGAAAAATGTGTTATATACTTTATTGTAGACCAAGAAATTTCCTTTTGAAAAAGGTACAACTTGATGGGGGTCAACTATTTATAAACTCTTCAGCGGCGTCCGTTAATTGAAGTAATTTAAAAAAGTCAAAAAATATCCATGTTTTTTCCATGATTTATTCGATTTTTTTTTAAACCAAGGTTTATAGAACAAAATGTGTTATACATTATTGTAGCAAATAAAATTTCCTTTAAAATGCTGTACAAGAAAGTCGGATTGGTTTCCTGGTTATAAATTCAGAGGCGCCCGTAAATTTAACCAATTTTAAAAACTCACAAATTAAAATATATTTGTTACAAGTTTTATCTATTTTTTTCAAAAACTAAGCCTAATTTAAAAATATTTTATGATGCACTTTATTGACAGTAAAATTCTCTTTTTAACGGTGTATAACTCGATGGGGTTTGACTTACAACGAACCCGTCAGCGACGTCCGTAAATGGGGGCCATTTAATTAATTTTTTTTTAAATTATGTTTTGCACAGGTTTTATTTGATTTTCTGAAAACCATGCCCTTTATCAAAAAAATCGTTTTTTACTTCGTTGCAGATAATAAAATTTCCTTTTAAACATTGTGTAACATGGTAAAAAATATTTCATATTTACCGCTCCAGTGGTGTGCTTAATATAAAACAATTTTTTTTAATAGTGATTTAAAAACATTTTTCTCTTAGAAGCGTATTTTTTGAGAAAATTTGAGAAAACCTAAATATGTTCGATTTTGGGGGTCTGGGGGGGGTTTTTGAAGAGGTGATTAGTTTAAGGAGGTGTTTGACCCCTAAGCTCTCTTACCTTTTTGTACGTCACTAAATTTACACAAAAAAATAAAAAACGTGCCGTTTAAAGCACTAAATTTTAAAAAATGATTATTTTCTAACTTAATTACATTAAGTTAAAAGTTACTCCCACTCCATTACAATATTTAAAAATGCATTTAAAGAATGGATTTTGTAGCTGATAAAATTCTCTACAAGATATGTTCTTAGAACTTTTACGCTAGAACAAAGTATTTCGGAGTTTCTGCCGTCTAAATTAGAAAAAAATCTGAAAATTTACCCAAGCACGTGATTTTAGTCATTTTTGGAAATTACCTAGCTCCGTTACTACTGCTCGCAGGACCACCATAGTACCACCCAATTGTAGATAATTATATCCTCTAAAAAATTTCATAAAACTCTTTTTGCGTTTTAGTGTACTGGAACGACATTAAAGGCAAAAAGCTAAAAAAAGTGCCAATTTTTTATGGTTTTTTCAAGATGGCGGAGGGAGCACAGGGGGGGGGTGACGAAAACTCAGATTTTTAACTACCCTCCTGAGTTTAACAACATATCCAAAATTCAGAACTACCGGACCTTTTGTGGGGTAATCCCCCAATTTTGGCCTCTATTCATTGAACTAGTAGGGATGGGTGGATGGAACTGGCTGTTACATAAGAACAGGTTTCGTTAACCTGTTCCGTGCACCTGTTATCTAATTCTTCTAATTAAATATTCCGATTCCGCAAATCACATATTCCGATTTTGCGGATCACAGATTCCGGTTTCGATTAGTTTGAAATTCAAACTAATCCGGAATTTGTGATCCGCGGAATCGTTATCATGGAAATGGGGTGGTGCCGTAGACCTCTGTTTTAAAGCAAAGAATAGCGCAATTATTTTGCGGCCAGTTTGATTAATATGAAAATTCCACACCACTATTTTTTAACCAATCAAAATGTATTTTTTTGTCATCACCATAGCAACGCACGAATTTAAGTGGACATTTTTTCCTCGTGGGTACCCAACAGCGAATTAAATCGGAAGTTTTTTGGCGTCTTAATGACAAGATAATGTTTCGACAGTAGGTTTTAATTTATTTATTCAATTTTTATACATTCCAATTACATATTTAGGACTTTTTCTGTATTCTTCGGACACCTCCTTTCTACCTCCTGTCTTGTTAAACGAACGACGAAAAAGCTGGACTTTGAATGGAATATACTTTGTGGTATTGGACACGATTTTATTCACCATTTTTGCGCTGCATGGTTATGAATGATATACTAATAAAGCCCGTATAAGAAATTGATGAAAACGCAAAAAACCAATTTTCTACCATTTGTAGTTACACAAAACTTATGTAAAATTGAAGAATGTACTGTGTTGAGGCTTAAAATGTTATTTCCGTGAAACTACAACAAGTAGAAATCAACAATTTATATGGCTAAAATTGCTGGCGAAACTGTGACACAAACTAAATCTCTTCACGTCCCTTTATAAAAAACAGTCAAAATTATAATTTTTTACCAAATGTAGTAGCCACAAGTAACTATAAAATGGAAGATATAATATTTTATAGCGTAAAAATGTAGTTTTGTGTTACTACAATGAGTAGAAATCAACAACATATAGGCTAACAATCCATTGGTGACGAAACTGCGAGCAAACTAAACGTGTTGATGTACCTATATGAAAAACTAATACATTTTTATTTTCTACCACTGCAAGCTCAAAATTACTAAAAAATTAAAGATTATGGTTTTCTTTCTTGTAAAATGATACTTCTGTGTAACTACAATAACTTGTAATAACCCAAAATTGACATAAAATAAGAGAATAAAATATTTTACATTCTGAACTGCTATTTTCATAAAACTACAATACGTAGAAATTAATCTAATTGGTGCTGAAACTGCGAAGAAACTAGATTTGTTCCTGAACGTAAGTATATGAAAATGAAATAAATACAATTTTCAACTATTCTCGTTGTAGTCATAAAAAGCTTTTAGTTTTTAATGTAGGTAGGTAGAATGACAAAATATTAGTTGCCATAGTAACTAAATATTTAAGTCAATCAAAACTATTTATGTTTTGCTGGTGCCTTGTCCAAGAAAAAATTGGCATTGTTGTGAGTTAAAATAGTTATTTACCTAACAAGTGCGGAAAGTGACCCTTTTCCGCACGAACGGCAGTTACACGAACGACGCGAAGCGGAGTTCGGAAAGGCCGTTAAGGGCGGAAAAGACACTTTCCGCGCGTGTTAGGTACAATATTTTTCCTACTTGCGTAAAAAACTTCTTCCTACATAATGTATTTTGTATTTTTATTGACAAATTATGTTTTCGTTTTAGTTTTAAAATTCAAGTTCATTACTATAATTATTTTATTTTTATTTGCTTTCATAAAATCACCAAAAAAGGTAGCGTGCGTAAAAAAAAATTTTACGCACGCTACCTTTTTTAAAAATTTTGTAAAATAATTCCAAATTGATATTCAGGCACTCTATTATTTTGGTGTCATTTTGACATTAATTAGTGACAAGCTATTTTTTCGGATTGTGTTATTGTTGTTACTATGGGATTAAAAATACAAACATTGCAGCAAGTGTCATTTCAGCGTTATTTTCGGTTTATCTACAAAGTTTTCTTTAAAATGGATTTCGACGACAGCGATATTGAACTTCCATTTCCGACGATCTTCTGCCACAATGTTGGCCAATGCCGGAGCAAATATAACCAATTTGAAGCGACATGGTGGGTGGAAGAGTGCGTCAGTAGCCGAATCCTATGTGGAAGAATCCGAGGAAAACAAGAAAAAAATTGCAACGCAAATTTTGCAGAAAAAAAGTGACACAAATCAGGAGACAGGAGAACGCCAACCATCCACCTCAGTCCTACCCTCCACCTCAGAACTACCATCCACCATAGCACTTCGATCCACATCAGTGCAAAGAAGCACGAATGCAGAAGCAACGACAATGTTTCCATCAATGACGACGACTAATACATCGATACAATCTGAAAACCTAACAAAAGTGGCGGCGTCAGCATTAACATTACAAAATGCGACGCATTGCACGTTTAATTTTCACATTATGCGTTAAACTTTTTTAATTTTTCGAGTAGTTTTTAGTTTTTTTTCACTGTTTCCGTAACAAATAAAAATATAAAACAAAAAAAGTCTAAATTTACTTTAATATGCAAAGCGTGCGTAAAAGTATTTTTTAAGCACGGCGTGCGGAAAGTTCAACTTTCCGCACGCAAATGCGTGCGTAAAAATGCACTTTTACGCACGCAAGTAGGAAAAATAAATTTTAAATTTATTCAATTTGGTGTGGAATTTTCTTACCGAATACCACGCGAGGTTAAATTAAATCCGTAAATTTTCGGAAATAATTTAACCTCTAGTGGTATTACTGGTGAAAAGACAATAGTTTTGTACCTTATTTAGTTCATCTATTTTTTGAACTTTACGAAAGTAAAAAGTAAAATTGAATAAAATGTTAGCAGTAAATACCTATTTACCTATTTATGTTGATTTTCATTTTTGTTTTTTTTAAGAATAACTTTTTTACGGTAAGAAATATATATACCTCAGTTTTTTTAAGGCACAGGTGCACATTGTAATATTCTTTCTCTGAATAACTCTGAATAATGAATACTATTTTAGTCACAGCATTTGCCATGAAAGACTGAAAGAGTATTTCACAATTTTCTCAAAATTTTAAAAAGGAGATGTTCATGTTTCAAGTTTTGAAGTAGAAGCATTTTTATCGAGGGCTGGCTCGATCGCCGATTTTTGTACACCAAAAGGCAACACCTACGGTATAATACCTATGGTATTTCCTGATATTTCTCTGTATTTTCTCAAATTTCAATGGTATTTCCTAGTATTTCCCAAGCAGTTCCCGGTATTTCCTAGTATATTGTCACGAATAGGGGGGCCGGGGCTGGTTACAGGTATTGCCCGGTCGTTAATTACCAGCCACTACCTTACAACCCCAATACTATTCGTTATTAACAATTTGTTTAAATGATACCGCGCCGGTCGAATTGATCTAACGGAGTTATTTCGATTCGAGCCGACGGAGATCTTTGTTTAAAACTAAGGGATGCAGATTAAATAACACCTGTAGGGGGTTAAAAGATGTATTATAAAACTAAGTACCGATAACTGATACAACAAAGGTTGGTGAGTTGGCTATGGGGGCGACACCCGGACTTGCCTGGAAACAACAGGATTTGCGGCCGGCTGGTTATCTAGGAACCCCAGTTCACGCCCAAATTATCGTCAGTCGATTACGTCACTCGATGTGGCCGCCCGCACTCACTCGGTCTTAACGTTCGTTATAGGAAAAAAAGCCGAAACTTTAGTTCCGCGAGGCGACGCCTCGCCCCGCGGTATTTAGTTCTCCCGAGTCCCTGTCAGAAAAAAGCCCGGAAATATGCATTGCCCGCCTATTTATAAACTATTTCTGCCAAATTGCAATAATAGTTATTGACGTCAATTGATTTATATCGACTTATAGGTTGTCCCAAAAAGTTAATAAATATAATAATAATAATTATTAAGTTCCTTTTTAATTATTTGGGAAATATTGGTTTGACTTTATGTTAAGCGCTCTTCGTGACAATATTTCCCAGTAATTCCAAAGTATGTCCTGGTCTTGCCCTTAACCTGTACACCAAAAGGAAATAAAGACACACCCCTTGATTTTTACACCATTGATTTATTTGTTCCAAATTTGAGAAAGTAAATGGGAGACAAAATCATAATACCTACAGGACAGCGCCAGACATTTTGACACAAACAGGACATTTTGTGATACAGGAGAACTTTTGCAAATATAGGACGGATTTTTTTGAAAACACGTTGTTTAAAGATAGTACACAGTAAAGGCAGTTTTTCACTGGTATTGCTCTTTTAGTTTTTCCATAGTTGTTTGCGAAACTTTTTAATTAATTTTACCTACAACAAATAACAGGCTTTTGACAGATAAACAAATTTCCGTTCAAATAAAGTTTTATTAAACAGTTCGCGGTTCGAAGCAAGCAAATGATTAAAAAAATATATATTTTTAAACAATTTCCCGGTCGAACAAATTTAAAAAAAAAATTCCTGCGATCCGTTATTATAATAGGGATTTTATTAATATATTATTTATTTTAACCCAGGATAAAGCCGCTTGTTTTTTTAACATTTCAGATTCCGAAGAGGCTTCAAGCAGTTTTTTTCTTGCTTTCCATGCGTGCATGTTACCCCGGGGGAATTGTCGCGAAGGGAGGTCTTCACAAGCAAGAGGCGCTCGTGCTCAGGATCCCCAGATAGAAATCGCATTGTACGAAATGGTAAGTTTTTTCATTTAGATTTAAAAACTGCAGCATATGTAAAAACTGGAAAAAATGTAAAATTATACCGATTTGAAGCTACCTAATAATAAATGTGTTTGTTTTAAAGTGCGCATGTTTGACCTCGCAAATTAATTGGTATTTTGATAGTTTTATATATATATATATATATATATATATATATATACAGTGTGTCCACGTAAGTTGGCGGCATATGGGAAACTTTTTTATTATCAGCTTTACGAAAAAAAGTTATTCTTCATAAAAAGTTCTGCATGGTCCAAAACCTAAAATGCAATCATCAGATGTTAAATTTTTTCAGTCATATTACGAGGTTTGTCAAAAAATGTGATTTTTGCTCTAGAGTAAAGTACCTTTCTTTTTGACAATATCGAAAATTGTTATAAAGAAAAGATATTTAGAATTAAAAATAGCTTTCAAATATTCAACATTGTTTATTTACATTATTATTATTTGCATCCTAGATTAATTATGCATTAATGTGCAAACTTAAATTTCCAACGTAATCGCAGAGAAAATGTAGAAAAAAATATTTTTTTAATGTAAATAAACAATGTTGAATATTTGAAAGCTATTTTTAATTCTAAACATCTTTTCTTTATAACAATTTTCGATATTGTCAAAAAGAAAGGTACTCTACTCTAGAGCAAAAATCATATTTTTTGACAAACCTCGTAATATGACTAAAAAAATTTAACATCTGATGGTTGCATTTTAGGTTTTGGACCATGCAGAACTTTTTATGAAGAATAACTTTTTTTCGTAACGCTGATAATAAAAAAGTTTCCCATATGCCGCCAACTTACGTGGACACACTGTATATATATATATATATATATATATATATATATATATATATATTTATCGGTTTCACAACGTTCTACGTCTTCCGATACCCAATCTCCACTCGTTTCTGTTTGCCCATAATTCATCATCTAGGCCTCTTATTCTTATTTCACTGTCTATTCCTTCTCTCCAGCTTCTCCTTCGCCGTCCTCGTTTTCTTCGGCCAGTTGGTTTCCATTGTAGTATTTCTTTAGGTAGTCTTTCATCATTCATTCTTTGTACATGTCCGTACCACACCAGTTGTTTTGTTCTTATATCATCCACTAAAGTACGTTCACGCACTGTCATAATTTCTCTTATTCTTTGATTTGTAACTCTTTCTCTTTTTGATTTCCCTGCTGCTCTTCTCCAATAGTCCATCTCCGTGGCGGAAAGAATTTTTTCTGTTCTATCCTTGATTGGCCATACTTCTGAGCCGTATGTAATAATACTTTTTACAATGGTGTTATATATAAGCTTTTTGTTATGTTTTGATATACTTTGGTCCCAAATTATTCCATTTAATAAAGTTATTGCTTTTCTTCCTTGTACGTTTCGATCTTTTATAGCTTTGTCTAGTGTTCCGTCAGCTGTAATTTTTAGGCCTAAGTATTTATACTCATCACAGGACTGAATTCGCTGCCCGGTATTTAAGATTAGATCCTGTTTCATTCCACCGATACACATATACTCTGTCTTATTGAGATTAACCTCTAGCCCCACTTATTGTACTCTTCTATTAGTTTTCGTGTCATATATTCGAGGTCGTCATAATCCTGAGCCACTACTATCTGATCATCGGCGAAACATAAAGTATACAAGGTGGTTTCGTCCAACGGAATTCCCATGTTTTGGCATTTTCTCTTCCATACTTTAAGGACTGTATCCTGGGAAACTGACGTAGGCTTTCAGGATACAGTGACTTTAGGGTTAAAGTCACTGTATCCTGAAAGCTTTTGGAGCATTTGGAGATAGTCAAAATATCGGCCAACTGAGGATCAAAAAAGAAACAAAATTAAAATATAAATAAAACCTAAACTATGCTTAATCATAATAAATTACGTACACCACTGAAACGTTACCTATTTAATTTAATTTTCTTTAAAAAAGTAATCTAAAATCTCCACGAAATCAGCATATATGGAGTTACTTAAACTGCGCGTATTTCTTCTTTTATTTTTGAAGTTCCATCTTCTAGTATAGGTTTTAAATAATCAAGGCAATGTGAATTGTGATCATACTGGGGTACTTATTTCGGGAAAAAGTAGCGACGAAATAAAATAAAAGATTTCTATTTCAATTAAAAATTTTCAAGAATATTGTTTAAAAAACCCCTTAAAAACTGTCGTACTCGAGTTTACAGGTTAATATATAAGTCCCCTGGATAATCTTGTTGTAAAAATTGATGACAACGTTATTCCAAGCAACAAACATACAAAGTTTTTGGGAACCCTGCTGGAAAATCACCTAAAATGATCCAATCAAATAGAGTCTCGAATAAATTAAATAGCGCGTATTTTGCCTTTATGACGCAGAAATCATCTCTTGGCGCTTCGTCTCTCTTAAATGTGTATTATTATTATTCTGTCTATTCAGTGGTCTCCTACAATATCCTTAGCTCGGGTAGGGCGCCTGAATGGGAGAGAATCTTTATTCAGCAAAAAAGAATAATTCGTTTAATATTTAACCCAAATCCCACGCAATCTTGCAAAGAGTTCTGTAGGAGTAAAAACGTTTTAACAGTCACAAGTATTTATTTATTAAAATTACTAGTCTACATATATCAAAATAAAGAAGATCTTAAATAAAGATCGGATATACACTCTTACCAAACCAGAAATAACAATAAATTGGAAATACAAAAGTTTAAGCATTTTTTTATACAAAATCCCTAATACACTCAGGCCGATTCTAATACAGCAAGCTCCCAGCTGAAATAGAGGTTCTCAGGAATCACAAGTTCAAAAGGGAAATAAAGCGTTTACTATTGAACACCGTGTTTTACCGAACGCGGTTCCCATTCACGACTTTCTCGTGGGGGCCCGCTCACAGTCTAGGACAAATGGACGCCGCCAACTCGGCGCCGGAGAAAAATTTTTTTTTTGATAAAATGTGTAGATGAAAAACAAAATATATTATTTACATAAAAACATCTTTAAATAGTAGTTTACCTAACTAGTGCAGAAAAGACACTTTACGCACGAGTTAGGTACACTATTTTTTCTATAAGCGTGAGGAAAAAACTAAAAATTAATCAGAAAATTATTTATATTCAAAACGTTTTAATCAAATCAATTATTATTATTCACATTCTAGCGGCTTCTAGAACTGACTGGGGTCAGAGAACATATAACATCTAACATAACATATAACATCCAGTTATTTCTTCGATGCTGGGGTAGATCTTCGTCCGAAGAATCCATTGAAAATCTGATTTTTTTGTTTGAAAAATTCAAAAGACGCTTGTATCTGCAAAATTGGCTTTGTTTTGACAGTTTGTTTGTACTTTGTTGCTATGGTGATTTAAGATGCCAAATCTAAAACCACTAGTGTTCATTGTTGTTTGACATTGACAATGACGATATTTATACCGGGGAGGTTTAAAACTTATAATTTGAACCTATTTTACTGAAAACTTTATTTTATCGAAAATATTGAAAATATAGCAGAATTTTAGTCAATTTGAATATTTTTAGGATATTTCGTGTGCTAGGAAAGATACAAATGTATTTTGAACGGTCTAAATGTTATAGAACACCTCAAAATCGTAACAAATTTACTTTTCCGCACTAGTGCAGAAAAAATATTTTTCCGCACTAGTGCGGAAAAGTGGCACTTTCCACACTAAAATGCGTGCGGAAAAGTGGACTTTTCCGCACGCTTATAGAAAAAATCATTTACGCAATATATTTGAAATTTCCTTTTGTTAAGTAAAGACATACCGTATACAGAAAACCTACTCACACAGACCGCTACCTAAACAACACATCTAACCACCACCCGTGCCAACGAAAAGGGGTAATAAGAACATTGGTAGAGAGGGCGAAAAGAATCTGCGAACCAGAACATCTAGACAAAGAATTAAACCATCTTAAAAACGCCCTCGTAGCAAATGGATACACTCAAAGCGACATAGATAAATGTATACGACCAAAGCCGAGCACTAGAAGTAACAGTAGCGGTGGACTGAGCAGCCGCGAAGTTACTTCAAGAGCCTTTCTGCCCTACATCCCTAGAGTGACGGATAGGATCGGACTTATTCTGGGAAAACACAACATAAAAACGATCTTCAAGCCATCTAAGAAGATCGAGAACCACCTCAGATCTGCGAAGGATATAAGGAACCCACTAAGTTCTTCGGGGGTATACCGCATTCCCTGTACCTGTGGAAGTGTCTACATCGGAACAACCAAACGGTCCGTAAACACAAGAATCAAAGAACACAAAGCCAACTGTCGACTCGGACATACGGAAAAATCCGCAGTTGCAGACCACACACTAAACAATGAAGACCACCGAATAAAATTCGAAGACACACAAGTTCTCTGCGCCTCCTCTTCATACTATCCAAGACTCTATAGAGAAGCAGTCGAAATTCATAAGCACCAGCAGAACTTCAACAGATCTGAAGAAACTCATTAACAGAACATGGGTACCGGTTCTTAAAAACACTAAACGGCTCGCTTACAGAAAGAAAACTGAATCTCGGGAAAGTGACCAATCACCGACCAGCTCTGATATACGCCCCGCCCACCATAACGTATATAACCTGCGCCCGCGACAGACTAACCACCAGTCTTCGAGAAGCCGACAAACAGTCAACATCTCCTGAAGATGCTATCCACTCGAGATGGCGAAACGTCGAGAACGAATTTACAACGACGACGGTCGAACAGCCCGAAAGCACACCCACCATTGGACGATGGCCGCGAAAGCCTTTCACAATTTGTAACAATGTTGTTGTTCAATTTGTCTGAAAGTTTGCAGTGCCTGAGTTCACTAAATACAGTTTTATCCTCAAACTTAAAAAATTCAAAATGGCGAATCCAAAGCACATGGAGTTCTTACGTGCCCTTCTCCGAAACGTTTCCTTCTTAGGGGGCTCTTCCTTGCCTATTCAAAAGGTTTCTCGGTGGTCTTCGGAGGGAGCCTTCTGGAGATCAGAAAGCTCAGGTAGGAATGATGTTGAATGACCAAGAAACAATGTTGGGAACTGTTTTAATAAAAATAAAAGACGAAGAAACAAAATTTCGGACTTCCGTTGTTTTTATTTCTTTTATACATATCGTTTCGGTTAGTAAGTATCGTTAACCGTCTTCAAGTGTAAACTTTTTCAGTTTACACTTGAAAACCACGCTTAGTTACATTTTTTAATCGACAAATTTATTTTATTTATTTTTTAAATTTATTTTCAAGCCGGTGTTCAGAATAAATAGCACTAAGTACATAAAGGATCAAAAAAACCCGATATGTTTTTTGCGGCTCTGGAACAAAATAGCGCATATCAAAATAGCGCGCTTATTTGAGCGCGTGGTCAAAATAGCGCGTTTCAAAACAGCCCGTGTTGAAAATAGCGCGTATCATTGTAACGCGTTTAAAAAGATCGCTATTACAAGACGTCGCTGTTACAAAATAGTTACAAAGTACTTCACACAACTTATATAGAACATATTGTTTCAAAAAAAAACTTTCTTGACTTTTTTCCGGGATCCTAAAGGGTGTGAAACCAAACCGAACCAACCTAAACTGAACCGAACCAAACCTAAAAATTTTTTCGAAAAATTATTTTACTAAATTAGCTATCCGGTCCTTAGTTTAGGAGTTTTAAATCGGTATTATTCAATTAAGCTCAAACGTATCCCAACCTGTGACTTAGGGACATTTTTTTGGTGGAAAAAGGTCAGGGAGTATCTGGACCGGTTGGGATACGTTTGCGATCAATTGACATAGGTTAGGAAAACATACCCCCAAAAGGAGGACAGAGGCTAATTTAAGAAAATAATTTTTCGAAAGAATGTTTCGGTTTAGTTACACACTCTCTAGGATCCCCGGAAAGAAGCCAGGGAAGTTTTTTTTTGAAACTATGTTCTATATCGGTTTATTTAACGGTTAGGGAATTATACCTTAACTGACCTAGCCTAAACTGTTTAGGTGAATATACCTAACAGGACCTGATACCCGCAATTTTAAACAGGCGCTATTTTGATATGCGCTATTTTGAACACACGCTGTTTTGATACGCGCTATTTTAATGACGCGCTATTCTAAACATGCGCTGTTTGATAAGCGCCATTTCGTTACAGAGCCGGTTTTTACGAATTCAATATGTAAATAATAAAATTAAAACTGGAGCAATTCCAAATTACACCTATCTCGATGTTGTTTCCTTGTTTAACACACCTGATATTCCCTTTACCTGTTTCCTTCAAACTGACCCATTCCCAACCCAAAAAACTGCAAGTCTTTCGCACAGTTATTTTGGATAAATTTAGACGCTAAAATGGGTAAAGTTAAAGCAGAAGGTTTTAAACAGATTCGAACCGAACCTTAGGTTTAAAAATCTCATCGGCTAATATGCGAGTTTTGGACTATCTCAAAAAGTTTTAACAGAAAGTGTTTCATGCTCGAATAGTTATCGGAGTTTGTATAAAAAACTAACTGAAGTCTAAAAAAACATATTATAAGGACAGGCTTTTTAATTAAAAGAATATCCAAAAAGAGCGCTGGCGAATTATAAATAAGATTCGAAGCAGTGGTGCGTCAAAGCACTCCAATGAGGTTATTCAATTTGACAGTGTTCAGCCGGTCGAAATTATTGAGGCAGTAAAACAAATAAGAAATAAAAAATCTTGAGTCTAAGATGAAATTTTTGCAGAAATTTTAATGAAGCTTTCTGATAACGCACTTCTTTCGCCCTGCTTTGTGATCAATGATTCTTTTGAAAGGACACATTTGCAGAAAGTCTAAAGGGTAGTCGTAGAGATTGTGTGGCGCATGTGGAATAATCTCAAAAAGGTAAAAATTATCACTGCAAAGCTGGCTTGGCTTTAAATCGCCTTTTTTACCTTTTCGATAGGGTTTGTACAGGGACAAATAAGATTCATCAGTTTTTGGTTTGTACAGTCGGAGACTTAATAATGGCCGCTGCCGTTTTCAGAAGAGCTTGGATAAGAATCCCAATACCGGCCGGATTTCGTGGCGCGTCGTTCAACACATATAATTTATTCTCATTCCTGGGTTAAATTTAATCATGAAAAATTTCGGTCTGTATTCCGTTTAAATGTTCGGTTAAAAAAATACACAAAATTGCGGAAAAAATTAGCTTTGGTCTGTAGTCCGTTTGAATGTTCGGTTAAAAAAATACACATAATAGTAATTTTTCAGGATTTTAATTTATTATTATGTTTTTTATTACATACTTACATAGAGAAACACAAATGCAACATGTTTGTATTTTTAGCCATTTTTAAAATGGTAAGTTTTTAAAGTGTAAAGCTAAAAAAATAAATACAAGCAAAAATTGGTTATTTGTCTAAGGGCGATTCGAAAACAGCTGTGATGACGGCCTTTACTTTCAGATTTGAATTGTTGTAAATGTGTAACTACCCCGACTTCTGGACGCACAAGAACAGTATTTTTGGGGGTGGCTAAATAGTCCAGTCACTATAGAATTTTAGCTTGCAAAAATACACTCGAGTTTTCCAGCTTGGGGGCGGGCGGCTCCCCCCGCCATCTAGGATTTAGTGTGCATAAAAAGGGTATTTTTAAAATTACTTGGTTACTGTACGTTTAGAAAAAAGTTTTGACCAAAAGTTGAAGACAAAAAATTTCATACAAAAACACATTTGCATGTTTATTTGTCAGACGAATGGTTTTTGAGTTATGGCTAAATATTTCGCCGCAATTTTGGATTTGGCCAATTTTGATTTTTAATGGCCTATAACTTCAAAACTGCTTATTTTTGAGAAAATCTGTAACAACATAAAATAAAGAACAACTAATAGCCTTAAAACGAGACATCACTAAGTTGTCTGGGTACTACTTTTGCTGAGATACTAACCGTGAAGTATTAGCAGTACACCCGTGCAAATGAAAAATGAAAAATGAAAAATGAAAAATGAAAAATGAAAAATGAAAAATGAAAAATGAAAAATGAAAAATGAAAAATGAAAAATGAAAAATGAAAAATGAAAAATGAAAAATGAAAAATGAAAAATGAAAAATGAAAAATGAAAAATGAAAAATGAAAAATGAAAAATGAAAAATGAAAAATGAAAAATGAAAAATGAAAAATGAAAAATGAAAAATGAAAAATGAAAAATGAAAAATGAAAAATGAAAAATGAAAAATGAAAAATGAAAAATGAAAAATGAAAAATGAAAAATGAAAAATGAAAAATGAAAAATGAAAAATGAAAAATGAAAAATGAAAAATGAAAAATGAAAAATGAAAAATGAAAAATTGCATTGCACAAGAGTGCACAGCGACAGCCGATCGACGTGGAGTCGAGGAAATGTTCAATAATTCATTCATTCATAAACCTCGCCCGGTATTGGAATTCTCATCCAAGCTCTTCTGAAAACGGTAGCGACCATTTATTAAGTCCCCGACTGTACCAAAATGAAGAAAGAGGTTGCGGCGGTTTTCTGTGATCTGTCTAAGGATTTTAAGTGCGTCGACCATAGAATACTGGTTCGAACGATATGGTTTAGGTCTTAGGCCCGGTCTAGACATAACCTTTTACCTTACGTCTTGCCTGTCAGTCAAAAGGGTCAAGTATGACGGTTGAAAGACTAGCGTACACACTTGATAGTTTTTGATAGCTTTTTTAAATAATGTGTTTTGTTTTAAATGTCTACGACTTAACCGTTTCAGTAGCTAAACATAGTTTTTTAACCAGTTTTTCAAAATGTTGTGCTGATTTAGTTTGGTAATGTCCCCTGAAAATATGAGTTTCTGCTTACGAAACATGTCGGGACTATTTGTTTAAAACAAATTAAAACTTAGTGGAGGAAGACAATAACCTGTTTGATTTCCTAAAAAATTATCTTATCTAATGTCGGACGGTTCGTATACCAACTTCTAATTTGCACTCGAATGGAATTAAAATTGTATGCACTACCATAAGAAATGCCGCTAAAACTGACGTTTTACCGGAAACAAAGCCTCTACCGATCAATTCAACAGGTCCGACTTCAGTCCTGTTCAGTTCAGGCAAAACGTACGTTTTATTGTCTACACAAAAGGTTTTGCCTGATCCGTTTTACCTGATCAAGTAAAACGTTATGTGTAGACCCCGCTTTACTTAAGTCACCACTTGTGGCACTATCTTAATGTTTGAAGTTGAAATTAAGCATATTTTAAGACCTTAGTAAAATTTAGAAGCGGTATGATTCCAATAGTCTTTGTTTTAATGTTAATAAGTCTAATATACTTGGCTTTAACTGTAATAGCAAAATATATTTTTGGGGGTTAATCCGTTGAAGTGCGTAGTAATGTCTAATTTTTGGGAATACATATCGATCATCTTCTACAATTTGATCAACATATATTCAATTAAAAAAAAAATGGTGCTTTACGCTTATGTAAGGGGTAGAAATCGCTCCACATATCCGTCTTTTTGTTTGTTTTGGATTGTTGAAAGTTACAGAGAAAACAAATCAAACCGATTCTCAACTCCCCAAAATTGGTTTTACAATAAAAACTTTTTGTGTCAAAGTTTTTCATATTTTTTATTTATGAAGGCAATTTGTCAATCCGGCCTCAAAGGGAGGATAACATTGTGACGCGAAGTTTCATTTAACAGCCTAGAGTTATGCCTTAAATTCTTTCCTTGAATTTTTTGACGAATTTTCTACCTGCTTAGCATGTCCTATAAAAATATTTAGGGGAACTTTTTTGCAAAACTTGTAAAGTCCATAAACAAAATAAAGCTGCGAATTTGAATTTTCCTGCCTTTTGTATTATATCATTGCCAGTGTCAAAGCTTTTGACATATTTTTTCTTGTCTCAGAATTTGAATCCCAATCCTCTTTCTTTTATAATAACTGAGTTTTCCATTAAATACCATACTATACCCTGTACATGTTTGGTAATTAAAAGTAACGCGGTTCAATATCCTATATGGCGCCATCAGGCGCGAACAGCCATTCATAAGACCTAGTTGTTCTGTGTGAATACGACGTTACTTTAATTAAAATAAAAACAAATGTAAAACTATTTACTAGGTAGGTTACCCTACATAATTTAAAAAACTAATAAAAACATATAAATGTTTGGTTTTATTTTCAAAACAATATGAATAAATTACTCCAAAACTATTTTTTTAATTGTATATCAAAACATCGCGCTTGCAATATTTGCTTTGTGCAACGTTGATCTTTGATATGATCAAATTGATAAAAAAATGCATCAGAAACGGGGTTCCTACGCAAGCCGAGAATTTTCACCGTATTCTGGCTATCCTTATCGAAGCAAAGGGCGTCGGTATAGATATAAGACTTTGGTCAGAAAGTATGTCGGAGTGATGACGATAATTAGCGCGCTCAGAGATTTACTAGTTCCCAAGATATCATCTATACAGAATGATTTAAGAATAAGCTCGGTTGCCAGGGGCAGGTCCCACTATATCATATCCCGAGGACTCCTTTCTGCAGATTGCAAAATGAGGAATGTAGTAATAGTTATTTATTTCTTAAAATAAGGGGGCAGGCAGGTTCGGTTCGGTTCATATGCAGTGTATGAACAATGATTTTGTATTAGCCGTCGCTTCAAGAACTAAAATCTCTCTCTAGAATCGCCAAAATCAGAACAGTTGATTTTAAATGGCAAGCCAATCATAAGACGCCCTTGGGGGATAATGGTAATAGATTGTGAGAAAAAACTTATTAACAGTATTTTCCTTCGGGGCTCAAACACTGCACCTCTGCTACCTTCTGGACCTCCGAAAATTTTTGAAGAGTAATACCTAGGTCAAGGTTAGCGAAATTCAAAAAATGTCTTTATTTGGCTACTTAACCCCGAAAAAGACAAAGTATTTCCTAACACCTTATGGCGGAAATAAGTATTGCTAAAAACAGGTTGATTCTGACCAAAAGAAATGAAACCTTAAAATGTAGGGTATAATATTATTACCCAAAAGGAAATGTACGATCCCAGGATTATTAAAATTTGGGTTCGAAAGTTGAATATTCTTTATTTGAGATATTAAGCCTAAATTTGTCTCATATTTTATCAATAGTTATTGCGTTGGAGCTATAAACAACAAGTAAAATTAAAGAAAGAAAAATAAGAATTTTTTTTTTCTTTCTTTCTTTAATTTTACTTGTTGTTAGTTTTAGGTCCTTGCAATATTTGCAATTTGGTATTTGAGAATTATATTGGCAGTCGCCCATTGCGATCAGAAATTTTAACACAGTTTTCAGACGTTGATAGTTTACGTCTAACTTTTGAGTTTTCATACCTTTGACAGTTGGAAGGAAGAATTATAGAAATCAGTTTGATGACTTGGTCGAGTTAATACCCGGAGAGTCTCTCGTTTTTGTATTGAGACAACGAAAATTTATGTATGGTTTCGGTAGTTCAATGCTTAGAATGTTTGTGTACAGAGCAAGAGATCACAGGTTCGAGTCCCGGCCAAAGCAAAAAAACTTTTTTCTTATTTTTCTTTCTTTAATTTCATTTGTTGTTTAAAGTTGATTTTACATATAATACTAGAAAAAGGATGGCAATTGATCCAGGGCTTTTATGTCAGCTCAATTTATTATAAAACTGATGTTAACCTTAATTTCAATGTCCGTTCTAGGGCCACTTTCTCACTTCGGCTTATCTTAAGTTTTAACTTAAGATTAAGTTAAAACTTAAGTCCTAAGTAGCTTGCTGATGTTAAGATAAGTTGTAACTTGGCTCAGGGCTATCAAAATGGACGGACCACGATCCTCCACTTTGTTGACGTCACATCCGGGGCTGATTTTTTTTTGATGGTCACGTTACGACACAGCTGATAGTCCTTAAAATATTGAAGTTGGAATGACGGTTCATGGATATTTGATTTTTTTAAAAATAAAGCCGTTTTTGAGATTGTTTTTACTTTATTCTGGCAGAATAATTTTTTTAAAATGTATAGTAAGCCCTAATTTTTCATAGCCGCTTCATTAGCTCACACAAAAATTAAGTTTAAAGCAGAAGCGAATGTGACAATCACATATGACAAAGTCAAATACATGTCAAATATAACAGTTGGCATGTGGTACATGGCGGGTAATTTGAATTCAAAATAAGGAATGCTAAATCTTGAAGATTTTAACCTTTTAATCATGTTGCTTTCTTACAAACCTTTGGTGGAATATCGGGATGGTGTCTGAGAATATTTCACTGAAATTTTGCGGAAATCTGTAGTGCATTTTGAAAATATCATAAAAAAACGTCTGACCTCCCATAAGACCCAATGTAAAATTCAGCCCCGGGAGAACAGCTGATTTTTTCAGGGTCGTGGCCTGTATTTTTGTGTTGGCCTTGCTTGGCTAAGCCATTCACAGAACAGAAAATAGTTCAAATGCTATCTTTGGCCAACAAAAAAAAAATACATTGAAGTATTCCGTCATTTTTGAAATTTTTTAATGGTTTGTTTTCATTTAAAACTATTTTAAAAATCACCGAAAATAAACAAAAACACCTTATGAAGACGAAATCGCTTTTGAAATTCAGCCTCATTATAACTATTAAAATAGTCTAAGTCTAGAAATCGTCTCCTCGGAATTCCGTTTATCACGAACTCCAGCTCAATGTCTTTTTAATCGTCTCGAACTAATTCCATTTTCTAAAGCAACACAAAGACACTAACATAATAATTTTAAAATTATATAAATCGACCTTAAAAGCATCCGGTAAAAAAAAATATACTGAAAAGCAGAACTATATTAGCTACCTACCTTTTTAGACTTAATGAAAAACAACACAGAGCACCAAAAATAAACAATTTACTTCTTTTTTTCAATGAAAACAATAAAAAAAAGCATACAAAAAAAAACGTTTTTGCCACTTAAGTCCTCAAATTCGAGCTCTTAAGTATAAGTGCTGAATACGTACTTAAGTTCCAATTTGACAGCGTCTGCGAGAACTTAAGTTTAAGTCAAAATTTTGACAGCTTCTGCAAGCACTTAAGTCTAAGTTATAACTTAATCCAAAGTGAGAAAGTGACCCTCTAGCTCAATGTCTTCTTAATCATCTCGGACTAATTCCATTTTCTAACGCAACATAAAGACACTAACATAATAATTTTAAAATTATATAAATCGACCTTAAAAGCATCTGGTAAAAAAATATACTGAAAAGCTGAACTATATTAGCTAACTACCTTTTTAGACTTAATGAAAAACAACACAGAGCACCAAAAATAAACAATTTACTTCTTTTTTTCAATGAAAACAATAAAAAAAAGCATACAAAAAAAAACGTTTTTGCCACTTAAGTCCTCAAATTCGAGCTCTTAAGTATAAGTGCTGAATACGTACTTAAGTTCCAATTTGACAGCGTCTGCGAGAACTTAAGTTTAAGTCAAAATTTTGACAGCTTCTGCAAGCACTTAAGTCTAAGTTATAACTTAATCCAAAGTGAGAAAGTGACCCTCTAGCTCAATGTCTTCTTAATCGTCTCGGACTAATTCCATTTTCTAAAGCAACACAAAGACACTAACAATAATTTTAAAATTATATAAATCGACCTTAAAAGCATCTGGTAAAAAAATATACTGAAAAGCTGAACTATATTAGTTACCTACCTTTTTAGACTTAATGAAAAACAACACAGAGCACCAAAAATAAACAATTTACTTCTTTTTTTCAATGAAAACAATAAAAAAAAGCATACAAAAATAAACGTTTTTGCCACTTAAGTCCTTAAATTCGAGCTCTTAAGTATAAGTGCTGAATACGTACTTAAGTTCCAATTTGACAGCGTCTGCAAGAACTTAAGTTCTAGTCAAAATTTTGACAACTCCTGTAAGCACTTAAGTCTACGTTATAACTTAATTCAAAGTGAGAAAGTGGCCCATAATCTAGTAATTTTTGACACGTGTCTGAAGTGCAGTGTACAGATCTTATTCAACAATATTTTTTAGGGACAACAAGAGCCACTTCGAACACCAACCCGTTCACCACCATCGGCCGCCCCAGTCCGACATCATCACTAAACACGTGCTATAGTCAAATACCGGATGTATTGCTGCGGAATTGTGAAATGCGTCAGTTATCTTGACAAAAAGCAAGTGCGGGCAGTCCGCTCATTACTGTCAATAATGAAAATATCAACGACCAAACAAATTTTACTAGGTATAATTATGATTCCAATTTCTGATAGGTTGAGAAATAAAAAGCTTATAATAATATATTGAATATTAATATCTGACGTAATTTTTTTAAATTATTCAATTTTTTTAATCTTTTGAGCGTTTTTAAGTGTTGAAGTTTTAATTATTTTTGACTGGTACCCCTTGGATCAATTTATGAATGTAGACTTTTATTGTAATAAGATATCTGTAAATTGGTTTTACACCAGGTTCCCTAGGTTCCTTCCTCTATACCTTAAACTCAAAAGGCATTATAATAAGTGTTTGTTTGTTTTCCAAAAATTTGGATTTAGAAACTTGGGAATGTAAGTCGAAAAATTTTGCTTGTTGTTTAAACCTTTTAACTTGTTTTTGTATTTCAAAGAAACTTTATAATAATTTTTTATTTTGCTATGTATTTTTTTAATATAAATTCTTATTATTATTAATATTTTATTCTAACCCTAAAAACAAAACTACAAAAATTTATTTTAATTATTTTAAACTTTCTTTTATTATTTTATTAAAAATTGGTTGGTTCAAATTGATTATGTTATTTTATATTTATATTATTTTTTATAATTTTTTTGTTTTTATACTTTTAGAACCCTTGAAAATGGCTAGTAAAGCCGAAACGCGTGGGTCGGGTTTATGGTTTTTAGAAATAAATTAAGCATAATTTAATCCAAACTACGCTTTTTATTTCTCAACCTATCACAAATATGTGGAATGAGAACGTTTTTCCTTAAGATTCATTTTAAATTTTACTAGGTATCAACTTTTAAAAGATATATTCTTCTTTAAATTAAGAATTGTATTAAAAATGCCTAAACAGCTTCACCGATGCCATGAAGTGCACGAAATTAAAAATATAGGCACATGGTAATCCATCTGAATGTGCCACGCCGTATCCAATCATCTTTCCCACATAGAAAAAATTCTAATGCGAAAAATTGTTCTTTGCTATTGTTATATTATTTTATAAATTGATTGTTATTTTACTGTTATGCTTTATCCGAAAAAAAATTCATTTAGCTAAGCTAAAACTAAAGCTATTTTTTACTTTATGTCATAAATGTTAAATTAATGATACTTTTTGCAGGGGCGTACTGTGAAATTTGAGATAAGGAAGGCAAGATACCTCCCAAGTAACATTTCTTTATTTATAGCAGAAGCTAAAAGGTTGCAAGCGCCTTTCCTTAAAACCATTAGTTTCAATGTTTGGTCGCTAGCACGTTCCCATTACTCTTATATACCCCTTAGACCTCCTAAATGGGACTCCCCAATTGGTGGTGGCAAACTATGTATTAAACTCACTATAAAACCATAAGAAATAAACTCCAGCTTCGCCCTCTAGCGGTTCCACCAGTATAGAACCTTTTAGAGCCTAAAGCTATTATGCCAGGTTCTAAAAGCAACTCAGAAACGTCCTCTATCCTATTATAAAACTAGATTTGGTAATTTGGTATCCTGGCGATTCTGTTGAATACCATAATACCTTTAGAGTAAAGAAGTTTTCCTATAAATGCTATGGCGATATTTTAGATTCACAATGGCTATATAAAATAATTTAGGTCACAAAATTGCCAAAAATGTCAGAGTCCCAAAATTATTTTATCACATAAAAATATACCGAGTTTGTCGTTTTGTTGATGATCAAATTGCCTGCCAGATTTATTTTTCTGATAAAATCGTATCTGAAAAGCTCTCAAAACAAGCGCGCCAGCTCAAAAATGTTTTTTAATAGTTTTTTGATAACAAAATAACAAATATTTAAAATTAAAAAAAAAATCACTTACACTATTCACCATTAAAAAAGTCTGTTTGGTTTACATAAATCAAAATTAAAGTAAAATTATTATCAAAAAACACTGCTAAAACGACTGGATAAACATTTTCTCTTTACAATATTTTTTAAATAAATTTATATACGCCATTATGGTTTTATTGTGGTCACTTGGTTTTATTTGTTACTGTATCGCAACAAGGATTTTTTAGTGCCCTTATGACACCAACAAAAAAGAACAATGTAAACATAGTCAACATAACCTCACTTAAATTTTTTGTATTTGTTTTTAAAGTGTTTAAAAGCGTATAATTCAACACTTAAATGTTTTTTATCGTGCAATTTCGACACAATCAAGAGGGCCAGTGCAATGATATTCGTTGTGCCTGCAGGTTGGAGGGCAACCTCTTATATTGGCCATCTAAACAGGCCTTATCTAGGCCTAGGTGTCCTACCCAGGAGGACGGAAACTCAATAATTATTAATTATTGGGCTTTAATTAATCAATCTTGCAATTGGTAGGTACCAATCTGTACCTAGGTATAGCTATTATTTTTACAAGAAATACCTAAAAAAATAAAACACGAAAGTATTTACTTCTGTTATATGAATATATATATATATATATATATATATATATATATATATATATATATATATATATATATATATATATATATATGAACCCTTAAGGAAACAAGGTTTTATATGGCCGCCTATTTAAATGATATGTAATATACAGCTATGGGTACCTATAAATACAAACGAATTAAGATTACCTTCAAGCCTTCCTATAAAACCTTTTTAAAATGCCTAAAAGTAATGGCAAAAACCAAAAGTCTAAAGTTTATATTTACCACTCTTAAAATCTTTACGGAAACTAGGTTCTATATGGCCGCCTATCTAATCATATTTACTTTTAAACTACTGGTAACTATAAACACCAAAGGATATAAGTTAACCTTTTAGCTCTATTATAAAACACTTTTGTGATGACCTAAAGTAATGAAAAAAACTGAATGACCAAAGTTTATATTTATTTCTTTTTAAAAACTTTAGGTAAAATGGTTTTATAAGACCATCTTTATAGATCAGAAATCAATAAAACCAAAAGTATTTAAAAGGAACAGAAGGAATATCAGTTTTATTATACTCCCTTTATAAATCATTTTTTGGTTGTATAACACCCCTTTAGGTAATTGGCAATATAAATTACCTTTATGTAGCCAAATTGATCCTAAAACTCATAACAGCACCCTCTAAATAACCTAGGAACCAAATTAATAAAACCTTGAGTGGTAATAATGTTACTTGGGCTATTTGTCTTTTCGATAAAACTTTGGCAAGAAAACTTTTTGTTAATCAAAAAACACACTATAAAATCACACAACTGTATATTTTTAAAGGCAGTTGCAATATCCTTTACCGAAACCAAAGCCCCTTGCTGGCACGCCATTGTGAAACGCGTATGTACGTAATCGAACAGACTGCTTATTTCAAGGCAAAAGGGCGCGAACTCGCATTGGGCTTGCACGCATTGACATTGATATATAACATAAAGGAGAGTTTACACATGCATGGATTTGCTGGCGCCAATAAAAACTGGCGCGCCAGTAAGTTAAATTTGCAAGTGTAAACACCGAGTTGCACACAAGTTATTTTTTTGCATGCATGTATCAAAAAAGTCTGCAGCTGACTGAATTTGCTGGCGCCAGTGGTGACGAATGCGCGCAGAAAAGGAAAATTTTCATGTGTAAACAAGTGCTTGCACGTCGGCTCGCCAGTTTTAAGTTCATTATTTTACATTATTTTTTATTTTCATTGTGTTTGAGCTTAAAAATGTTGTTTATTTTTGTTTTTATAGCTTAATATGGCTAAAAAAAGTGGCCAGCAGAACTGACCATACAGTTTCTTGAAGGCTATGAATGTTTTCCTTGTTTATGGGATGTACACAGTAGTTCGTATAAAAACAAAGATAGTCGAGATAATGCTTCCCAAAAAATTAGTAAAATAATGACTATTGAAGGCTTTGAAGTTACAGAAGTAAAAGCAAAAATATGATCCATAAGAAACACATATGCTTTGGAATTGACAAAAATTAAAAAAAGCCCACGTTCCGGAACCGGTGCAGATGAAGTATACACCCCAAAAGTACCATCGTTTAAAGTAGCAGACCGAATTTTAAAGAATGTTGTTTAAATAAGAGAAACTCTAGAAGAATATCAAAATGTTGCTTTGTCATTCGAAGATGGTTTTTATAGCTCGCAGGATCTTCGCTGCAAGTTCTCCTAAAAGTTTTTCGGAAGCACCCAAAGTAGATCGACTAGCAATCCATGCTTTAACCCATGCAGATACGGCCTTTTCGTTGTTCCTTTTCCTGAATCTCTTTTATTTTTTTTTTCAATAAAAGTTTAGTGACTATTTTGCAGGCTTCCGAAAGTTCAGCCGACATATCGCGTATCGTGTACACTTTAAAAATGAAACTGGCGTGCCAGTCTTTTTAATTTTCGCACAATAGTGTAAACCTTTACTGGCGTGTAAATAGAACTGGCGCGAACACTGGCGCCACTAAATTCATGCATGTGTAAACCCACTATAAGTAACCGTTTTCTAGTACATAGGTACGCGCAAATTATATTGTTTTTGATAAAGTTATACCACTCCTACAGGCCTGGCGCTAATTACGTCATGTTTTAATAGTAAACTATTCAAAATTTATTTTTACAGTCGAACCTCTCTAACTCGAACCTCTATAACTCGAACCTCTCTATAACTCGAACCTTTTAAGTAGTCCCTGCACTTTTTACATGTATTTTAACCTATGTAACTCGAGTTTCTATAACTCGAACTCTCCATAACTCGAACTGTTTTGGTTGTCCCTTCAGGTTCGAGTTATAGAGGTTCGACTGTATTATGTCTGATTTCTAAAGAGAAGCAATGCTTCCCTTGCTTACATGGATTTTTGATATTGTGCTACACTGATCATACATACAAAATCGCTATTAAGAAATTAAAAAATTTCTTATCGTTTTTTTCATGGTTCTTGTTGTGTTGCTACACAAGTTATGGGACACCCTGTATAGAGATCATTATTCAGAAGCAATATGTAATAATCAAATAGATAGAAGACGTAGACTGATATGGTCAATTTATTCAAGATGTTTATATCGTTATCCTTAAATATTCAGGAGATTATATGGGCTTTATAATAATTAAGTTTTGGCTATACTTTTATAGGTTGTAGCTTATCGTCGTTGATACTCCAAAAGGTACTATGTTAGCAAGTATAAAAATTTCAATAGGTAAGAAAAAAGATTGGAAGTATTGTACGGAAATTAAAAACTGAAATTAATAACTGAACTGGTCTTTTGATTTTAATGGCCATATTGTTAAAACTGAGAAAACTGCAAAATTTCTTGGTGTTATAATCAATTGTCAACTGAATTGGAGCCAGCATATTGACTCGGTGTGCTCTAAACTTAACAAAAACTTTTATATGTTGAGCTCCTTAAAAAATTCTCTCACTAAAAATGCCTTACTCGGCGTCTACTACGCTCTAGCTTTTTCGACCATATCGTACAACATTGTTGTGTGGGGTCAGGCTAGCGATGTTACGAGGGTTCTTATCGCTCAGAAAAGAATCCTTCGTCTGATGTTTGATCTACCCTATAATTCCAGTTGCAGAGAAATCTTTAAAAAGCATAAAATACTAACTGTGATATCAATTTATTTACTTAATATTTTAACATATATTCATAAAAATAAATCAAATTTTGCAATTAATGGAACCTATCATCAATATGCCACCAGAAATCGAAACAACTTTTGTATTCAAAGACATAATCATGAGTATTTTAAGAGCTCACCAATTTTTGCTGCTCTGCGCCTATATAATCCTCTTCCAGAGGAGCTAAAAAGTCTGTCCAATAAAAAAATTTAATCCCAGTTAAAAACATTTTTGAGCAATAATGCATTTTATTCTATAACAGAGTTCCTAGAAGCTATTGGCTAATATACCGAACGTTTTGGGTTGTGGTCTCTCGGTCGTTTTATTATTTTATTATTTTAGTTTTTTTAGTGTTTTTTGTGATTTTATAAATCATATTATTGTTTGTTTTAAGTCATGTTAAATGGTGATTTTTTAAATATTTTTTTTACTTAGCAAGTTTTTTTTAACGTACTACTTTTTGACTTGTTCCTTTCTACTGTATTGTGGTGCTCGGAATGAAATAAATATCTATCTATCTATCTAATGGGTTGATAAGTAACTTTTAAATCTGAAATTTTGTTTATAGAATTATGTTATACTGTAGTATCACATTATCAAGTGTTTTTTGATTTTGTATTATTATTTTAGGTTTTTGTGTGACATACAACCCATTGGAATTATTTTCTGGTCACAATTTTATGACAGAGGATCAATTTCTTAACACTTAGGACATATTGGTACCACGCTATGTGCCACATCATAGCGACATACGACTTCTAGATCCAAAATTAAAATTAAAATTTTCTAATAAACATGTTTAATTCAGGCATTTAAGGTGTTATAAAACTTCCTAAGGCTAACAAAAATAATTTTTCTACACAAATGAACTAAAAATAATCGAAATCACTTGTACAAAAATGAAAACAAGTGGTCTTGTTTTTGTGAACGACATAGGACTAATTGGATGAGCATGAAGTTAGCGAAGCACCCATCGCAGATCGAATCGTGACTAGGTGGATATTTTGCCGTTAATTATTCGTGAATTAGTTGTGGAAAAATTAATTTTGTCGCTCTTATTTTTGACCGTTTTTGAGGGTACTTCGCTAACTTCATATGAAGTTAGCGAAGCACCCTCGTCAAAATGGCTTTTATCAAAATCGAATATGGTGGATAATTTGCCGCTAATTAGTCGTGAATTAGTAGTAGTGAAGAAAAATTAATTTTGTCGCTCTTATTTTTGACCCTTTTTTGGGTGCTTCGCTAACTTCATATTTTGGCACCCATCGCAAATCGAACCGCTACTAGGTGGATAATTTGCCGTTAATTAGTCGTGAATTAGTTGTGGAAAAATTTATTTTGTCGCTCTTATTTTTGACCGTTTTTGAGGGTGCTTCGCTAACTTCATATGAAGTTAGCGAAGCACCTTCGTAAAAATGGCTTTAGACATGACGTATCGAAATCGAATATGGTGGATAATTTGCCGCTAATTAGCCGTTAATTAGTTGTGGAAAAATTAATTTTTGAGTGTTTTTTGGGTGCCTTTCTAACTTTATATGAATTAAGCGAAGCACTCAAAAAACGGTCAAAAATAAGAGCGACAAAATTAATTTTTCCACAACTAATTAACGACTAATTAGCGGCAAATTATCCACCATATTCGATTTTGATAAAAGCCATTTTTACCAGGGTGCTTCGCTGACTTCATATAAAGTTAGCGAGGCACCCTCAAAAACAGTCAAAAATAAGAGTGACAAAATTAATTTTTCCACAACTAATTCACGACTAATTAGCGGCAAATGTCTCCACCATATTCGATTTAGATAAAAGCCATTTTTACGAGGGTGCTTCGCTAACTTCATATGAAGTTAGCGAGGCACCCTAAAAAACGGTCAAAAATAAGAGCGACAAAATTAATTTTTCCACAACTAATACACGACTAATTAAGATATCCACCTAGTCACGATTCGATCTGCGATGGGTGCTTCGCTAACTTCATGCTCATACTAATTGGTTATAGCCAATTTCACGACGTTAACGACATGTGAGGAATTTCCATATTGAAATATTGCGTTTCTGATTGGTCGAAGACATAAGAGGTTTTTCTGGGATAGAAAGTAGTACATTTAAATGCGTAGCCACCAAAAATATGATATTGAAAAATGTATGACATACAACCTATTGGAATATCAATGACGTTATAAGAATTGTGTTGGATAAATTACAATTTTTTTTTCAGACAACGACGAACCTGGATCTAGGGCGAAGCCTCGCGGCAGGCCCGACTTCCAAGGCCCCGCGAGGAGGACATTCAAGAAGAAGAAAGTAAATTGTAAAGAAACGTCACCTTAAGTACGCCAAAAGTACAGTTTTTTTGTAAAATTATATAGCGCTCAGCTAAATTGTATATATCATTATATGTATATATATATCTATAGTCAATGTAAATGAAATGAACTTACTACATTTGATATCATATGTTAATTGCTATCAATTTAAACTTTGTTAGATATAAAATATTTTTTGTTGTGATGGCATTTCAGTGTTGCCACCCTCGACCCTGAGGTCTGCGGTAGAAGGCTTCGAAAAAAATCGGTAAATTTATAATAAAAATACCAAAATTAAGAATTAAATAAAAAAATTTGATACATATTAGGTAGATAATATTATAAAAAAAAACATCAGGGTTTATAATAGCGTGATCATTAATGCCGCTTGCGGCTGTCGGCTGAGTATATCGCAAAATCCAAGAGATGGCGCCATAAATACACTTTTAAAACAATGGCTTGAAATAAAAATTTTATTCTACAAATAATTTTACATAAAAATAATATTTTACTTATGGTGTTTTTTTTTAATCGCCATTACGAGGCGTATAAAAAAAAACAAGTTTTTATCAAAAAAAAAATCGGTAGAAAACTATGGTAATTCGGTATATCGTAAAGTAAAAGGCTAAATCGGTAGATCTACCGAAAAATCGGTAGAGGTGGCAACGCTGTGGCATTTACTTTATTGCACGCTGTTTTGTAATAGTTATATACCTAACAAGTGAGATAAGTGGTCCTTTACAACACGGGGCAGGAGACGACTCAAACCGAAGTTCGGGCAAGCCATTAAGGGCCTTGTTGCATGCGTTGGTAGAGTCGCGGACTTTTTAAATTGCTGCCCTCGAAAATAAAATATATTCCTATTTGAAATTCGGAAAAGTAGTTTAAACCAAAACAAAAAAATGGTGAGCCTTACCTCTGTCTGTATACATATATATTTAAACTTTTATTTTTTTTTCTTTAAATGATTAATTTTGACAAAAAAAAATACAACGGCGACTCTACAAAATTTTTAATTCGAGTAAATAATTTTACGGGTAATAATCAAACTTAAGAAATATTGAATAAAGAGTCCAAATATTTATTGTTAAAAACTATATACAGGGTGTTCGGCACATGAACCGTAAAAATTTTTTGGGATATTCTTGGGGTAATTTGCTACCTTGGAACTTGGGTCCATAGAGTCAGGGCTAAAGAGATATTAATTTTAAAAAATTTTTTCTCAAATTACCCAAAATCCCACCTTTAAACCCTCGTAATTTTTTTATTAATGTCTGGAAAAGCAGCATTTTTTTTTATAATTCTGTAATCTTATGCTACTTCAACTAATTAATAGATTTGTTAAAATTTCTGTACCAAAGGGACATACGAGGTTTTTTATTGAAGAACATTAGTGATTTTGTGAAAGAAAATCAATTTCAAAACTAAAAATTAAAAAAAAGTATCGACACTTGAGAATTCATTTTCTTTTAAAAATTTCTCTAGTTGATTACCTTTCTAACGGTATGCTACACATTGAAAAAAAAAAAACAATTCTGCTTTAAAATACGGATATTCCGTGAGACGGGCAATAATCGTTCGGAGTTGATAAGAAATACAATTTGATGTTTATGATCGTTTCGAACAAAATTTATAAATAAAGAACACAATACATTATTGTTAAAAGTTTAACTTTTGTTTAAGTAGGTAAACGATTATAAACATCAAATTGCTTTTCTTGCCAATTCCGAACGAGCCTCGCCCTTCTGACGGAATATCCGTATTTTAAAGCAGAAATGTTTTTTTTATCAATGTGTAGCATACCGTTAGAAAGGTAATCAACTAGAGAAATTTTTAAAAGAAAATGAAGTTCTCAAGTGTTGATACTTTTTTTGATTTTTAATTTTGAAAATGATTTTCTTTCAGAAAATCACTAATGTTCTTCAATAAAAAACCTCGTATGTCCCTTTGGTACACATCAATTTTAACAAATCTATTAATTAGTTGAAGAAGCATAAGATAACAGAATTATTTTAAAAAATGGTGTTTTTCCAGACATTAATGAAAAGCTTAAGAGGGTTTAAGGGTGATATTTTGTATAATTTGAAAAAAAAAATTAAAAATGAATTTTTTTTTAGCCGTGACTCTTAGGACCCAAGTTCCAAGGTTGAAAAGGTAGCAAATGACCCCAACAATATCTCAAAAAGGTTTGACGGTTCATGTGCCTAACACCCTGTATTATTTTATTTTATAAATTGCGCAAACGCAAGAATATAAATAGCATTTTTTTCACTTGTTAGTCAGTACGGTGAAGAAATTTTAATAGATGCCATTTAGAACATACATTAAGTTAAATTTCCTTCAGAACATAATAAAGAATTATTGAAATAGAGCCAGGCTATAATTGTGCCAGGCACTATTTTGACACATTCGCATTGAAAACTGACAGTTAATCCTTCAAAATTGACATACCAAAATCGAATTTAAAACTTTCGTCGTTTATTTTCAATTAATAAAAGAAGGCACTATTTATTCCGGTTCATATAGTAAACAAAGGCCGCGTGTTGAAAGATCACAGCTGATATTACAATGTAAAGGTGTCAAAATTGTGCCTGGCACTATTATAGCCTGGCTTTATTTTAATAATTCTCTAATAATTTTGTCACAATCTTTTACAGAACTGAGTGCGGTAAAGTACTTCTTACATACGGCAAATGACTTCGGTAAAATGTTCCAGCAGGAAAAGTCTCTTTCTCGCACGAGTACTATATTAGCGACCCTTAGCAACACTAAATAAAATTTCTTCAATATTTATTTCCATTCAAATTCCATTGAATTTGAAATTTTTTTGAAACACAAAGCTAGGTGAAATGTTATTGATATACATGGGCAAATTGCACTTTTCATGCTTGACAGACCACTACGCGGCGTACGGAGAAATATCATTTTCCATAAATTTAAAGTTAATAACAATTTGGCCAAGTAAAGCTGCCATTTGCATTAAGTTTTAACATGAAGTTTTAATACTACGAGGGTCGATCAAATATAAACAAGTTTATAAACTAGTTATTTAGAAACATGAAACAAAACAGAATTTTTTTCTACTTTTCTACACATCCCCCTTATCTGTTAATACACTTTTCCCAACGGTTTAACAGTTTCTTAATCCCGTTTTCATAAAAGGAAGCTGGGCGGGTATCTAACCAGTTGCGCACGAATACATCCACCTCTTCATTGGTCTGAAATTGCTCGCCTCCCAGTGAATCTTTGAGTGGGTCAAACATATGAAAATCGCAAGGTGACAAATCTGGACTGTGTGGAGGGTATTCCAGCACAGTCCAGTGCATTTCTTTGATTTTGGCCTGTGTTAAAGCTGCCGTATCAGGTCTAGCGTTGTCATGCAGGAGCAACATGTCTTGGATGGGGTGTGCTTTTCTCTTTTGGCGATAATCAAGCTTTACCTGGTCGAGTAAGTTGCAGTAGTAAGCCGCGTTTATTGTTATTCGCTCGTGCAAAAAATCGACCAGCAAAACTCCTGTCCAGTCCCAGAAAACGGTCGCTAAAACTTTGCCTGCAGAAATGATGGTACGCGGACAACGTTGTCGATGCGCTCACGGCCGTCGTTAATTTCTTTGCACCAAGTTTTTACAGGTACCCACGAAAGCGTCTTATTTCCGAACTGTGCTCGCCATCTGCATCGAATTTCAGCAGGTTTCAAGTTTTCGCGAGTAAGAAATTTAATGATTAATCTTTGCGCATCACTGCTGTGTACGTTCTTCTTGCTCATTGCGATTGCTTCTGGCCAAATTAGTATCGCGGCACTACCAGCCGCCTACATGCTGCTGAATATCCCTACTCCAAAATTATAACGGCCACGTTCATCTGGAATGACTTTTCCGATAGTAAGTTTAAAAGGCTTGTTTATATATTTGACCCACCCTCGTAAAATAATGTTGGACTTTTCAAAAGAAATTCGAAAACCAATAGTGTTAATAAAAGAAGATCAAATTGAGAAATTTAGGAATTTATGTATAAAATTGAAATGTATTAAATAATAAATAAAATTAAAACTATCGAACATTCTCATGTGATCTGAAGTAACCTGACATAAGAATACAGGCTTTGGAACAACAAAACTTTTATTTTCTTGCTTACTATTTGTTGTATTAGCTCACACTACTACTATACTATAGTAGTGTGAGCTATGGTGATCCTAATTTTTTCGAAAAAAAAAAAAGTTGCTCCGATTTCAAAAATTTTTATATATCTTTGTGTTTCAGATGATTTTGAAACTTTTTTGTTGCGCCGTCTGTCTGTCTGTCTGTATGTCTGTCTGTAACGACCAACGCGCATAACTCAAAAACCGCTTGCCCGATTTTAACGAAATTTGGTACCTAGGCTGGGTTTTGGGTCGAGATGGTCCCATTTCAAAATGAACAAAATCCACCAAACACAAGCGAAATAAACGGGTGGCGGAAGATTTCAAAAACTAGAGTTTATGTAAAAATATGGCGTGTGTGATATCAAATGAAAGGTAATTGAGTCTAGAGTTAAACAAAATACATTTTAGTTTATTTAAAAAAAGGGTGGGGGTAAATTATAAAAATTAGAGTTTAAGTGGAAATATGGCGTGTGTGATATCAAACGAAAGGTAATTGAGCCTGGAGTTAAACAAAATACATTTTAGTTTAAAAAAAGGGTGGGGGTAAATTTCAAAAATTAGAGTTTAATCAAAACATGGCTTATGTGGTATCAAACGAAATATAATTGAGTCTGGAATTGAATAAAATATATTTCAGTTTTTAGTAATATTAGCTCACACGTACACTATAACTATAGTACCTAGTGTGAGCTTGGGTGCCCATAAATTGGCAGAGTCTTTTTCAATGGAATGTACATTGTATATTTGTTTATTTTTTTACTTGAAGTTATAAAATCAAGAATATTAGATAGTGCTTGATTGCTTACTTATACGTTTACTATTCGATCTCCTATATTGTTTATATTTTGCCGATCAAATATAAAATATGTAAAAGTGATTATTTCCTAAACTAAAAAAGATACCTTTTTTAATATTGTTCTCGTATCATTTTTGTAACGCTAAATTGTTAAAGATTTTCGAAATGCAAAGAATTACAAAAATGCATTTAAACAGGAGCGGTTCTAGGAACTTTATTTGGAAGGGGTAAATATCACAGGAAATATCGCATAAAACTATTTTACACAGTGACAAGGAGGTGTATTCTGTGTGTAAGAAAATTAAAAACAAAACTATCATTGTCTTAAATAAAAAGATGCTGACTGTAGGTTGACAAAAAAAAGGCACAGATAAAAACAACTCAAAGACATGCCAGTTTTCACCATCAAATGATAAATAAAGAGGTTGGAACAGGGCTATCAAAACGGACGGGCCACGATCCTCCACTTTGTTGACGTCACATCCGGGGCTGATTTTTTTTTGATGGTCACGTTACGACACAGCTGATTGTCTTTAAAATATTGAAGTTAGAATGACGGTTCATAAATATTATTTTTTTAAATAACGTCGTTTGTGAGATTGTTTTTACTTTATTCTTGCAGAACAATTTTTTTTAAATGAATAGTAATCCTTAATTTTTCATAGCCGCTTCATTAGCTCACACAATAATTCAGTTTAAAGCGGAAGCAAATGCGACAATCACAGATGACAAAGTCAAATATATGTCAAATATAACAGTTGGCGCGTAATTTGAATTCAAAATAAGAAATGCTAAATCTTGAAGATTTTAACCTTTTGATCATGTTGCTTCCTTACAAACCTTTGGTGGAATATCGGGATGGTGTCTGAGAATATTTCACTGAAATTTTGCGAAAATCTGTAGAGCCATTTTGAAAATATCATAAAAAAACGTCTGACCTCACATAAGACCCAATGTAAAATTCAGCCCCGGGAGAACAGCTGATTTTTTCAGGGTCGTGGCCTCTATTTTTGTGTTGGCCTTGGTTGGAAATGTCTCAAAAGTGTAACTGCCTATGGCAAGGACTAGAATCTCTGTATGTTGACATCGTTGGATATATCCAAATATGTCAACATACAGGGACTCTAGCAAGGACTATTCTAAAGGTCGTAACAATTTACCAAATCGATTAGATCTCATTTGTCTATCTATAAAGTAAATAATAAGAAACTTACTGATTGCTTCCAATGAGTATTTCTACTACTGTGAAAGCTTATTAACTGCAAGTTTAGGGTAATATAAATTGGAATTTTTTTTTTAAGTCACAAGCTTTTATAAAATGCACTAAAAATTAAAAAATAATTTTCTAACATTCTAATATTATCATAATAATAAAAGCGATGGCCGACTGATGGAAATCTTGACGATGTTAGCACGATAAGATATCCGTATCAATTAAATATCACTATTTGCAAGAATCAATCTAGCAGAAAAATGCAGAGGTACCAAACCCACCCAACCCGACCTAAGATAGCATTTCTCTGACATAGGTATGGCAATGGCATAACATTGCGGCACATCAAACATATCTTTGATGACCTGCTATGTTGAATATTCTTTAAGTGTTTAGATCACAACTTTAGATTAACTTATGCTTTGATTGAGAATGTTAGAAAATTATTTTTTAATATTTAGTGCATTTTATAAAAGCTTGTGACTTAAAAAAAAAAATCCAATTTATTTTCTACTTTTTAGTCACAGCTATCTACTCTATTAAATGAAAATATTTGTTCAATAACAGAACAGAAGAGTTTATTCTAGATTATAATGAAATCGCTAATCGTGAGTTGTTTGGAAACTCATTTTTCTATTGGGGGAAGGAGAGGGTGGGGGTAGAGGTAGAAATATATTTTTTGTTTGGGCTGTATTGCCATCGCACCTTTATGCATATACCAAATTTTATAAAAGTCATTTGAAGTGAAGTGTGTCAAAAACGCATTTTTTATGGAAGGGGGTGGGGAGTAGGGGTGGATGGACATTTTTTCATTATTGTTGTGTTGTCATCGGACCACTATATGTATACCAAATTTCATCCAAATCGGATAATGGGAAGTGTGTCAAAAACGCATTTTTCTATAGATGGGGGTGGGGGTAGGAGTGGTAGGATTTTTTTTCAATGTTATATTGTCATCGGACCACTACACGTATACCAAATTTCATCCAAATCGGATAATGGGAAGGGTGTCAAAAATGCATTTTCTATGGAAGGGGGTGGGGGTAGGGGTGGGAGGATATTTTTTCAATATTGTTGTATTATCATCGGACCACTATATGTATACCAAATTTCATCCAAATCGGATAATGGGAAGTGTGTCAAAAACGCATTTTTCTATAGATGGGGGTGGGGGTAGGAGTGGTAGGATTTTTTTTCAATGTTATATTGTCATCGGACCACTATACGTATACCAAATTTCATCCAAATCGGATAATGGGAAGGGTGTCAAAAATGCATTTTCTATGGAAGGGGGTGGGGGTAGGGGTGGGAGGATATTTTTTCAATATTGTTGTATTATCATCGGACCACTATGTGAATACCAAATTTCATCCAAATCGGATAATGGGAAGTGTGTCAAAAACTCATTTTTCTATGAAAGAAGGTGGGGGTAGGGGTGGGAGGATATTTTTTTCTTAATAATGTATTGTCATCGGATCACTATAATGTATACCAAATTTCATCCAAATCGGATAACGGGATGTGTGTCAAAAATAAATTTTTTTATGGAAGGGGGTAGGGGTAGGGCTTGGGAGGATATTTTTTTCTTATTGTTGTATTATCATCGGACCACTATCTGTATACCAAATTTTATCCAAATCGGATAACGAGAAGTGTGTCAAAAACACATTTTTCTATAGAAGGGGTGGGGGTAGGGGTGGGAGGATATTTTTTTCTTAATGTTGTATTGTCATGGGACCACTATGTGTGTACCAAATTTCATCCAAATCGGATAATGGGAAGTGTGTCAAAAACGCTTCACAAGATTTGATAGTTAGATAGTTAGACAGAACATCTGAAGTTAAATAAAAGCTTGTAATAAAAAGTTGATTTATAAAAAAAATTAATAAAAGTTATAAACAAATGTACTTTTTTAATCAAAATGTAAAAATTTCCTACATTGACTTGAATGCAAGCTTGGATGCTTGTAATCTGATTTTGAACAATTCTGAAAAACTTTTGTTAAAAAAAAGCTTGTTAGTTATTAAAAATTTAAAAAAAAATCAAACATTTTCTTTTTAATTTTTTTTTCACTAATGAATCTAATGTTACATTGAACTTAGGGTTAAATTTTATTCGAAAATTTGTAAAACAACTTGTATAAAAAACCTCAAACCCAAACAAACCTTACTAGCCTGATCTAGAGTTGATTTCGTTATTTTTTTCAGTTAGGGTGAAAGTTTAAGTCAGGTGAGTTATGTTTTTAATAACAATTTTCTTATAAATGTGTAATTTTTGTGTCTCAGAAGTTTGCGATAAAAAATATACATTTTAAAGATAGATCTAGTAAATACCTACTTTAAAACATATTTTGTTTCCGAAATAAAATACTAATCCTATTGTTTTACCCCATATATAAAATATTTTTTTCTATAAGCGTGCGGAAAAGTTCACTTTTCCCACGCATTTTAGTGTGGAAAGTGCCACTTTTCCGCACTAGTGCGGAAAAATATTTTTCCGCACTAGTGCGGAAAAGTAAATTTGTTACGATTTTGAGGTGTTCTATAACATTTAGACCGTTCAAAATACATTTGTATCTTTCCTAGCACACGAAATATCCTAAAAATATTCAAATTGACTAAAATTCTGCTATATTTTCAATATTTTCGATAAAATAAAGTTTTCAGTAAAATAGGTTCAAATTATAAGTTTTAAACCTCCCCGGTATAAATATCGTCATTGTCAATGTCAAACAACAATGAACACTAGTGGTTTTAGATTTGGCATCTTAAATCACCATAGCAACAAAGTACAAACAAACTGTCAAAACAAAGCCAATTTTGCAGATACAAGCGTCTTTTGAATTTTTCAAACAAAAAAATCAGATTTTCAATGGATTCTTCGGACGAAGATCTACCCCAGTCAGTTCTAGAAGCCGCTAGAATGTGAATAATAATAATTGATTTGATTAAAACGTTTTGAATATAAATAATTTTCTGATTAATTTTTAGTTTTTTCCTCACGCTTATAGAAAAAATAGTGTACGTAACTCGTCCTAACCATCTGCAATCGCGTGCGGAAAAGAGGCACTTTCCGCACTAGTTAGGTAAACTACTATTATGAGGCATCTTTATCAGATTTATTAAAAATATTTCCGTTTTATTTTTAATTAATAACATTTTCTTTCTCATACTAGGATTCTAGATAGATACAAGTTAAGCTTGTTAAAAGCTTTAACGTCAAAAACTGAAAAAGCTAATTATTTTAAAAAGAAATAATGCTTAAAAACCAAATACATAAAAAATTTAATAATATAGTACATTTTTTGTCTCTTAACACGTGTCATTTATAAATCTGTAAAAAATTCTTACAAGTAAATTATTTTTTCCTACGACGACATGAATATGATGGATTTCACACGATCTGCATCCCCAGGAAATGTTAGATTTGTATACGGCGACGATACCTGTCACCAGTGGCGTATATATGGAAGGGCCTGGGGCCAAGCCCCCCCTTCCCCGAAGCTTAGATTTTTTTAGATACTTTCCACATATTTCATGAATACAAAAATAAAATAGCATAAAAACGGCCTCATGGGGTCACGGGCCCTTCTCCAAAACTGTCTCAGGCCCACCCCGAAACGTTTTTCTATACAGGGTGTCCCAAATAAAAGCAACTATATGGGGATTTCGGAGACGGTAAGAGATACGAGTTTGTTTAAAGGAGAAAAAAGTTGCGCTATTCTAAGCCCAATCAGATGCCGTATCAAAATTAAAAATATCTACAGGGGTTTTTAAAATATTGAACAAAACTAAAAATTGTGTTTTTTCGTACGCGAAAATGGCATTCCGTAAAAAGAATTGAGATAAAAGTAAAGCCAAGTTCTCCAATACAAAATTCAAAATGAAAGGTTCTTACTAACTTGGAAATGTTTTTTTAAACTTTGCTATTATAATACTTAATTTTTAAAGTTGTAAAATATGCGGAATATTGTTCAAAACTTTTGCAATGCTTTACTTAAATTTTTGAGGTTTTTTAATTTTTTTCCATGGTTTTATCGTAGTTCCTATCAGCCTTCCAAAGCTTAGCTCTCTAGCGTTTCTGAAAGTGCACAATGTTACTTTTACATAACTTTACATGTATAGGGGAGGGAAATAAATTAAAATTGTCGTGTTTTAAATTTTGTCCTATAGTTTTATCTTCCAATGCTTAGCTCTCTAGCGTTTCTGGAAGTGGGTAATGTTACTTTTACATAACATTACATTTATAAGAGAGGAGAGTAAATGAAAATACTGGACTTTTTAAATTTTTTTCCATGGTTTTATCATAATTTCTATCAGCATTTCAATGCTCAGCCCTCTAGCGTTTATGGAAGTGCGCAGTGTTACTTTGACATAACTTTACATTTATAGGGGAAGGAAGTAAATTAGAATTTTGGGGTGTTTTAATTTTTTTCTATAACTTTATCATAGTTACTATCAGTCTGCCAAAGCTCAATTCTGTAGCATTTCTGGAAGTGGGCGATACTACTTTTACATAACTTTAAATGTATAGGGGAGGGGAGTAAAATAAAATTTTGGGGTTTTTTGATTTTTTCCAGGGGTTTGGTCATAATTTCTATCAGTCTGCCAAATTTCAGCTTTGTAGCATGTCTGGAAGTACAGTAGAATATTGATGATCTATACATGAGTGAGTGAGTGGCAATTTCGACGTTTTTTGAAATTTTGTAACTACTTTACTACTTTATGGAATTCCATGAAACTTGGAGGGGTTGTTAACTCCATGGAGATCTACGACTGTGCAAAGTTTGAGCTCGTAGCTCATTCCGCAGTAGAGTTTTAGGTAGGTCAAATATCGGCTGAAATGTTTCAAGAAAAGATGGTTACGGCGCGCGAACTTGGCGAGGCACTGCCGTGCCCTCAGATATCGCCACCATCTTCCAAACAAATTTAATTGAATTTGGTAGTTTTGTATAAGCAACTACAGGCAATTGAATAACGTTAACAATATTTTTCTAGGCTTTCTAGTTTTTTTTGAAACTATATCCAATTTTGTTTTCTCTTATGACCGCCATATTGGATTTATACTTCAACAAATAGAGCATAAAAGGACCTTTTCAACCGTGTATAATAAGCCTATCTTTGGATAACGGAAAATGTGAATTTATTGAAAAAATAATTTTTCACTTAGTTGGCTGTGAAACAAATGCTGTGTACGTAACTACCTTTCAAAACTTTTTCATTTATTTGATTTATATGCAAATCTTTAAGGCCCTTATTTTTTAATTTTTCTCTGGCTAGGAATGAATATAATTTTTTAAAATCTATCTTTTATTTCAGACCGTTTCCGAAATCCTCATGTAGTTGCTTGTATCTGGGACACCCTGTATACGTCACTTACTGTCACCATTCTTTTCCGCGTGCGTGTTGCAAAGTACTTTTCCACATAATATGTGCGGAAAAGCAGTTTCATTTGATTTGTGCAAAAGTAGAGACCAATTTGTACAAAAATTAGTATAGTTCAACAGTGTTCGTAGGGAAAATAGCGTATACAACTCGATAGATAGTAGATAGTTTAAGTTGTGCTACGTATTTTTACGTAAAACTGCACGTTAAGCGCTCTACGTTTTGTTCCAAAATTGAGTTTAAGTTGAATGTTTTTACGTTACTATAACAAGTCTACTAATAGCAGAGAATATGGAATTCGGCACTGTGATTTTTTGATGTTACAATTTTGTTTTTTGTCTTTTCAACTACAGTAGGAATATATTTGCAAAGAATCGTTTGTACTGTAAGCGAAAATTATCGTCTGGGCCTCATTTTTCGATCGGTCAATCAACCAATTCTATTCTTTGGTAACGATAAGGTGCCCGCAGACTGCCGTAACCTAACGTAAATACGTAAGCTCTTAACGTGACCTTGACGACGGTATGACGAAGTGCGCTTGCGTAACTATCAAATCTCATGCTTACGTAAAAATACGTAGCACAAATTAAACTATGTAGTAATTTTGTCAGAATCGCGTGTTGTTTCACTCGGCTAGCGCCTCGTTCAGAACGTTCACGCTCCTTTAAAATTTGTCTAACTTTTTCGATTAACTATAAATTTCACCTCTTCTAATAAGTATCTGGTTTATTCGTAGACTTAATTACATTATGGCCTTGATAAATAATAATTGGTTCCATCAAATAAAAGAGGTTTTGTCAAAATCTAATTACTGATTTACAGTTAGGAATAAATCTCCAAATCTGAATAAAGAGCGCGAAACAAGGGTTGATAGAGGGTGGGTATTTTAATATATCGCACCCCCGCTAAAAAATAGTCACAACTCAAAAAACATTGTTTTGAGAAAATCGCTGTTAAAGAATTTAGTTCATTAAAGAGATTCATTTTTCACTTACATGACAAATTACGAGTTAACATGTTATTTTGTATCAACAGGAACCTATTAACTCATTATAATTGGTGCAATACGTTTCTCAGAAAAAATTATTTTTGTCGTTTTTAGTTAAAAAAAAGACAAAAACCCGATCTTGTGACACTTTTTTAGAACAAGGCATCATGACGTTGTAAATCAGGATGTCACGCAGGATGATAAATAATACAAAAAAAGAAAACAAATAAAGAAGAAACTTTATATTTATTTTTACAACGAGTTATAAAATGCTGAATAACAACTGGGAATGTGATTATTCTCTAATAAATTCAAAAGATTTTTTTCTTATTCTACTTAATAAGTACACTGAATAATTCGAAAAAACAGTCACAACACAAAAAAGAACAATATTTTACTTGTTATATGGGTCAGATTTAACCAATATTTCACACGAAAACCTTCACAACTCGAAATGTGACTCTTTTCAGTATGAAACTCCACGTTCACGCTGTTATAAAGTCAAAAGTGACACTGTAAAGGAACGCATCCTCAGCTAAACTGGACAAAATAAAAGAGTCACATCGCCATTTCGCGGTGAATTGTCGAAACATAAATGTGACGCTTTTATGGAAGAAAGTACAAGTTATTTCGATGATGGCGGCAGGTTTATCTCAATAACGGCGATTTTTGAGTTGTGACTCTTTTTCAGCGGGTGTGCGATATACTAGTTGTTTTTACACCTTGATTTATCATTATTTGACAAAAAAACGGTATAAAGACTAGTTTTTAAAAAAATGTTATTATTTATTTGTGAGGAAAAATGTAATTACAACTAATGTATCAGTAAGGACCACTACCGCAGTTATTTAATACAAGGCTGCTCCATTTAGATGCTCGTTAAAAGTAGTACATTAACTTCTAAAGTAATAATATAGTGCAGTGATAATCACTATCACTTTATAAAAGTATATTTTTTAATGCTTTTGACAAACACCAATATACTATATAGTATGGCAACTGCACTGATCCTAAAACAAAATTAAAAAAATATAATTATATTTAGGAAATTTATAACGCTCTTTTCCTAGGATGTATTAATATTTTTAAAAAAATTCCCTAAACATATAAAATTGTAAAATATGATGATAAAGTGGAAAAGAAAAACGCTTTAATAGAAAAGTACCAAGCGCCTATTTTTACTTACTTGTTCTTCATTGGGTATTAGTATATTAAGGAAATTTCAATTAATTGCTTTTATTAAAATTCCTGTGATGTATCGAGATCGCATTCTCCCTAGTTATCATTTATACGTGGTCTCCCGAAAAAAAGTTTTTGCCCCAATAAGCATCAGAAAGACACGTCAACTTTTCCGAGGCGTAAAACAGAAGGGTGACTCGATCGCCGATTTTTTTACACCAAAAGGAAGTACCTACCATTGGCGTAGCTAGCCTTGCTTTTCAAGGGGGGCCGTGGCCCCGGTCTATCTTGAACAAAAAGCAAACATAGGTTTTAAAGAGTCGTGCAAAGTGTGCAATGAATAAAAAAAATACGCGCATTAAATGTTCTAATATTTTAATATAACAAATTTAATAATACATTTACCAACTTATTTTTATGTATACACAGGAAGTATGTGATTCAGCAATTCTACAAAGAAATTTTTCTACGTCGCTGACTGAAAGCGTCTACCACACTGTCTAAGTCGACCTCAACATCTTTTTCTATGAATAACAATGACAAACCTGAGTGTCTCTCTTGAGTCGTAGTTGTTCTAAGTTGCACTGGAAATTGGAAGAATACTCGCAACTTTAAAAAGTTGGTAGAGGTTTGGATAGGTGTTTTCTGCTATATGTTGTTTGATAGAATCATGACCAACAGTTTGATTTAACCGAAAAATACAATTCTTTAAAACGGTCATTTCTGCTCTTAGAGTAGAAGTATTAATATTAAAAATTTCCCGGTATTGCTGGACGAATTTATTCCATTTAACGACTTGGGAAAACTTAATATGAAAATGGTTATGAAATTGTCACCAAAATCGGAAAATTTTCATAAGACACTAAACGCTAACCTCAAAAAAACTAAAAAGATAATTATATTTATTTTAGAAAAACAGTTTAAAAAGGTCTTTTATAACCTTACGACATCTACAACCCGATTTCGGAAACAAAGGGGCAAAGGTCGCTGTCTTTATTAAATGCGAAATTTAACTTACACTTCTATAATATTTTACAAGATGTCGCCAATATGTATGAAATATTCAATATGCATAATTATGTTTAAATTTAAAAAATATTTTCGGGAAATTGCATAAGTGCAGAAAAGTTATCGATAATTTAAAGAGAAAAAGCCTAATTCCGCAAGACAAGGGCTTTTTCCTGAAATGTAAACATTATCTGAATGATTTTAAATTTTAATGCACCTATTTTATTTGAATATTTCTCGAATAATAATAGAAAAGTATGTATTTTCAGCGTCATGTTCTTTTACTAGTAGTCGGTAGGGGAGGCCTAAAATATCTTAGGGGGGGCCTGAGGGACTTCAGGGGGGGCCAGGCCCCCCTGCCCCCCCCCCCTAGCTACGCCAATGGTACCTACGGTATTTCCTGGTATTTCCCAGTATTTCCTCAAATTTCAATGTTATTTCCTAGTATTTCCCAAGCAATTCCTAGTATTTCCTGGTGTATTTCCCCAGTATTTCCTGGTATTTCTCCTAACCTTTACACCAAAAGGAAATACCGAGCCATCCCTAGCGTAAAACTTAACCTCATGAAATTTAAAATTGTTTTAGCAGTACCTTGTTAAAATGCTTTATTAATTTTTTTTTAGCGTTAATAAAAATGTTAATACGCATTAATTTATTGTCGAAATATTCGCAGTAAAAAGTGCAAAAGACATACTATAAACGCCAATATTTTAAAAATTCAGCAGCAAGTTTATGGGGATCATAAAATTTTACATACATGCAACGAGTCGTTAAATACCGAGATGAATTCCAAGACGTGCGCAAGCGTTGATCTGTCACTTCTGCCAACCAATCAACTGAGAGCAGGTTTTATACAGCAAAACTTTAACAATTCCCAGTTCTTTTTTATGAAAATTCGTCGTTTTTGTTCTGTGAAAATGCCGGTGACGTGCAAGTTGTGTGACAAATTATTTCGTGCCCAATTTAATTTGAACAAACACTGTCATCGGGGTTCTACTGTATGTCTATGCTACGATAAACATTTTTTTTTAAAGATTTAGCGCATTTAAATTTGTCAATGCTCCCATGGCAAAACAAAATAAACGTGAAATGCATATAGAAGAAATACTGCATATACCTCAACAAATATTAATCGCAGCACATAGATATTGTATATGTTTGAAATCAAAGAGAAAAGACGAATCTTAAAATGCAAAAATATACAGGGTGTTCCCTCTCAAAAAATCGACTTTATTGTCACACCCTGTACAGGGTGTCCCAAATTCGTTGTTTTTTTGTGATGTCGGTTATTTCTAGGGGAGAAAGAAAAAAACTGAGCCCCCTTTGCGATGCTCAAATTTTAAGAGAAGCCTAAAGGTGAAAACTACATTTAGATATAGCAAGCCGTTTTTAAGCTACGGAGTGTTTTTGTCTGCATTATGCTTTTGTGTAAATAGCTTTCTTATAGATCTTTTCTTGAAGAATTGACAGATGTAAACGGCTTTTATTTATCTCTTTTGGTTTTTAAAATATTGCATAAAGTTGTTATTTTTCTTACAGAATAACTCTAAAACTTTCTCTAAAATTTCCTTTATAATGATGTATCACACTCAATATTTTAATTTAAAATTTTTTTTTATTGTTTTCTTTATTTTTATTTTTTAATCACCTCTTTATTATTTTTTTATTTTTATAATTTTATAATATTAAAATATTTTAAACCCATTAAGCAAACTAAAATATGTGGTAAAAATAAAAAAAAAAAACAAAAATATAAAGAAATCCCACTAATCCCATAAAGAAAAATTAATTTTATGTAATATCTCAAAAACTAAACGTGACAAATGAAATTTAATTTAACAGTTGAATTCCTCTTAAAAAAGTGTCTAAAGAATGTTTTCACAGAAATAAAAATATTAATAAATAAACAAGTTATAGACCCCTTCCCAAAATGGAGACTTTTTAAAAACACCCCGTAGTTTAAAAACGGCTTGCTATATCAAAATGCGATTTTCACCTTTAAGCTTCTTTTGAAATTTGAGTGTCGCAAAGGTTGATCAGGTTTTTTTAGCCCCTCTAGAAATACCCGAAACTCCCCAAAAACATCGAATTTGGGAAACCCTGTACATAATGACGGATAGAAAAAAATTATGTTGGCTTTTAAAGTTCATCATCATCATAATTAACCAAAAAAAATCTACAATTTATTATAGCCCTTTATTTTCAATGATAAAGTTGCTGAGTGCTCCGGTTATAAAAAACCACCCGGTACCTACATAAAATCATACCTAAAAATTAGAATTGACCATTATTTTATACCTTGAATTTTTTATTATACGTTAAGCTCTTCGATCTCGCGCCAATCCCGGTATTCGCGCCAATGATTTAAATTAGACATTTTGACGTTAATTTTGGCGCATGCTCCTTTGATGGAATTCATCTCGGTATTTAACGACTCGTTACATGCATACCAGTATAGTTTTTGCAAAGTCACTTGAAATGCTCCTAATACGGGGTTCTATCGATTTCATGAAATTTTGCTTCAATCTGCCCTTCAAAAGTTATCCAAATTCATATAAAATCTTCCTGGTATTATTTCAAGCCTACCGACAGAGAAACGGCGCGCTCTTTGCGGGCCGAGCATAAAGTATTTGTTTTCTGACCGATCCAGTACAGGTGGATAGACGGCACCTGATTGGCAGATTTTTTTGAGATGCGCTTTTAATTGCTTTCAGGTGTTCTTTGTAGGACCCCTTTAGTCGGCAGTATGCAGAGTTAGAAAATAAAGCAGTGCCGTTTCTGTCGGTATAGGAATAGAAAGTTTTATTATTTTTTATTTCTTTAGTTTACGCCATAATTAAATAAAATAATTTTCATGAGTATATCTACCGCCGCCCATGTCACTTTCTTTAAAAGATATGCCGATGGTCGGCTTTAACCTTTGTGCAACTGACTTTGCAAAAACTATACAAACGTTGTTATCTTTTTTAAATCGTTGCCTCTGAAATTTCTAGAGCATTGTATACCAGTTAAAACAGAAAAAAAACTTTATAAACGAAACTTTTTGCCTATAAAAATGCTGCCTTTCTTTTTCAACTGGTTTACCATGAACAGTGTTGCCAGTGCTGTCCGTCACATGGTAGCTCTAAACTGCTGAACCGATTTTCATAAAATTGTTAGTTAAAAAAAATTATTGTGTGTCACACGGCAGAAGTGTAAACTTCAATAAGGCGAAATTAATAATACGAATGGCCCCTAATATATTCTGCAAAGCGGACCGAACCGAACTCTTCTGGGTACTGGCCTTCATCTGCATCATCATACATAACTAAAACATATATCTTGGTTGCACCAAAAACATTGTTATCTTGAAAATTAGAAAAATAAGTTTTCTTGATTGAATTATAGTTTGTTTTGCTTTGAATAATCCTTTTTTTAAAGGATTTTAATGTCTCAAGTCAAGACGAAATTAAAGAAAGAATCTTTTGATTCAAAAAAACTTTTAGATACATTTTTTTTATTTCAAAATAATTATTTGTTACACAAGGTTTCGACCATTGATTGTTTCAGGTGGTAGTTAATTTACACCTTAACTTAAGACAATCCAAGACCTACGGATCTAAACCGGGTCGAACCGTAGTTTATAAAATGAAATAATGACCATGGAAGTCGGAAAATGATTTTTATTTTAAGCAAATAATTATTTAGAAATAAGAAAAAATGTATCTAAAAATTTTTTTAAATCGAAAGATTTTTTCTTTAATTTCGTCTTGACTTGAGACATTAAAATCCTCTTGACTCGATGCATTTAATTGTTTTCACAAAAAAAAAAGATTATTTAAAGCAAAACAAACTATAATTCAATCAAGAAAGCTTATTTTTCTAACTAAATGTAATAAGTCAACAATATTTTCAATTTTTTTTTGTTTTAAGTTTTTATTTAGCATTTTTGCTACAATGTTTCCCTTAATTAACTTAAAATTATACTTGATATTCAAATTTACGAAACAAATAAATAAATAGGTATAAACTAACACTATATTAACAAAATTTAATAACTTCATATAAATTATTATGTAAACACAATTTTTTGCACTCACTTTTTTTTAGCAAGGCGATACAAGACGCTAGCCCTACCAAGTCCACTTTTAATCCCTGACTTCGCATGCGCAGATCTACCAATATTATTTACCTCATGTATTAGAATAGATGAATACAGGGTGATTTTCACTTGAATGATTCTAACCACATGAAAATAGAAAGTTTTAAAAACCTAACCTAACAAAACCTAATCGAATCTAACCGAACCGAACCAAAGGAAACTGAACCAATAATTTTTTTCAAAAAAAAAACTTTCCTGACTTCCTGCCCGGGATCCTAGAGGATGTGAATCCGAACCGAACCAAACTAAACTGAACCAAACCTAACCTAACAAAACTAAACTACAACACGTACTGCTAATTAGGTTTAGTTGGGTAGGGTTAGGTTTGGATAGGTTCGGTTCGGTACGGTCCGGTTCGGATTCACATCCTCTAGGATCTCGGGTAGGAAGTCAGGAAAGTTTTTTTTTTGAAAAAAAATATTGGTTTAGTTTGTTTTGGTTCGGTTCGGTTAGATCTGATTAGGTTTCGTTAAGTTAGGTTTTTGAAACTTTCTATTTTCATGTGGTTAGAATCATTCGAGTGAAAATCACCCTGTACATCTATTCTAATACATGAGGTAAATAATATTGGTAGATCTACGCATGCGAAGTCAGGGATTGGAAGTGGACTTGGTAGGGCTAGCGTCTTGTCAAGGCGATGAAGTCAAGATATGTTGGCATATTTATGTTCCCATAACGTAGGGAATGTAAATATGTCATGACGACACCGCCCTTTTAAAGAAATTATCTTCAGGAAAATTACGTATTAAAGAAATAGCCGACATTGACACGCGTTCGCCGCAAGCTCAAAATACGAAATGCAGATAGGTCTGAACTTTTCCATTTTCATTCAAGAAAGTATGTAATTTATTGCTTTCACTGAAGAAAATCTTGATACCCTTGTCTTGTTTTAAAAACTCAATGCGCCTGTATTCTTTAGTGCAAATAATTATTATTATAGTTATTTCGATTTAAAGCACATTGTTTCCATATCATTTAAAGCGTTCAAGATAATATTTATTTACATATCTTAATTCGAGAATAAGTAATAACAGATTTTCTTTTTGTTTTGAGAATTTTCTATTTGCATTTTCTTAAGTTAAAATAAAATAACTTTCCATTGGAATAAATCGCCATTTTCGTTTTGAGATGCCGGATATTTTGAGTTAAAAAATTAAAAGTCTTTAGGCAAAGTAAAGCTTTATTTGTGTTAAGAAGTATTTTACATCTTGCTTCAAAACCACTTTTCCTTCGCTAAAGGCATTGTGTTTTATACCAAAACAATTTACCAAGACAATTATTTTTTTTTTCCCCAAAGCAAGCGGTTTGCTTAGATGAAAAGAAAACATTTTGTTCAGAGACTTTTGCTTTTGGGTCAAGATAATTTTTTCATGAAAACCACTTTTCTTAACTGTAGAACTTCTTTTTTTCTGTGTATGTTTTCCTATTGTAATAAATTTATTTTACCTAAACTAGACATTGAGAGCCCTTGTATACAAAGCCACTTGTGTTCGACACCGATGTTCGCTATTATATAATAAATTGGTAAAAAATTTTTTTTAAGTCACAAGCTTTTATAAAATGCACTAAAAATTAAAAAATAATTTTTTAACATTCTAATATTATCGTAATAATAAAAGTGATGGCCGACTGATGGAAATCTTGACGATGTTAGCACGATAAGATATCCGTATCAATTAAATATCACTATTTGCAAGAATCAATCTAGCAGAAAAATGCAGAGGTACCAAACCCACCCAACCCGACCTAAGATACCCCAGCATTTCTCTGACATAGGTATGGCAATGGCATAACATTGCGGCACATCAAACATATCTTTGATGACCTGCTATGTTGAATATTCTTTAAGTGTTTAGATCACAACTTTAGATTAACTTATGCTTTGATTTGCGGCCATCGCTTTTATTATTATGATAATATTAGAATGTTAGAAAATTATTTTTTAATTTTTAGTGCATTTTATAAAAGCTTGTGACTTAAAAAAAATTTTTTACCAATTTATTTTCTACTTTTTAGTCTCAGCTATCTACTCTATTAATGAAAATATTTGTTCAATAACAGAACATAAGAGTTTATTCTACATTATAATGAAATCGCTGATCGTGAGTTGTTTGGAAACTCATTTTTCTATTGGGGGAAGGAGAGGGTGGGGCTGTATTGCCATCGGACCTTTATGCATATACCAAATTTTATAAAAGTCATTTGAAGTGAAGTGTGTCAAAAACGCATTTTTTTATGGAAGGGGGTGTGGGGTAGGGGTGGGAGGACATTTTTTCATTATTGTTGTATTGTCATCGGACCACTATATGTATACCAAATTTCATCCAAATCGGATAATGGGAAGGGTGTCAAAAATGCATTTTCTATGGAAGGGGGTGGGGATAAAGGTGGGAGGATATTTTTTCATTATTGTTGTATTGTCATGGGACCACTATGTGTGTACCAAATTTCATCCAAATCGGATAATGGGAAGTGTGTCAAAAACGCTTCACAAGATTTGATAGTTAGTTAGACAGAACATCTGAAGTTAAATAAAAGCTTGTAATAAAAATCCGTGTGTAGACTTGACTGAAAAAATTGTGCTACTAAAAAAATTGAGAGAGTAAGACACTAGTTAACGACTGTGGCGCAGCTAAATGCGGTGTCGTCCGCAACCATAGTTATAGAAACAATAAGTTCCGCTCCCATTACTGCGCATCCTCAAATAGGGGTGACGTAACGTTGGACATAATTTTTTCACAGATAATGAGTATGAGTACAGGCCATTACTCTTGTAGCTTATGATGAACTAGCAGCAGAACTTCCCCAGCACATTCACCAAATGTTTAAAATTTGTTTAAGATCAATGGTTTCCATGGGTTTAGTTCAATATTGCCACCCTACAAATCGTGCCTTTCAAATTTGACCTTGCTAAATCAGTAAAAAAATTGCAGATTTAAATTTTTTCCAATTTCCTCCAGTCCCCGGATGTTTGACATGTTTTCTATATATTTTCTATTTCTTGTCCGAAATGCGGAAAAGTTTTATAATCGTAATTAAACTGGTGTCGGACATAAAGGACTATTCCAAGGGCGGATCCAGAAGTGCTTCTCGGGGGGGGGGGGGGGGGGGGGTGGTCACTTTAGGTGACATTCTCTGTTGGTAAAAAACGGTATATATTTTATTGAATTAGTCTGTAACTCACAATTGTGTTGTGTTTATAGCATTATTTTGTTTTATGTGTAATTCACTTAGTTTACTAGCTCAAACGGCTTCACTCTTTTTAGTCTTCGAACTAGCATAGTATTGTCTAGAAGCTGAATTGCTTCCACATTCACATGCCGATGGAGTCTATCTTCATGGCTTTTTGCGTACTTTTTTATAGTCTCTGCTACAGTTTCGATTTTTAGATCTCGATGTTTCTTAATACTTTATTTTGAAATCTCTGTACAACTAGAATGTTACTCTCTTTAGCATAACCCCATAATTGAATACCATATGGCCATACTGGTTTCAGTATTTGTCTATAAAGCAGTAAAGTGGTTGTAATTTCGATGATAAAAACAATAGACACTTTCATGCGCCGCAGGCAAAAATTTTGAATTTTTATTAGCAAAAACATTACTTTTTACTCATTTTTTGTATACTCAAAAAATTCTCGGGGGGGGGGCAGATGCCCCTAGTGCCCCCCCCTGGATCCGCCACTGGACTATTCTTAAATTACGTAAGGCTTAAAAGTGGAGGGGTTTTAGCCTTGAGTTACACTCAATGAGTTTTTGTGTAATTTTTTTGAGAATGCGTTACTATGGGGGGGGGGGTCAAAAATCACAATTTTTTGCGTTACGTAATTTAAGAATGAGTGGTTCGTATACAAGAATCCTTCGTATCGGGTTGATGTAGTCGTAACTATGAGTCTGACTGATATAAGAACAGGCAACATAGCGTTGCCTAATATTAACTTTTTTTATTTGATTGAATATAGTTATTTATAAGCTATAAAGTTACAAATCTTACAAATTATAATAACCGTTAAGTCATAAACATTTTAAATTATAAAAGCTACACAAATAAAACGTAGTACTTATAATAAAATTGCGTCATGCATTTGAATATAAAATAAAACAAAATATTAAAATATTTGGTTAAAAAGTTAAGAATTATTTATTTCCTCTGGAACGTTAAAAAGTCTACCATAACATAAATACCATACCGATTTTTTTAGTTACGACAACAAAAACGTGATACGTAGTGCATATCCATTTTAAGGGTTTATTCACTAGTTTAAGATGGGTATTCCTGGGTACCAAATTACCCATAGTACATGAAAAAATATTACACATGTTGTGGATGACCTTTTGTAGAACAATACGCACTTAAAAAAATGCATTGGGCACACTATATTTTGTTGGTATACTGTTTTTAAAGAAATAACTTAGAACTTAGTACATACGCAACTTAAATTAAAAGCCAGATATGTGATATACGAAAAATTTATTATGTACCTAATATTAAAATCCTGTACGATATGAAAATAGTAAGTGTTGTTAAATAAACAGATGCCTAAAAAAATTTATACTTATGTCTAATCTGTTGTCTAAAATTCTCTACAAATACTGAGTCTCACCACGTTATCGTCAAAGAAAAATTTAAATAAAAAAAAAACTATCGATTTATAAAAACTGTCCATTTTGTTGTTTTTTAAACTTTGTTTTGAATTAAATTAAATCTACTTATTATACTAAAGGTAGGCACATTTCTACTTTTAAGTATAGTTTTTACAAAGTCAGTTGAACAAAGATAAAAGCTGACCATCGGCATATCCTTTATAGAAAGTGACATGGGCGGCGGTAGACATACTCATGAAAACTATTTCATTTAATTATGGCGTAAACTCAAGAAATAAAAATAGATAATAAAACTTTCTATTCCTACACCTACAGAAACGACACTGATTTATTTTCTAACTCTGCATACTGCCGACTAAAGGGGTCCCGAAAAGCACACCCGAAATCAATTAAAAGCGCATCTCAAAAAAATCTGCCAATCAGGTGCCGTCCATCCACCTGGACTCGGTTGGTCGGAAAACAAATACTTTGTTGTCAGACCGCAAAGAACCGCGCCTCTTCTGTGTCGGTAGGCTTGAAATTATACCAGGAAGATTTTATATGAATTTGGATAACTTTTGAAGGGCAGATCGATAGAACCCCGTATTAGGAGTTCTTCAAGTGACTTTGCAAAAACTATACGACGTAATTAGGACATATAAATTACGTACCTGGGACTGTATGGGTGATACCAATGAGTATATGACCCATATAGAGTGGCAACCGGCGAGCCTTGCAACATTGAGTGGCAGATGGCGCTGAAATAAATTTGTCTAGTACGAAATATTCAGACAACTTGTATGATCTAATGTTATTTGTATGATAGGCACAGAAAAAAAAAGCTGCGGTTCGGTCTGCGAATTAATTAAGCTATGTATGATAGGCATGAACCTTGGAACTCGCATAAGCAACTAAATTGTACTAGTAGTCCCTAAATATTTCGTACCAGACGAATTTATTTCAGCGCCATCTGCCCCTCAATCTTGCAAGGCTCGCCGGTTACCACACTCTATATGGGTCATATACTCATTGGTAATATTGTGGTGCCTGCCTCTGACCTTTACAGTGATCCAATACTTACATTCTCTAAATTCAGTGTTATAGTTCAAATTATACCCATTTGTAATGACGTCATTTTTGTTTATCTTTGTTTAGTATATTATAAACAGCGGTGACAATAAACTTTAAAAAAAAAGTAGTGTCTATGCACAGTATACTAGTTATTTATAGTAAGGAAAGCACCCCGGTCTTGTCATAATACTGATATACATACCCCCTGTATACATTAGTTCGGAATACAAAGTTCGAGAGGCGCTTATTACAGACCGTCACCCCTGGTATAAAAATATTATGTACAGACTTCTGTGCTGTCGCCATGGACATAATTAAAATTAACC